>LPNX010767681.1:380089-396321 GCA_001517045.1 Pseudotsuga menziesii | reverse complement strand
CCCCCCCCCCCCCCCCCCCCCCCCCCCCACCATTCAGTGGGTCAGTCCACAGATTGTCTCACATCTTTCGGTTATCTCCCGCATGCTTCTGGTCAAGGAAACACCATTTCCTTGACTAGGGGCAGGTCTCCCTCTGTTGATGACAACACACATATTCCAAAGGATAGACCCAGAGGTCCTTGTATCTTGGTTTCATTAACCTCAATAATGAGTTCCTTGGACCACTTGAGAGGATTCCTCAGTGCCTTTCAAGATGGTTGTTTCTCACGTGCTCGACTCCAAATACATCATCACACCCTTGAGATTCGTACAGTGTATTGGTTCGTGCAGTATTTGGTTGAATACCCCATATGTCACCTGACTCTAGCACATCGATGATTCTACTTGAGGGACCTAAATAGGTTATGTCCCTTGTTATTTTTGGGTTGCGTTGGAGACAGTGTTCAGAAGTCCCAACAATGCTTCTATGTAGATTTATGATTGATGCAGCATACTTGTAGCATAGAGACTCTGAATCTCAATCAACGAGTCCATACAACTATGTACCATCCTATATCCAACAGGCCATCAGTCATGAAGATATAACATTCCATGAGAATGCCATGGGTCCAATGTAGTAGTTCTTCAGATCAGTATTGTATTTAGCCTCACATTGAGGAAACCACTATGTATCATCAGTTGTATATGATTGACTCTTGTATTTTAGAGCATAGATCAAATTATTATTTTGACATTTTCACAAGCATGGGGATGACCACCTCGTCCATATACATGTCACACATTATTTGTATCTCACCCATTGATGGGAACCATATTAATACAAAAAAAAAGCCACCATGCACCAGCCTTGGAAGCACCACCTCTCCGTAGCAAATCCTATGATGTCCATCGACCATACGATGAGCTCCTGCACTCACACATTAAGGGGAAATATGTTAACCCAAAAAATCTCTTACTCAACTCTACATGGCCTACACCACCCAAGGACACCCATGCATGACCCTCGTATCACCCCATTAGACCCCTACACCCTCAAAAAGGCTTAAAAATGAGTAAAAGGGCTTAAAACCCCCAAAAAAGAGCCTAAATAACTCTCCTATGGGCTAAAACCTCCAAGAAGGGGCTAAAAACCCTCAAAGGAGGCTAAAACCCTAAAACGAGCTAAAGTTAGGGTGAAAGGGGCTAAATCCCTGACCAATGGATTAGAACCCTAAAAAAAGCTATAAAAAGAGGGGTGGGGGTCACTCTCAAAGAAATCCTCTCTTGCATACTATTCTGTTGCTTGTGGATGCCTTGAGACCTCTTTTCCTCTCAAGCCACCCACATCCCTCTCCCTTCCACTCATCTTCCCCATTGAGCCATAGCTCCTCCATTACTAAGTGAGATAGGTAGGTGCTTCTTCCAGCTAGGGCATGGTGGCCCATTTCACCAAAGGAGAGGTATAACTTAGTTTTATTTATGTGTTTCCTTTGATAGCTTAGTTTTTTTTCGACCATTATTTGTTTCCTAACATGTTTTGCAGGTTTATGGTAGCTTAATAGTTGTTTGTATCTAGCCAAGGCGAATCCCTAACCTTGTTTGCAGAGGGGATCATGACCATTCTTTCTTATTCTTTTCTTTCTGTCTGTTTCGATTTCTTTACTATACTTTCCACACATAGGAGCCTACCCATGCCAGGTGTTTGCACGCAATATGTGCTAACATCCTGCCACATTACATCCAATTATCATCGCCGGTCCCTTCACTAAGTGGGGGCTTGATTTCATGGATTTCAACCCAGCTTCAGCTTGGGGAAATCATCATATTATCGTGGCTGTTGACTATTTCATGAAATGGGCTAAGGATATGCCCACGGTTAAATCTGATGGTGAGACAACCACACATTTCGTATTCAACCAGATCATTACTCGGTTCGGTATTCCGAAGGAGCTTGTCACTGACCATGGTAGGCACTTTCAAAATCGGATGATGGAAGAGTTGGCCTCGAAGTTAGGGTATAAGTAGGAGAATTATTCTTATTATTACCCTTAAGCAAATGGACAGGTTGAAGTAGTGAACAAATCACTCAAGTCCATTCTCTAACGAACCATCGCACAAAGCAAGACCAATTGGCATATCATGTTATATCATGCTTTGTGGACTTATAGGACCGCAGTTAAGACTGCCACCAGTTTTTCTCCATATCAGCTTGTACATGGAGTGGAGTCTATATTGCTAGTTGAGTGTGAAATCCGTTCTTTGAAGCTATCCGTAGATCTCTTATCAGACACTTCCCCATTGGAGGAGTGTTTGGTCCACTTAGAACACCTTGATGAGCAGCACTAAGATGCCTTGGTGGCTCTAAAAGTGAATAAGCGTCACATTAAGGTCCAGTATGATAAATCTGTCCATCCAAGGAAGTTTAGTGAATGAGATTTGGTCCTTTTGTGGGATCAGGATAAATAACCCTTGGGGGTAGGAAAGTTTAACCCCATGTGGCATGGTCCTTACGTTGTTAAACATGTGTTAGAGGAGGGCACATATGAGCTAGTATATTATGAGGGGACTTACTTAGCGAAGCCTAGAAATGGGCTCTATCTTAAAAAGTACTATCCATGATTCTCAGCTAGGGCTGACTATGGTATATTATTGTACAGTATTGTGCATAGTTAGGTTTTTTCTTATGGTGATCGGGTTTGTTCATTAGCTTTCATTTCTTATGGCAGATGTCAATGGAGTCTTCCATCTATATAGGATTCGCGGATGTTGCTAGCTATAACACTCAACACTCAGCCTCTGCAGCTTGGGTGATTTATACTCCTACGGGTCAAGTATTGTCTTTAGGAGGCGTATGTTTACGTCCCTCTTCAAACAATGTTGTTGAATATAGTGTCGTTATCGAGCTTCTACAGGATTCCATTTCACATGGTGTTCTATCTCTTGAGGTACATCTTGATTTGGAGTTAGTAGTGTCACATCTTAATGGCTTATACCATGTTAGGGATCCAACATTATTACAAATATTCTTACGTGTGAGATTGTTAGAATGGAAAATTGACAACATAACATACGTACATGTTCCAAGAATTTATAATCAAGTTGCTGACTCATATGCTAACTATGTGTTATATTGACATTTGTTTCATAGACAATAAGCTCATCACAAACATACATTTTTACACATGTAAATAAATAAATTGATCATCATAAAAAAATTTCATTAAACATCCAAAATGTGATAATACATAAGTGTCATTATACAAAAATCGGGCTTCCGAGCCACCAAAATATAAATACATGGTAGTACAAAATCTATCACTCCCAGGTATCAAAGCTCGGGGAGGAGGAGGGGGGTTCTGATCATGGAATGTCACCATGGCTCTAGCTAGCCATTGAAACAATGACACCCATGCTCATGGCACACCCACCATCTGACGTTGCATGGCCTCGAGAAGATCCTCGACCTATGCCATGGGTACCCTATGTGTCAGCCACATGAAGTTGTTATGAATTCTTTGGAGCATCCACTTTGCATCCACACCCATAATTTCATCTCCTCTTCCCCTCCGTCTATGACGAGGTAAACCGTCAGGATATCGTGGTCCTACATCTGCATGCATATGACAGGATGTCACTATGTGTTGTCATGCAAAAATATGTCTTTTTGAGTCTATATATATAAAAAAACACAAAAAAATTAAATAATTCAAAAAACTTAAAAAGAGGGTTGGGATTCATTACCAATGTCATCGTATGTTGATCCTAGTGTTAGAGGCATGTCAGGATCTCCTAAAAAATCTATCCCCGCATACGGGTAATCATCAATGGCAGCTATCTACCACCACCACCATGGAAAGAAATCAGCTGGATACGGGTTGGACACCCTACCTCCACCTAGTTTGTGCATTTCATATACCCAATGTCGTTGGGCCAGATGTTGAACCTTGTGAACAAGAACATCAACTCTAAGGCTGAATCCTAGAACATGCTCAAAGAAGAACATGCTCAGTATACTGCTAAAACCAAAGTTTCATATCCTTCCCATCTTGCAGTCACTGAACTGTTGCTTCATGTTTCCCAACAACACTTTACTCTAATCATAAACTGAGGGTCTCATACACTCCACTGTATAGAACATCAGGGGCTGTGAGGCCTGGTGGAATGAGGCTAGCCCTGCTATTCTACCAAGTTTCAGTAATATGGCCTTTAGGCCTAGCACCTGTATGGAGTTAGTTGGGATCTGACTCTCAACCTTCTCTTTGTTCGGATAATAGTATACAACTATATACTCATATATAGTTAGGCCATCTCCAGGCCCGCGAGAACGTAGTTTCACCACCTCCCCCCATCGGGACAATCCAGTAATGAAGTATATGTCCCCCAACTCTATAGTGAGGGACATCCTGTCGATCTGGGAAGACTCTAAGTCAGAATCCCAGTAGTCTACTAGCATCTGAACCAATCTTGGTTTGGCCCTTAAGCCACCAAGACACCAAAACTTGTAGATTTTGCATGGGCGAAGAGCTTTCTATGCCATTAGATCTCCCCGTACTGCTTCTTCTACATCCTCGTGCTCTTGTTCCCTCCATTATAGAACCATCTTGCACATTTAATTAAAGTTTGTGTCATTATATGTCTTAGAAAAACTTGAACGTGGCCACATACGCAACTGTTTGCTAAACAGCCGTGTATGTACGCAACTTTGAGCCCTTTTTCCTTGTATAGCCAGCCTTATACATGGAAAAATCCTCGATTTCGGCGTGGGATGTGGTACATAATTTAGAGTGTCCTAGAAATCAAATTGGACCATGGAAAATTGAAAAATTTACATGTAAATGAAAGAGCAGGGCATGGGAAGTTACCTGGAAAAAACGGTGTCGGATTCCACCAGCTAGATCTCCCGAAATTCGCATTTGAAGTTCTGAGCTCATTTGGGTAAAAATTTCAAATGTTATATAAATTTTTGAAATTTTTACTATTTATAGAAATTTTTCAAATTTTTGAAAATTTTTACCCCCTTTTCTATAGTTTTGGACCGTTTCTGACCCTTTTGGACCATTTTTGACTAATATATGATGTAGGAGACCATTTTGAGCGTCGTTTTGACTGTTGTTTTAACCTATTCATGCTGATTTCAGGTATGATGTTTAAACTGACATATAGGTTAGATTTCACCTCCATTTTCATTTTGCATGACCTTATGACCATTTCATTATAACCTTAGGTACGAACACATTATATCTTGTCACGAAACCTTCTTGCTATTTTAGATGTGACATGATGTTAATGGTAGAGCTTGACCCTTACATGGGTACCCTAGTTAGCTCCTTGTTTGCATTTGGTGCCCATGCTGACACTTTGTCCTTTAGGGTGTGGGATTCCATTGTATAGTATCGCCATGACATTTTACAATAGCCTCATACTCCTCTTGAATTTTTGCTGGCCTGTTTCCCTAGGACTCCCTTGTGTGAAGTTGTAATTTCATTATCATGAGATTTTCCTGCCTCATTGAACCTTATGTCAGCTTCCATGACTTTGAGTATCAGTTGTATAGCCTGAGCTTGTCTCATGTCTAGCCATGCAGAGCCATTTTATATATCATTTGCAACTTGATTCCCTATTTTTACCTAGAGGAGACATTCCCCCGAGTGTCGCTATCCTACACATGCATCCTTGTATTGAGCATAGGTGTGTTCTACTGCTTGGAACTAGTTTGTTTTCCTATTTGACACTCGTCTCCTCCTAGTCTATAACTTTAAAGCGATTTTATTCTTTTTCAATCTTTTCAAATATTTGAAAAAGTAAAAAAAAAATTAAAAACCAAAAATCCGAACAAGAAAAGATGTTATCTTTGGCAGCAGTCGAGTCTTGTCGCCTTTGAATAGAGAACTGTATATCACATCCATTGGTTGAGCTAATAGTTTGAATTTAGGAGCTGTACTCATTTATCTGAGTTTATATCCACCAACTAGTTAAGCTTCGAGTCCTTATGGAGCCTCTATCGATGCCTCTTCTGTTGCAGAGATGTCCCAGTTTTGCACATCAAGTCTATGCTACCTACATTCAGTCACCATTCGCCTTTATGCTCTTGTTCGAAGGAAGTTGAAACCTGAGTCGGCAATTCCTCAATTATCTTGACTTTGCATGTTGGCCATTCCTGGTACAGTTACTGGTTCATGCACCTTATGATCGAGTCCTTCCACATTATATAGCTTTACTGAGTACCTCATTTTGGATGATGGGGGATGCCTTAATGCCCTCCTTCCAGCGGATTTCATCCCATCGACTTCAGATCATTTATTCTGGGATAGGAATCTAGAGTCATTTTTGAGTGCCTTGAGACTTGTAGTCATTAGTGGCAAGTTCTCTCGCAATCAACAGTTTTTGGGAATACATCAATGTACCCTAATCGATGGATCCTCTCAAGTGTTCAACCTCAACACATTTATTCACACTTGTTAGTTTTTACCCTAGTATCTTGATTTCTATTTTCATTATCGGTGGGTGATCTCGCATCTGTTAACATTATACATCAATGACCGGTAATCAGACGATGGACTACTATGTTCGACCTCGACACCTCTATTCACATAGTAGGACATGTACTCGTAGCGGTTTGTGTAGAATACCTTCGATATTGGTGGCATCTCTTATATGCTACCTCCATGATCGTGCTAATGTTCATGAGATTTCAGCTCTCATGACTTGATTCCAGTATTTGTCAGAAATTTCCAGCCATTATGGAGATCTTGATCCATTATATATCTTCAGCCTTCATGGAGACCAATATCCTTTGTATATATTCATCATGGAGATCCTGATCTATTTATATTGTACGTGGTGCTGACCACACATGTCATATTGTATCATGCCTATTCATGGCCATTGTACTCTTATGTATCTGGGACTGTTGTATCTACTTACAATTATATGCAGAGCTTTATTATTGTATTGATTGGATGGCTGGTTCCTCCACTGGGTTCTTCATCACTTCACTTCTGGGATGGAATTATAATGTATTTCAACCATCGCATGACCCCTCTGACCTCACACATTAGGGGGCATCTGTTATAGCTGATTTTACCACACATGGTGAATCACACTTTTATGGCCTTCCTTGTCCCTCTACAGACTCCTCAGACCCCATGGACCATTTTTGTACCTTTAATGTTTCCAAGATCATCCCTAAAAACATGCAAAAATTTCCATACGCGACTTTTAATCCCTTTCTTGTGTATATATGTGGATTTGAATCCTAAACCCACGTACATCAGGATGTGTGCAAAAGGCCAAATTCTTTTGGAGTTTTCCTTGATGTGGATTTGACTCACTTGTCTCTTGCCCTTCCATATGCCTTGAGATTGCTCAGATTCGACCTTTGATTACCCCATTGAAGAGTTATATATGGAACCCTTTGGATACATTGAAGGCATGGGGAATTGAAGAGCAAGAAAACTATAGTCCATTGTTTCTGGAGCTTATACTTGAGTCTGCATCCCTTTGTCCCTTGGACCACTTTTGTGTTCTTCCTAAGCTTTCCTTTTTCTTGTGAGCTTGCTATCAAGAGATGGAGGGTTGAAGTGGTGGAGGCCCAAGTGGGGGACTCAGTTTCTCTAATTTGCAAACGTGCCGACAGAGGTTGTCTCTATTGTAATCTCTGTTTTATATTAATAGAAATATAATTTCTTGTCCAATAATGTGTATTTGAATGAATATTTGATCAATGGATGATTTCAAATGCTTATATGTTATTGATTATATATGCTAGAGTAGGTCTAACACAGTTATATATAGCATGCTTGTCTTGATTATTGTATGTTAAGGAAGTGATTTATCAATTCAAGCTAGAGTTGGAAAGCTCAACGGGGATCTACATCAACCGTCTGAAATAAGGTACAAATCGAGATCCTTTAGTGTTAGGAAAGGATTGATTTCTGGAGTCAAGTTGTCTATTGTGGTACCCCAAGACATAGGAATTTTTCTCTGTAACAAAGGGATTCAAACCCTAAAATCTCATGAAAAAACTATAAATATATGGGTGGGGGTCACTCTCAAAACACTCATTCCCTTCCTACCATTACTCTACCTGTATGAGTGCCTTGAGGAGCCAACTCTCTTAAGCCATTCATCCCTCTCTCTCATTTGCTCCTTGAGCTAGGGCATGGTGGCCCATCTTCCATTAAAATCATAGGTATAATGAGATGCATGTTTTGTTTATTTTTATTTGTAGCTTAGATGTATGTGTAGTTTATTTCTAAGATTAGATTTTAGGTTCTCTATTGATTACTTGTTTCAATTCTATTTGCTCATAGTTTTCTGTAGTTTCTCCTCTGATTGCTTGTAGCCATTTCTTATTTTTCTAACAGTTTCTTGCAGGGTTTCCATGGCTCAGAGCTAACATTTCCTTACAAGGTTTTTCTTCCATCCACAGGAACCCTACCCTTCCTTCCTATAGATAGAAGGTATCCCTACTATAGAGCCGATGCAGATTAGTAGGACAAGGGGAATTGACCCAATGCATGGCGGGTAGAAGTACAAGTTTTCACTGAAGAAGAAGAAGACGAAAAACTTTGGGAAATTTTTCTAAGTATGGAAAATCAACAGAATTTGCAACATTTTTTTGATGCATCAGTTGAGTAGATCGAAATAAACTTTGAAATTTTTTGGCAACGACGGAATAAAACTTGAAAAGTCTTCTACAGCGATAGATGGAAGTCTAGAAGTTCCAACGCAGCGCATCGGGTGAAAATTTTGAAGTTTTTTGATATGTCAGAAGGAAGTTTGATATTTTTTCGATGCAGCGTAAGGATCAATCGAATGAAATCAGGCAAAGGTTGCTGATACATCTTGGAAATATTTGGCAAATTTCTCCAACAAGTTGGAAGGAAAATTGATCGGAGGCAGCTGAAACTTTTTCCAAAATAGAGAAATGCAGCAGGTTTTCCAGTGAGAATTACAGGGGCCAAAAAGTGAAAAATGGCAGTGGGTTTGTGCGCCAGATTGTGTAAAATCCAATTATTTACAAAAAATCCCCCTTGACCCCCTTCATCCCCTTCAGACAGTTGGTTGAAGATGATAAGAAGATGAAGGAAGAAAAAGAAATGTAAAAGGAAATTTCTATAAAGCAAAGCATCATTCTGTTATAGATGAAGGGACACCATACAAAGATGGTACTAAAGCACATTTAGATGGTGTATCTATGCAGGTTGTGAAGCATAGGATAGGTTCTTTGAGAAAATAAAGAATTGGACCATTGACATGGGAATATGTTCATTTTTATGAAGCAGTACATGACATCATCTTAGAAAAGATGGTACATAAGAAGGACTAGCTAAACGCCTCGTGAAATATTGGGAGAGTTTAGACCAGAAAAACAATGTGTTGTTGAGAAATTCAATGGGAGATAAGAAATTCAATGTTTTTAATGTTGATGAATTGTGTATATCTGTAGGAATAACATGTGAATGAACCTTGTAATGTTTCCCCATAGGTAAATGAAGAAGCAAGGGAATACACTTGCATACTTTGATAATAGTGATGTTGAGCATACTGTTTCTGTTTAATTAACCCTGAATATTATCATAGCTATATCACCCCTCGACTTGTGAGATGTTCACTTTGAATAAGTCAAAGCATAGAAGGTCGTGGTGAGTTCAACTAGCCATTGGAACCAAAAGAAGTTCAGTTGGGTGGTAATGAAATGTCCATTGGTCATGGATGGTGTTTGTGTCAGAAATTGTTTCTAAGGCCAGACAAACAAGCCAACACACACTCAAATATAAAACTCAATAAAATCAAGGTTTAGGGTTTCTGCAATGTGTTTTTGGTTGTCAACTTTGAGAACAGTCAGGGAATACATTCATAAGTAAAGAAACTACTGAATCATAGACAATAAAAGATGAAGATGCATGATATATATAACAAGATCAGACAGAAACAGTATTGAGGTTCAAACATAAATGACAGGCATAACCAAAATATAACATAAACCAGTCAATGAATCTATCAATTTAAGCAACTAAAAAAAAGATGAAAATGAAGCCAATACATAAATCTGAAGGGTAAAAGTCATAAATATCTCATAGTTTCGTCAACCACTGCATACAAGAGTCTTGTACCTTGCTCATGAACAAGTCTGAAAACCAACTGAGCTTGAAGACCTCCTGAAAGCTCTCAAAAATCGAACCCCCAAAATGTCTTTCTAACTCCTCTATATAGTAATCTTCTACAAAATCAGTTAGGTCACTAATCCTAACTATCTCCATCGACTTACTAAGGTAAAGTAAAAAGTACATTTTTACAAAATTACAAAATTGCTAAAAATAGCAAATCATTAACAAGAAATGTTTATCAAACAGCTACACTAACTAAAGCATAACTGATTCAAAGCTCCTTCGATGTTTTAGCAAGTAGTGCTATACCATCTAGGATTTGAGCCTTTCTATTTTCTCTTTTATGTTTCTTTTCCATATCAGCTATCTTTCTCTGAAGGTCTTCATTCTCCTGCTGTAAACTTTCAACTGTCTTCTCTATCTTTTTGCAGTGTTTGTCAGAAGTTCTTTTCTTGTTTAGCACCTCTTTAGACACTTCTGATAGCTCCAGGAAATGATGATGGACATCCTGCAACTCCTCTATAATCCCTCTGTTGACTTTAAATAACCCATCATTAGTCTCTTGTAAATGTTTCATCTGTTGCTTGTATTTTTGAACACTTTCCTGCAAATTTTCTTCATCAAAATTAGGGATCTCAAGAGTATTTGCACCCTGCATTAGAAAGTGTGAGAAATCAATAGGAATAATAGGCTCTTTTATAATTCCTGCTTGCCTGAGTATAGCTTCATCTTCTTCCTCCCACTCCTGATTTTCAAGAGGACATGCTATTGCCTTTTCTTCTTCCTGCTGTTTTAAAAGTTTATCTTTAATCTCAAGAACTATTGCAGATAATTTAGATGCAGGCTTGCTTGAATCTTTTGCAGACTGTGACAATCTTTTTAACACTGCAGGTTGAGGAGAAGAAGGTTTAACAACTGATTTTCCTTTGTTTTTGCTGTCTATTTTACCAACTTCTGTCTCTTCACTCGAAGTAGTTTGAATTAAAATAGTCTCTTGTTTGGAATCCAATTTAGGATTAAGTATCTTCTTCATATTCCATATTAATTTATTGGTTGTCCTAGTTTTAGGCCTCCAATATGAAGTTATAGCCTTCTTTTTCTTCTTATGAGGTTTAGCTGCTTTGATGTCTGAGGTGAGGAATTCTTCACAAGTTCCATGCCTGCCTTCTGGTTTATCAATGGGCTGTGACTGTTCTTCTTCTAGTAGATATCCCTCATCATCTGAGAGGATGGTGAGTGGACTTCTTGGTTTGGTTTGAAATTCATCTTCAGGTATAGCAGCTTTTTCTTCAACAACAGTTTTAGTTTCTTCAAAATCTGCTGCTGGTGTCAATTGCAGACTAGGCTGCAATTCCTCTTTTGCAAACAATGAATACCTTCATGTGGTACCAACTGAAGACCTTTTAAATTTGCTTTCCAGCTTCACCTGCCCTGCTACCTCTTCAACTTTGAACTCCTCTTTGTCTGCAGGCTTAGCTTTTTGACCTAATTTCTTCATCATCACCTTCGCTTTGTCTGTTTGCCTCTTAGGCTACTGCTCTTCCTGTTTGACATGGAAACCTGACCAAAACAGAAAAAAGTCCCAAGTATTACCCTCATGTTGCAACACAGTACTGATGATTAGCTTGATCAATCCATGATGAAAAATTGAATGGGATGTGTGATCTTCATGCTGTTTTATCCTGTTGGACATTTTCTGCAGGCTCTTCAAAAAGAAGAATGGCAGGTTCATCTTTGAGGCTCCCACCATGTGCTGAAGGAATCTAAAGTGATATTTAAATACATATGCATACCTACCCTCGAAGGTCACATAGATCTGCAGTATCCTAATTGGCTCAACCCACTCCTTTCTAAAATTCTGAATAGGGATACCCTTATTCCAATCAGGAGTCACATCAGGTAACAGGTATCTCTGTGGTTCAAAGTCAAAAGGCAATTTCTTGAACCAAGGCTCACCCTCATTACTAATATTAGTGGCCTCTGCAATTAGTTCTACAGTCAACTTGAATTTGAGAGAATAAAAAATGACCATATCATCTTTAAGACTTTGAGCAAATTTACAGGACACTTGTGCATTGTAGCCATCTATCTTCCTGAAGAAATTTAGCCAACCTGCCTGTTGGAACAACTCAGCATAGTCAGGGAGCTTCTCAATCCAGGATAAGTCAGTGGGCTCAGCCCTATTGACTTTACCACTTTTGCCACTCTTGCCCATCTTTTTTCCTTTAGAAACTAGAAGCTGTCTGACTTTAGGGTTCAGAAGATGGTTTATAAACTGGTTTCCTGCTTCTTCAAACTTCTCCACAATTTCCTGTACATTTCTGGACAGACCTGCTTATTTTTAAAAGGTAAAGTAAAACTTCTCAATAGGAAGACAAATACACATAACCGAGGGCTTCTATGTTGCTTTGTCTTAACAATACAAGTAGGTCTGTGTATAGGTTAACTGCAAAAGATTTGAAACCTCATTACCAATTAGATTGTTTTTTTTAACAGAGGATCATCTTCAACCTGTAAAGCAGACTATATATCAGTATCTACATCCTGTCAGCATGATTCATGAACATCTCTGCACAATAAAAGTATTTCATGAATGAACTCTGTTGTCACTTTAAAATTTATTGCAGACTGTTCATCTCAATTTATCTCTCTCAGCTCATCAAACTGATACTAGGCTTTCTTGTACTATTCAAATCCTTGTTGCCTTTATCTGTTTCTACACAATTAAACTCTACACCAAGCAACCTAGGTTTCTAGCAACTCTTAGGTATCATATGTATCATTCATTTAGACAAGAGACTTTCATCGAACTTTGTGTATCAATGCCAACCTCATTCTTCAAACCTATTTACTTTGCAAATATGACAACAATCACTGGCTTCTCATGCTTATTTAAAGACCACCTGTGTGAGGAAAAACGAAGCAAAACAGTTTGCAATATATTCCAATGCTGCTACCTGTAGCCTATGTGTCAAAATTGACATTAAGTCTGCCAGCAATATTAATTAGTCAACTCATTAAACCCAAAGTGTATCAATATCAGAGCTTTTGGTGTGTATTTGAGGGTCAAAACATGAACAACTTTCGCCCAGACTATCTCGAAGTTCCAAAAAATGAATAGTTTAAACATAGGGATATTTTTAGTGCTCTGTTTAAGAAAACTCTTCAGAATAGCTCAAGTAGCTATTTATTGGGTTAAGACTTCATTTAGGAGCATATTTTAACTTTTCCATCAATCAATTTCTCCAGAACGACCCCACCGAGAAAATCCCCAAATTTTCAATTATAGGAGTTTATTGTAAAATACCTGCCAACTGATTGACTGCAAAGGTTTAAACTCACTTCCTGAGGTGTCAAATGCTTCACCATTAGTGTACGGATGTCCTTCTACGATCACTTTGATTACAAATAATGGAATTGGAAAGCCCTAATTTACGCCAGCCTTGATAACCCTGCTTCTGCTATGCAGCGACACAATCCATCTTTCTAGCTGTTAAATTTAACCCACGAACCTTTTTTTTCTCTGTTAGTGCATGTAGAAAGGCAAATCATGACAGATAAGACCAATATTTGCTGCTAACTGTCGAACCACACCGCATTAGGAGCAATGATGGCTATGCCTTGATTCACGACTTAAAACCACCTGGAATCGTGTTAAAACTGCAGCTTACACGTATCAAACAGCTCACCATATGTGACTAGTCATTCAGCATTTGCAATCATAACAAAAATTTGCTTGAAAATCAGAAAATAAGAGGGCCGCAATATTCTTGCAGCGCGCCCTTTGTAATTTTCTACTCCAGCGCTACAAGAATATCCTTGGTGCTATTTTTTTGCTCCTTTTCAGCTTTTTGATATTTTGTATAAGGTTTTAAAAGTTGCTTGAGTGTAGGTATGCTCAAAATATGCCTTATTAGTCCACCATTTGATAAAACAACTTTAAAAAACCCTTAATCAAAAACCAACCTATAGTCTAAAGTTCAAAATTTATAAAGCAAACTCAAAATTTCAAATAAACACTAAACAAAATTTTCCAAAAGGAGGGAAAAATCAAAATAAAGTAAATGAAAGCCTTGAAAGCAAATATAACTCAAACCAAAATTACCAAAATTGAAGAAACAAAACTCTGACTTAACAGATGGGTTAGCCACATGTACAGATATGAATGGTTTGCCACCTAGATCGTATGATGTCCTCATTGGAATGGATTGGTTGGAATCCCAGAGAAAAAGTCTTGATTATTACCACAAGACCTTTTAAGTGCTTGGATGAAGAAGAAACCTAAAGGTCATGAAAGGAATTCCAGAAGTGATCTATGGGAGGGATTCTTTAGCAATGCAGCTGAAGAAGTTCTATGGGAAAAGTTGCAGAGTGTATGCAACTCATGTTTTGGAGGTATTAGAGAATGAAGCTCCTACGACGGAGGACCATCATGTGTTGCAGGAATCCATGGATGTTTTCTTGATGAAGTTCTAAGGTTTCCTCCAAAGAGGCACGTTGATCCCATGATTGAACTTGTGCCACGTAAAGCGCCAGTGTCCAAGACACCCTACAGGGTGAGTGTTAGAATAATCAACCCATAGTATTTACCCACTTAGACATTAATTCATTTATTTTTGTCTTATTTTCCTAGTCCATGAGTCCCACCATGTGCAAGTTGCTAATTTCCTATCCATAGAGGTCAAACTTGCCATCTTTGACTCATGTAGCACTTGGGAAAGCCTTAGGAATCAAATCTGCTTTATTCCTGGCCTCTTAGGTGCCCTTCTGCTTTTTCTACTTTATTGCCTGCTTTTTCAGTGTTTTAAGGCACATAGGAAAGCAAGACTAGGTGAGGTGAATCAGCTTTGTTGCCTCTTCCTCCTCCACTCTTTCCTCCATGCAAAATCATGTATGAGCTGCCATTCCACCACTCATTAGCTTGCCCATGCACCCTTGCCAATTCGTGAGCCTCATGACAGATTTGGGATCAGCTTTTTACACCTATGGGGGATTTGCCTATTTTGGGTAAGCTTGCTTTATGCTAGCTTTGGATGCCTCCTTATGCATTCGACCTATTGATGTATTCTATATATTCAGCAACCTATGTTATTACAGGGTTGGCTATTGTACACTGAGTTAATATAATTTTGTGTTACAGCTCCATATTCAGTCTCCATTGTTGACAATTTTGCATGATCAATTGTAATTTGTTGTGAGTGAAATTAATCTATTGCTGGTCAGAATTTCTACATGGCATCAGATCCATTGTAGGTTATTACTCTCCTTCAAAATTTGTTTTGCAGGTTCGACATCAAGACTGGGAGCCTTCTATTGACAGTCGGGATAGATTTTCTAAAGCTATGGATTCACAGAAAACTATCTTGACTCCCTTCAACTATTTTGAATGGAAAGTAGAGATGGAGATCTTGTTGAGAGTGAAAGGCCTCTACAGGGTGACTATGGCAATAGAAGAAGAGCCCAATGCAGTTGTAGAGAAGATCAAATGGCACAATCGGAGAGATGAGGCTTATGGCCTCCTATGTCTCAGTATTTCCCGAGACCTCCTTTTCCATCTCGATGGATTAACTTCACCGGATCAAGTATGGGAGAAGCTGTCTGAGCTTTTTGGAAAGACAAATGAGATGAGGGGACATCAGATCGAAAATGAGCTGATTTCTCTGAGTCCCAACAGCTTTGAATCCCTGCAGCTATATTTCTCCAAGTTCAAAGCACTAGTTTTGCAGCTGAAGCAGTTTGGTATCGAAAAGAAAGATGAGCAGCTCGTATTGGCCATCCTCTCAAAGCTAGGATATGACTACTCAGTCTTTGTTTCGACCTTCTATGCCACAAAACTCATAGCTCGAACCTGGAAGATTCCTAGCCTTGCAGATTTCATGGAATCTCTCACACAAGAACAAGACAAGCTGGTGATGATGGGCACCATCAAACCTTCCAAAGACCAAGCTCTGGTTGCTGGAGATTCGAGGGTGGATTCTAAAAGCAAAAATAAAGCTAAAAATGCACCTGAGCAAAGAAGAGACAAGAAGCAGTCTCCGGAGGATCAACAAGGTCCCAATAAAAATACCCAGAAGAAGAAAAACAAAGGTGATATGAACAAGTGCTCATACTGCTCAAAGGGCAATCACACTGAAAGATCTT
>LPNX010767681.1:321211-377693 GCA_001517045.1 Pseudotsuga menziesii | reverse complement strand
CAAGAAACAGAGTGCCATTGCACTCTCATCTACAGAAGCTGAGTACAGAGGAGTTGTCAATGCAGCAACTGAGTGTTTATGGTTGCAGGGTTTACTTGGATAGTGTGGTTTCGAACCTGAGTACTCAACTACCATCTACTGTGATAATTAGAGTACCATTCGAATCTACAAAGATCCAGTTCAGAAGCAGAGAACCAGACACATTGAGATTCACATGCACTACATCAGAGAGCTTGTGCATGATGGCACCATTCACCTACTCTTCTATTCATCTTCAAAACAAGTAGCTGATATCTTCACCAAAGCATTTTGTGAGAATACCTTCAGCAATCTCAAATCACTACTGGGGATTTCTGATCATGCTGTCAAAGCATGAGTAGAGACAAGATTCTACAATTTTGTTTTACAGTCCATGTTTAAGGGAGGATTTTCCCAAGTTGGTTTTGCCTCTTTCCTTGGTTCATATGGACTTGCAGTATGTAAAAGGGTGACTAAGCCTTATTGCTAGGCCCTATATTTTGATTTATTACTCATAAAGTTAGGCTTAAGGGGGGGTGTTAGAATAATCAACCCATAGTATTTACCCACTTAGACATTAATTCATTTATTTTTGTCTTATTTGCCTAGTCCATGAGTCCCACCATGTGCAAGTTGCTAATTGCCTATCCATAGAGGTCAAACTTGCCATATTTGACTCATGTAGCACTTGGGAAAGCCTTAGGAATAAAATCTGCTTTGTTCCTGACCTTCTAGGTGCCCTTCTGCTTTTTCTACTTTATTGCCTGCTTTTTCAGTGTTTTAAGGCACATAGGAAAGCAAGACTAGGTGAGGTGAATCAGCTTTGTTGCCTCTTCCTCCTCCACTCTTTCCTCCATGCAAAAGAATGTATGAGCTACCATTCCACCACTCATTATCTTGCCCATGCGCCCTTGCCAATTCGTGAGCCTCATGATAGATTTAAGATCAGCTTTTTACACCTATGGGGGATTTGCCTATTTTGGGTAAGCCTGCTTTATGCTAGCTTTGGATGCCTCCTTATGCATTCAACCTATTGATGTATTCTATATATTCAGCAACCTATGTTATTACAGGGTTGGCTATTGTACACTGAGTTAATATAATTTTGTGTTACATCTCCATATTCAGTCTCCATTGTTGACAATTTTGCATGATCAATTGTAATTTGTTGTGAGTGAAATTAATCTATTGCTGGTCAGAATTTCTACAGTGAGTACACTGGACTACTAGAGCTAATGATGCAACTACAATAGTTGTGGAAAAATAATTATAACAGGCCAATTGTCTCCCTATGGGGAACACCAGATTGGTTTGAGAAAGAGAAAGATGATACACTCTGATTGTGTATTGGTTCATACCATTGAACAAGGTCATTATGAACAACAAGTATCCTTTTACTAGGATGGATGACCTCTTTAATCAGGTGAGAATATTAAAAGGTGTTTTCTAATCTTGACTTGGGGTCTGGTGACCAGTAGGTAAGGATCAAGGATGAAGATGTTCATCACACAACCTTTAGGGAAAGGTATGGTTCTTATGAGTTGTAGTGGTACCATTTGGTTTCACAAATGCACCAGCTACATTCATGTGCTTCATGAATAATGTTTTCAGTAAGTATCTAAATAGGTTTCTTCTTGTTTTCCTTGATGGCATTCTTATTTATTCTAAGAATGAGGAAGAACATGTGGAACATTTGAGGCTAAATTTGAAATTGCTCAGGAAGCATACGTTTTATGAAAGGTTGAGAAACTATGACTTCTATGAAGTTAGAATTCATTATTTGGGTCACGTTATCTTAGACAAAGGAATATTTGTAGACCCTGGAAAAAAAATTGAGGCCATGATGAGTTGGCTTGCTTTAAGAAAGTTAACAGATGTAAGATATTTTGTGGGACTTGAAGGGTATTGGAGGAAGCTCACTAAAGAAAATTTTGTAGGTAAAAGTGGATCCTATGTATAGGTTGAGGAATATTGCATGTGAACTTGTAGTTCCATGAGGAAATGGACATTGTGTTTATGGGAATACACATGAGAAGTTCCTAAAGACTTAGATAGAATGACCTGACCAGATCAGTATGGTGCTACCCAATGAAACCTAGGGACAGGAAGCTGCCATGTTCCATGAGAAGGATCTCATGAGTAAGAACATTTTTTGAAACTTCAAATTGCAAATTTTTTGTTGATTATGGGAGACTTTGATCTCCTGTGATGGTTTTGAATCATGTTAACCATGGATATGCTTGTCTTGCATTGCTGATGTTTGAGGTTTCTTATTGCTAACTGTGACTATTTGGCTGATTTAAAATTGTGTCAAGATGACATGTTGTATGTGGATGTCCAGGATTTGGGAAGCATGCATAAGTAAGGGATGATTATTCCCACTTGCAAAAGCCAAACAATATGAGAATGGCCTCATGGTCACAAAAATCTGATTTTCTGCAGGAAGCAGAATTGTGAATTCATATTTTTATTTTTTACTATCAATGTTATTGATAGCTTGATATTTGGAAAATCATGTATGCATGAAATAGATTTGAAAATCTATGACTAAAATTTTATTGTGACATCTCATGTAAACTACATACTTGTATGTAACGCAGGTGAGATGGTGAAAGTACTCCCTTGGAGTACATAGCTTCTCCGAAGGATGTGTTTGTGATTCATAACTCCTCAGAAGGATGTATTGGGTGTATGTAGCTCCTTGGTAGGATGTACGGGGTATACATAGCTTCTCGGAGGGATATCTTTGGAATAGGTTTCAAAAACTATCATTTCAATCATTTTATTATGACATCTCATGTAAACTACATACTTGTATGTAACGCAGGTGAGATGGTGAAAGTGCATCCTTGGAGTACATAGCTTCTCGAACGGATGTGTTCGGGATACATAACTCCTCTAGAGGATGTACTAGGTGTACGTAGCTCCTCAAAAGGATGTATGTGGTGTACATAGCTTCTTGGAGCGATATCTTTGGAATAGGTTTGAAAACCTATGATTGCAATCATTTTTATGATGACAGCTCATATAAAATGCATGCTTGTATGTAACGTAGGTGAGATGATGCAAATATATACTGGATGTACATGGATCCTAGAAGGATGTACAGGATGTAAATAGATTCTCGAAGGGATATCTTTGGAATAGGTTTGAAAACCTATGATTGCAATTATTTTTATGATGACATCTCATATAAATTGCATGCTTGTATGTAACGTAGGTAAGATGATGAAAATATGTACTGGATGTACATGGCTCCTCGGAAGGATGTACGCGGTGTACATAGCTTCTCGAAGGGATGTGTTTTGAATAGGTTTGGAAACCTATGATTGAAATTTTATAATGACATATGATGTAAAATTCATGTCTATATGTAATGCAAGTTAGACAATGAAAACATGTACAGGGAGTACATGGATCCTCTGGAAGGATGTACTTGGGTACATAGATTCTTCCCCCCTACCAGGTAGGCAACAATATGCATCACTGGGGATTCCTAGGGTGTAAGACATCCAGTTAGACTTCTTTCCACACATATTCACATGGTAAGGGGACTATTATGAGAGTGGGGTCTCTATGAAGAGAATAACTCCTAGGTATTATGATTTCTAGAAAGGAAGTGATTGAGCATTTGTAAGCACTTGGAGGAGGTGTTGGTCCCTTAAGCTAGAGCTATCATTAAGCACCCAAAGAGGTGTTGGGCTCTGAAGTGGGGCTGATTCAATCTCAGTTGAGAGATGCTATATAGATAAGTATTGTATTACTTGGTAAATCTTGGTTGATTTTCTGTAATTACACACGTACATAATGATTCAACTAATATTTTTAAAATATTGTTAAGAAATAAATCCTACGAAAAATGAATCTGACATTGTAATTAATATGTTATGGTTTGTAGAAAGGAAGTGCCTCAGCATTGGTGAGTAATGGAAGAGGTGCTAGACCAGTAAACTAGATTTCCACTGAAGCAAACAAGGAGGTGTTAGGCTCTGAAGCGGGGATGACCAGATCTCAGTTGGGAGATGCTATGCAGATAAGTATTTGGTTTACTTATCAAACTTTTGTTGTTATTGATTTTCTTTAAATATACATGACCATATCATGCAACCATGGTTTTGAAAATATTGTTATAGATTGCATCCTATAGGAATGAATCTGACATATGAATTGAATTCATTGTGGTGTTCGGAATGGAAGCACATGAGCTTGGTAATAAAATAGAGGAGGTACAGGATCTTGAACATAACTTCTATTGAAGCACCCGAAGAGGTGTTGGGCTCAAGAACGGAGCTGTCAGACCTCAGTTGAGAGGTTTTTTCAGTTGAATCGAGGCTTGCATAAATTTGGATACCCTTTAGTGCACACCCAAGTGTGGGGTGGGTCAGGGTTGTGAGTTCCATGGTTGTATAAAGCCAAGTCGGACACCTGTGGAACCAAAAGAGTCTACTTATGTAGATAAGTATTTTGTTCACTGGGAAACTTTTTGTTGATTTTATATTAATATACATGTGCATGTAATTCATCTATGATTTTGGAAAATATTATGAATACTGACATGGAAATTGACTCATTTCTTGGGGCTCGAGCATAGGTATTGCTAGTTTCCAAAGACACTGGAAATGTTCAAAACATAGGAGAAAAATTCTCCAAGACTAGAAAAAGATCATCTGGTGTGTGTTGATGCATGCAAGTAAGGACTTGGAAGAAGCTCTAGATCATGCCATTGGACAGATAAAGGTGAAAAGGAACCACTTTGGTCCTGAAGAGGCTACGTGGGGGCAGGAGGATTCCATGCGATTGGCACATCCATTTTTAGTTCAATTTTGCAAAGAATTGAGGGTGGTATTGGTGTAGAAATTGTTAAATTTTTGTAAAGCATTGAGGACAGTTCTATTAAAGGGGGAGGGGAATGTAACACCATGGTTTTGACCCTGTGGTATCAAATTGCATATGATTTAAATTGTATTTAATCATGGGGTGGGGCCCAAGGCAAAGGCACCACCATATATTTAGTGTCTTATGTATCGGTGATTAAAATTGATGCGGATGGTTTATGTGCTATCCAGGCACAATATGTTTGAGATATCATGTAAAATGCAAATTGATAAAAATACCACAACTATATATGCATTGCAATGTTAAAGAGATAGGGGCATGATTTCATAAGGAATAGGGAGGGGGAATTATTCAAACCTTTGGGCCAATGGGGAAAAGTCAAATGTCAAAGGCTAAACCCATAAAGTTATCAACCACCATTTTTGTCTTTTATGCCCAGTCATCTAAATTTGGTGAAAGAAGTATTTCCTTGGGATGGGAAAGGTATGGAGGTCAAATTCAAATTTGGGAAGTCACCCATTTTTGGAAAACGTGTTTTTGGCTTCTTAGTCAAGTAAATGTTTGGAAATTCCTTCCCAAGCCATTATTCACCCATGCATTTTATTCCTCGCGCAGTTGGATATAGATGGGGCATTCTCCCTCATGTTTTAGCTGTTTTTTTCATTTTCCCATGGCTGGGAATTCGATTTGGGAAATGCTCAGTAGCTGGGATCCTCCCTGGGATTTTTTTTTGTGGTTTTCCTCATTGCCATGACTGGGAAGTCCCATTTTTTTTTGTTGAGTGAATGTGCAGCAGTGATTCACATTTTGGGGCTTCAAAAGGTCATTGTTGGCCTTCCTCATGCAGTTGAGCTTGCTAGGCATTTTCCCTCATGATTTCTGATGTTTCCTCATTGTTCCATGCCCATAAATTCATTTTTTTGTTGCTCAGTGGCTATGAAGCCAATATCTCCCAATTTGGGAGTGAATGGTGGTTGTTTTCCTCTAGTAATGCTCAAAGACATTTTTTGAGTTCAGATTTATGATTCAAGGGTTTGTGGTGGCCAAATTGCCTCCATAATGCACAAGAACATTTCCTAAAAATGTAATTGCTCATCCTAGGTCTTTTTTTCCCTCTTTACCAGTTTGTTGGGTTGCAAACCCACCGCTTTTGGTTATATTTTGTGGTTTGGAGGGTAGATCCATGATTTGTTGTGAATAGAGGTCATTTTTTCCTTGGGAAGGCCATCAAATGTTTGCTAATTTGATTTGGTCAGTTGGGTCATTTTTCCCCATATTCCATTCATGTATGTGGTTTCCAAACGTTTCTCTACAACCCAACAATTGTGTTTTGTTGTGAAGTGCATGATGGTGTTACCTTGGCTGAGTAAGTGCAAGGAACACACTTGTTAATTGGTTGACTGTGTGTTTCGTGTGAATTTAGGCTTTCCCAAGTAAGTCCAAGGAACCCCTATGTAATTGGATTGTTTCCTTAGCAGTCTGTGAAACCCAATGGTGAGTTGGCTTGACTGTGGATGTATGGTTTTGGCTATCTGTAAGCCTATTGCTCCCTAGTTCCTTGCGGAATCATACCCAGCTTGGGGGTGGAAGTGATGCTAAGAGATTAATGAGCACACTGGCCTATGGTTGGGTGGAATGTTGCAGTGACACAACTAGTTGTAGGCCAACTTCTTTCAAGATAAGTATTCTTGTGCTTAATATCTGCAAACTATTTGTTTAATGATTTATGATCATGATGTATGGATGCATGAAATGAATGTGTTTTCTTCCACTATAGTTTTCATTATGCATCTGTGTATGTTTGTATATTAATGCATTTTATTGTTATGTTTATGATCATGGGGATAGATTGTCTAGTTTCACAGCAGCAATGTGTTGGTCGTGTCCTCTCCATCGCTGGGATGAGGGATGGGGATGTGATAGGGATTATTATGTATGGATAGGCCTACTTAACCCAAGAGGGTTAGTAATCCATAAAAGGCTTGTTGGTACCCAGGAAGACCCATTTATCTGAGTAGGCCTATTGACTTAAAAGGGTTAGTAAGTTAGAAAAATTCCCCTCATGGGTATATGAGACAACTCACCAAGATATTGCTCCAAGATAGTTTTAGGGCAAGAGGTAGCTTCAGTATTCCTATACTGAGGTAGAAGGATTAGTATTTCATACTGATGTTGTTCAGATGATTGTTGAGATATTTTAATTATTCCTTACTGATGTAGCAGGTTCAATATTTTCATACTAATGTTATTGAGATGATTGTTGAGATAGTTTCACTATTTCCATACTGATGTAGTAGGTTCAATATTTACATACTCATGATTGTTGTGATAAATATTGATGAGATAGTTTTAGTATTTCTATACTGATAATGACAATGTTGTTTCAACATTTTTATGTTGATAATGATGTTCCATCATCTCTATGCTGGTGATGCAGATGATGATACAACATTTATTGGTGATGTTGTTTTAGCACTAACATGCTAATATTGCTGTTATTGTTTTTGTATTTGCATACTAATGTTGTAGAAGAATTTTCAATATTTATATACTTATGTTGGAGATGATGTTTCAGTATTTATATACTGATGTTGTAGATGATGTTCCAATATTCACATACTAATGTGGAAGAAGAAGCTACAGTATTCACATAATGATATGACAAAAGATGATTCAGTATCCACATACGGATATTGCAGAAGATGATCCCGTACACATATAAAATGATACGGTATCCACATACTAATGTTGTAGAAGATGATTCAGTGTCCACATGTTGATGTTGCATAATATGATCGAGTACACATAGAAGATGATTTAGTATTTGCATACTGAGGTTGTAGAAGATGATCCAGTATGGATCATTTCCAAATGGAAACAACTTACCAATTGTTTTTGTGAAGGTGATGGAGGGAATCAGGATCATCAGACTTAGCCCCCTCCTCACACACAGTACATGCAAAGACTATAAAAATACCTAACATGATCCCACTTGTTTTTTTCTTTGTGAAACAATGATTCATGTTCTCATAGGGTCACAAGTATAAGGAAGTTTTGGAAATGTGGTAAATATGGGCACTATAAAAAGGATTGTAGATCTTATAATGTTGAGAAAGAAAAGCGATAGTAGGATACTCCTTCCACAAAGGCGAACACCTATTTAAAAGAAGGAGGTGATATGTACCTAAATTCCATGGGTAATCATTCAGAAAATGGTCTATGGTCGATTAACTGAGGTGTGTCATCACAAGGAGTGGTTATGTGAATATCAAAAGTACAATGGAGGAGATGATTAAGCGACCAATATTGTTGGACGTGGTAGATTCAAGATATAACTCGAGGATAAAATAATTATAACTCTACTCAAAGTTATACATATTCCAAATCTAGCGATAAAATTGATATATTTAGGAAAGATGAATGCTACAAGTGTAAAGACTGTATGTGGAGATGTAGGTTGCATAATGGTTTTAGGGTCAATGGTATAGATCAAGGGATTTCAGTATCGAATTGTGTACAAACTATTGAGATTCACCATCATCAATGAATGTAACTGTTGGAGCAGGGTCCCACAGCTACAGAAGAAGCTGCTAGTTTTGGCGGAATGATAAGCTTTGGCGGAAAGAAGTTAAGAGAGAGCTACGACACCGTAGCACGTTTCCAGCTGGAGAGCAGAGCCGAAAACCATGACTTTTTGAGACGCGAAAGTCAAGGAAGGGAAACGGTACCTGAGCGACCGAGAAGGGAGAGCTCACCCATTGCATTGAAGGCAGCAGCGGAAGACAGGAGGGCTCAGCGACCCTCATAAAGAAGAAGGAGCAATGAGGCTCAAGCATTGAAGGCGAAGGACAGAATGAGAAGCGGCGCATAGTACCCATGGTCAGTGCCAGGAAGCATGGAAGACTGCAAAGAGCTGTGGTGTGATGGGAAGTGGCTACCTCAAGGACAGAGAGGACTGACTATCACTAATTAGGGTTTGGGTTACTATTGGGACAGGCCCACAGTGTTGTAAAAGCAGGACCTTCGGGCTGCTTATAAAAGAATGTAATTTTGTATTGTAAAGGGTTAGATAGTTAGCTAGTTCATTGGATAGACAGTTAGACAGTCGTGAATGAAATAGGCAATAAGGATAACTAGACTGTTGTAAAAGCCGAGCTCTGGTTCTGGTCTTAGCTGTAGCAATCTTACTGAAACCAGTCGCTGGCTTATAGAGCATGCTTGTAACGATCTGCAGGGATCAACTGAGAGGGAAGAGTATATTGTAAGAGAGCGATATAGAGAGAAGAGAGATATAAGAGAGAAGATCTTGAGTTGCATATGCGGTGCAGCAGAACTGTGTTTTACCTTCCCCTTGAGCTATAATAGAAAACACAGTTCTGTGGACGTAACTTCCATCCTGGAGGTGAACCACGTTAAAATCTGGGTTATGTGACTGATTTATGTGTTATGTTTACTTATGCATTGCTCAGTTACTTTATGAACTTTGTTGCAGTTTAATGGATGAATGTATTAACCAGTTCACCACAGCACAGAAGGATAATCACAAGTTAAAAGCCTTTGGCATGTTGTATGTGTTTCATTTATGTTTGCGTAAACAGCTACTGGATGTAGTATTGAATAGCTTTGTATGTTAAGTCTTACATGTTGACACGAGAAACACTAAGTGCGCTAAACCACGGAGGTAGGATATCATAGAGAGGTGATATCACATCGGCAGAGAAGCTGCGGTGCGCGATACTGCAGGTTGAGGACTTCGCGTTGAGCAAGAGCTGCATGTCGCACAGTGTGCAGCGATGCGCTAAGGCTGGAAATATTGCAAGTCAGGGAAAGTGCGCATCATAGAAAAGGATTGCACGGTGGTGGAAAGAGACATCTCGCGGCTAGAGAAGCTGCGCGACGCGAGCAGGAGGTCGTGCAACGCACAGACACAGGAAGGAGGTCTCGTGGCTAGGAGAGCTACGTGCCACCAGTAGGATTTCCCCGAAACCTGGTCCAAGACACTTGAGTCCTTGGCCAACCCATTAGATTCACTTCGGGTGAGACTTCAGGCTGCCTTGCGATCTATCGCCGAAAGGGCCAGTGAGCTAGGGGTGTTGTTGGTTGATTATAGTAAACTCGGGTCTTCCCATGCAATCAACAGTAACAATTATGTTGTGCCTAAGAGAGAAGGTAAAGATGATAGATCCCTGCTGCATCAGGAGGAAAGACAATTCTATGGCATCAAATATAGGGGAATATCGAAGAAAAGGGACTTTGAGAATTACAAGGTAAAGGTATAGTTGAAGGTATGAATGAATGCACTCTATATTTTGATTTCCATGAACATTGCATATATGGAAAAAATAATCGAGTAAGATTTGCATATGGCACAAAGGGAATTTTAGACAAAGTGATGTATTCAGACCTATTCATGTTCCATACTTAGGTAGATCTATGTATTATGTTTCATTTATAGTTTTTTCTAAAGGAACACATGAATTTATTTATTTTGAAAGAAATATCAAGTATTTACTAAGTTTAAATAATTTAGGGCTCTTGTAGAGAACCAAATAGAAAATAAAATAAAGGTATTTAGGATAGATATGGTGAAGAGTTCTATGGGAATGATTTGAGGAATTATGTAAGAAGGCATGGTATAGAAAGGAAGATGTCACATGCCCTAATTTGCAAGACAATTTCATGTTTTTGAGAAACATTATGTTATATTTTATGTTAAAGTTTGTAATTAATGACCAAGTGGGGTCAAGGATAATTTAATGTATTTCATAATATTTATTAATAAATAAATAGAAAGATGAGACAATGGCTTAGGGGAGCTATTAAATGAGTGTTTTACTGGATACTTGGTGGAGGATACTGGGTTGAGAGCAAATTGACATGTGGCAGCATCCTCAAACTACTTCTAGCTATTGTAGGTGGAAACTTCCCTATTTTTGTGGTCATGATTCCCCAAGAAAGTCGAACAGGAGCAGGTGGCTCATTAAGTAAAAACTGACCCAAAAGAACTAGGCATGCTAATAAAAATTTCCATTGAACACAGTTGAGGCTACTCATTTTGGATTTGTGATCATTCTGAGTGAATGAAGTGCACATGTGAATTTGATGGAGGTGAATAGCTAAAGTAAGTTTGGGGGGATAAGTTCTGAAGACTGAACTAGTGCAGCTACTCTAAGATGAGTTCATACTATTATAAGCAGAACTGAGTTACTACTAAACAATCACTGGAGTTGCAGAGGATTTTAGGACTACATCTCTCACTTGGTACTCTACCAAGAGGACTAGGAGATAAGCTCGAGGGTCCTGAGAATTGCATTCCATCTCTTCTCCAGGATTTTGGTTGAAGGAACAACCTCCTTATGCTGTTGTCACCTCATCTATACTTCCAGGTTTTTCTTAGTTCAGTTATTTTATTTATTCACTGTATCTTGAAAAATTTAATATTTTTTCATTAATACAGTATATTGTTGTTTTATTTCTGTTAGAGATAAATAGGAAAATTATTTATGCTGTGAAAGTTAGAAACTAGCTAGATTAGGGTAAATTATTAGAGAAATTTCTCAGTTAATTGATAGATAGGAAAAATTACGTAAGCTCTATTTTTCCACACCTTTTGCAAGGAAGTACTCTAGTACAATAGGTTTATTTTTTTCAAATAAGTAGATTCAATAAAATATGAATGAAGATGCAAATGAATACTATATACAGGATTTTATGTTAATTTATTTATAGAACTTTAGCTGTATTTGTGTTATCTACTTAAAGTGTTTAAATAAACTAAATAAAGATAGAAGAACAAGTTTAAAAAATACACACTAGTATGTAAAATATTTTATACAGTAAAACTAGTAAAGTTACATATTATAAACCTAGTATGTAAACCTAAATAAATAGTATAGGAACAATAAAATATTTAAACTTGGTTTAACTTAGTAAAACAATAGTTTAGATTAAATAATTTCTCAGTTAGTTCATTTATGAGAACATGTAAACTAGGTTTACTGAAACAAAAATACTAGCTCTATAAACCATTAAAAATAATTAGGATTTACAAAAGATCTGTTCTTTCACAACAGAATAAATTTAAAATTTATAATACCAAAACCTAGCTGTATATTATAGAAATTACAGA
Source organism: Pseudotsuga menziesii (assembly GCA_001517045.1). Taxonomy (NCBI): domain Eukaryota; kingdom Viridiplantae; phylum Streptophyta; class Pinopsida; order Pinales; family Pinaceae; genus Pseudotsuga; species Pseudotsuga menziesii. The sequence goes on along the minus strand of LPNX010767681.1, from coordinate 365,710 downwards.
AAATACATACATTTATTTAATAATAACATTCTCAATCCTATTTCCAGAATTTATTGCAGTATTATTAATTTTTCTACTATCAAAATAATTCTTAACCAAAGATTATCAAATCATAGTCCTTTAAATAAGAAACACAAATTTCTTACCGATCTATTTAACCCTCAGCATCGAAAAGTAAATAACAATAAAAATATCTAAAATAAACAAAATATACATAAACTTAAAACAAACAGAGATAATGCTAATTCAGCCTTAATCTGTGAAAAACCTTTTAATATTAAAAATAAACTGAACAGACATAGTATGGCCTATGGCCTTTTACATTTTTTGTTAAGGCTTGAAAGCCTGAGAAAAAGTATCAATACTTAAATAGAGTTCCACAAAATTGAAACAACCATATGTTCAGCTACGAAAGCTCTTTACCCAAAATGAGAAGTGTTGTAAGAACAACCCTCAAAGTTTCCTTTAAAAAGGCTAAATAATAACGCATCTAACAACCCAATGGCCTGACAGTAAGAGTCACAAATTAAATCCAGTTCCAAAATTTACTCTTATAATTTCATCGTGGCTGAAAAGGCCCAAAACTATTTCCTTAAGTCTCGACTGAGAGAGCCCAAGTTCATCCATTACAAATAGCCACTAGGAATTTTAAAAATAGAAATTAAAAAGAACAAATAGAGCAAATAATGAACACGACCGAACCAACAACCACAACACATGACAGTGCCATCAAAATCCACCTTAAAACTTGTGTAGGAGAAACCCCAGGTGAAACCGGGGCTTACCGGTTTTAATTCCTTCACGAAAGCTCTGTTGATAGAGTTAACAGTATTTGAAGCCACCATGAAAGAGCCTGCACAAACAAATTCAAAAGAATATGAAGGTTAACACATAATTCCATAAATAAAGTAAAATTATAGTTATGTAGAGCAGTAAAACCAATCGTAATTCTTACCAAGGGCATGGCACAGTTGTTGGATGTTGCAGTCTCACCCTAGCCTCCCTAGTGAGATTCACAAGATGAAATGGAGCCCTGTCAACATGAAAATGCAGTGTGTAGTATTCAAAGGTGAAGTCTCAGGCCGCGGTTAGGTAAAGAACAAACCCTCGTGGAGGAAATGAACATTCAACAAGAAATCGGCTCACACAGTGAACAACCCCCATCGCACTCTTTACAAACAAAGAGTTCCAACTCTTACAATAAAACGAAGGCAGAGACAGCCCAAAATCTCCTTACTCTTTACATAGTCAAAATCACCTCATGACAATAGTAAGCTTCATGCTCATTTCTTCTACACCAAATCATGAAAAACAAATATGCAGAGGAGCTCGATATGGCTCATGAAGCATGTGTGCAAACAATGGAAGGACTGGCAACAAGCTTGGAGGCCATGACCTCATAGCTCGACCACCTAGAGAAAAAACACACAAATGTGATTTTAGGGTTAGGACAAGCCTTATCTTTCCTCCAAAGTCAACACAAAACCTAATCATCAACCAGCATCCACGTGTCCTCCGAAAATCATTTTCAATCATGGGTATCGAGCTATAGTTTGGGATTCTCGTTTTAAATCCTCCATGATCATTAGGGTTACAAGTCAAACTTTATAAATCATTGCATAAGTATCTTTATCCTTGTTTCATATCTTGTTTCAATAATCAAAGACTTTGTGTTAGGTGTTCTTTTACACTAGGTTTTTATGCATAGTTCAACTATAGCCTTAGCATATATAAGAGTCCCTCATTTTAATTAATTCCTACTATTGACAATAGTAGTATACAAATCAAAGGAAGATAAACCAGTTACATGAAAATACCTAATCATAAGAATCTTGGAACTCGGATGAGTATAATAATACATTTAGAAATTACAATATACTCATTGTAATTGAAAGCTCAATAAAACAAAGTTTTATATACAATAATACTAAGTAATAATACATGATTTAGAAGAATCACTAACTTAAAATGTTTAAAGTTTAGAAGGAACTCAAATAGATATCAACAGTAACATATTCCAATCACTAATGACAAATATGAAATTATGGTTACAAGTATGTTTAACATATATTCTCATTTATAGACTTATTAGACCACTATGTTTTAATGATAAAAATAGAGTTGTCCTTATTATATACCATCTCAAAATGAAATATAATTCTATAACTGAAATTACAAGAAGGAAGATTAATAGATCAAGTACTGTGGTGGTAAACTTAACTGCAATAAACCCATTCTTTCACAATAGTGTTCTTACAATCATTTATGCAGTTTAATAACTTTAGAAATACCAACAATATCTTTTATAGCGTCAAGCTGCAAACAAACATTTTTACTAGCATTTTTATCCTATGCTAGTTGAGTATTATTCTCGATCTGGAAATTTTTACTGGTAACAAAACTGGTTACCTTTTTAGAACTTGCAAAAGAAGCATCACTCCACTACCTTAGTTGTAAGATAAGTAAGCCCCGATCTCATCTAAGATTCTTTCCTACTTGACAAAAGAAAGTAATAACACACTTAGCATCATATTAAGATGCAGTTTCCTTTCTTTCCTTCTAAAACATAAACTGATGTGTTTAACATCCCTAATATAGTACTTTAAGATAAACTATTAAATTATATAAAATTAAAGAAATATAATGATCATTGTTAATTATTACTGTTTGAGTAACCGTTAACATTTATTAGCTCATTGGAAATGACATCCTTGAACATTTTATGTTACATGAAAAAATTTAAATTTTTATGAATTTTTGGGTTATTACATGTGGTATCAAAGCACAAAGTTTAGACACTAGGCCTGAATGTGGATCAACTTGCATCAATAAAACAGTACATTTAAAACATGCATACTGATTTTTACTTTTCTTTTGAATTATACTTCCAGAGAATTTTTCCTAGTTAACTGTAGGTATGGAAAGACCGGAAGAATATGCGGATGAGGAGTCCCCATTTACTGAATGAAGTAATTCTAAAAGAGAACCTATACATGAAGAAATAAATAATAACTCTTCTGAATTATTACAAACGGTCAAGGAACTAAGAATAGATATGGAAACGGTCAAAAAGGAAAATGAGAGAATTCTGAGAGCTCAAGGGGAGCTAAATCGGATTTTTATGGAAAGATATCAGAATGAAGAAAAAGATAAACGAACAGATTCTAAAGATATGCCTTACCAACATAAAGATAAAAATTCTAAAAATTTTAAAATTGAAAGTAGCTCATCTTCTGAGGTTTATGGGGACCCACATAAAAATAATTATCAATATACTAGTGATAGTAGCGAAGATAATCATCATACAAAAAGGAGAAAGTTTAAACCTTACAAAGAAATCTCTAGAGAATTCAAGAAAATTAAGCCACCAACCTTTAATGGTGGAACTGAGAAGGGCGAAGAGGTTGAATCATGGTTGTCTTGGATGAAGAAATATTTTCAAATTTATAATTACTCCAATCAACTGAAGGTGAGAATGGCTATTTATAACCTCACTGGGAAGGCAAATATTTGGTGGCGGGATCTAAAAAGAGTAAAAGGAATTAGGGAGAAAAACATTAACTGGGGTACGTTTAAGAAATATTTTAAGAAGAAATTTTTGTCTGAACAGTACTACGAGGAGCGGGATAAGGAATTTTATGAATTAAACTGGAAACAATGAACATGAAAGAACTAAATAGTAAATTTCTAATTCTGCTCAGATATGTGTCGTATATTATGGACGAGAAGCCTAAGGTACAACGGTTTTTAAGCTGCTTACCATTTGATATAAAATACATAATTGAGTATGACAATCCAAAAAGTTTAGAAGAAGCAATGAGAAAAGTGAATTTATGTTATGAATAGAATCTCTAAAAGGAAAGTATGACAAACTGGAAAGCTAAAAGAACTAACAATTTTGAACAGAGGAAGAAAGGTTTTGTACCTAACCGAAATTTTAAGAATAATAACACATGAAAATTTCCTAATAAAAATTTCCAAGGGAACAAAAGTAATTCATAGATAAATACAAATGGTCAAAGAAGTAAATAATCTATTAATAATCATAGTAACTATACCAAGAATTTTGAACGAAAGCAACAAGTAAAGTGTTGGGAATGTAATGGTCCTCATTATGCATCAGTTTTTCCCAACCAGAAGAATAATGTTAGCAACATACATATGATACAGGAGGAGATGACTGTCGGTGATCTAGCAAGGAAAATTCCCAGGATCAATGCAGCACTAGAGAATAGGCAGGCAGATTACCAAACTTCCATGGTGGAAGTGGAAGGTAATCTGAATCAAATACCTATATCTATTTTAATTGATACAGGGGCTATTTTAAGCTATATTTCTCCTCATTTAGTAGAAAAATGTAAGTTATTAGTAGAAAAGTTTGCAAATTCTTGGTTAGTCCAACTAGCTACTCGAGCAAAAAGGAAGGTGATCAGCTTTGTTAAGAATTGTATTATAAAAATGGATTAGTTTGAAACCTCAGTTAAGATTAATTTTTTACCTTTAGGTTCTTATGATATGTTAATTGATATGGATTGGTTAGAACAACATAGGGTAGTCCTAAACTATTTCAATAAAACCTTTACTTGCATAAATAACGATGGAGAAACAGTAAATGTAAAAGGAATCCCTAGGAAAACAACTCTAAGATAGATTTCTTCTTTGCAACTTAAGAGAGTTGTTTGGAAGGGAGGTAAAGCCTTTGCTGTAATAGTAATTAATGAATAAAATACTAATAACAAAGAGAAATTGAAACTGGAAGATATTCTGATCCTGAGCGAGTATTCGGATGTATTTCTGGAAGAAATTCTAGGACTGCCTCCAAACTAGGAGTTAGACTTTACTATTGAGCTCATACCTGGTGTAGTGCCCAACTCAAAATCCACTTATCAGATGAATATACTGGAATTAAATGAACTAAAGTCACAGTTGAAAGAAATCATTGATAAGAATTATATTAGACCCACTATGTCTCCCTGGGGAGCACCTGTTATTTTTGTTAAGAAGAAGAACGAAACTCTACGGTTATGTATAGCTTACCATCAACTAAATAAAATCACTATCAAAAAAAGATATCCGTTACCTCGCATAGATGATCTATTTTATTAGCTACATGGAGAAACGATATTCTCGAAGATTGATTTATGATATGGTTACCACCAGGCCCGAATTAAAGATGAAGACATCTTTAAAAAAAAATTTAGGACCAGGTATGGTCATTATGAGTTTTTTGGTATGTTATTTGGGCTTACTAATTCCCCGGCTATTTTTATGTGTCCGATAAATAATGTAATGCATAAATACCTTGATAAGTTTGTGGTCGTATTCATTGACGATATCTTAATTTACTCAAAGTCTGAAGAAGAACATAAAGAACATTTAAAAATTGTCTTACAAGAGTTACAAGAACATCAACTATATGCAAAATTTAGTAAATGTGCTTTATTTAAGGATAAGATACAATATCCGGGTCATGTGGTGACTAAAGAAGGAATTTCTATTGATCCTGAAAAGATAAAGGCAATCGAAGAATGGCCAGTCCCAAAAGACGTAACTGACGTATGATCATTCATGGGTATTACTAGTTATTATCGAAGATTTATTGAAGGGTTTTCAAGAATTGCAAATCCCATAACTTCTTTATAGAAGAAAGGGAAGAAATTCAAGTGGATTCAAAAGTGTGAAGATAGTTTTAAAAAGTTAAAAATGTTATTAACCACCGCACCAATCTTAAGAATTGTTTACCCTAATAAATATTTTACAGTATGTATTGACACATGCAATGGCAATTTAGGTGTAGTTTTAACTCAGGAAGGACATGTCATTGCTTATGAATCTAGGAAGCTGAAGATTCATGAGAAAAATTATGCGACCTATGACTTAGAATTGGCTACTATCATACATGCCTTAAAAATGTGGTGTCGTCATTTAATTAGAGGAAAGTTTATATTAATGACAGATAATAAAAGGTTAAAATATCTGTTGGATCAACCTAACTTAAACGCTAAGCAAGCTAGATGGCTAGCTTTCCTCAGCGAATACAATTTTGAAATACAACATATTAAAGCAAAGGAAAATAAGGTTGTTGATGCTTTAAGCAGAAATCCAAAATTGAATTTTACAGTAGCAATCAACACATATAAAACAAATTTAGAAGAACATCTAGAAGAAGGAATCGGAAAAGATGAAAATTATCAAAAATTACAAGCAAAGGTAAGAGAAAATTTAATTCAAAGTTTAAGTACATGGTATAGTTTGAATGAGAAATGATTATTATTATATAAATATGGACTATACATACCTAATGTATCTAATATTAAGTTGCTAATTTTAAACAAAATTCATAAAAATCCTTATTCAGGGCATCCAGGTTATTAGAAAACTATAACTATGCTAAGAAAATATTATTTTTGGCCAAACATGAAAAATGAATTCGCAGAATACATTGCTAAGTGCTTTGAATGTCAGCAAGTAAAAACTAAACATCGGCATCCAGTTGGGTTACTTCAGCCATTACCTATTCCTAGATGGAAGTGGGAGATAATCAACCTTGATTTTATCACCGGACTACCTATAAATCAAAACTTGAATGACTCAATAATGGTAGTTGTCGATAAATTAAGCAAGGAAGCTCATTTTATACCTGTAAAAACTACTTATAAAGCTGCAAATATTGGTGATATTTTCTTAAAACAAATTTTTCGGTTACATGGAATACTGAAAGTAATAATTTCAAACAGAGACCCTAAGTTTGCAGGCAACTTTTGGAAGTCTTTGTTTAAAGGAATAAATACTACATTAAACTTCAGTACCTCTTTCCATCCTCAGATAAATGGACAGACTGAAAGAGTAAATCAGGTATTGGAGGATATGCTCAGAATGTATGTAAAAGAACAACAAGGTAAATGGGAAGATTACTTACACCTGGTAGAATTTGCTTACAATAATCACTATCAAGCCTCAACAAGATTTACTCCTTTTGAAATTTAGTATGGTAGGAAGTGCAATACCCCCATCTAATTGGGTAATCCAGTTGACATGCTACTATTAGGACCTAAATTATTAAAAGAGATGGATTTAATTGTAAAACAAGTACAAGGTAACTTGAAAGTTGCGCAAGATCGACAGAAAAGTCAAGTAGATCTTAAATGAACTCAAAAGGATTTCCATGTAGGTGAACATGTCTTTATTAAGGTGAGACCTAAAAAGAGTTCTCTAAGGTTAGGAATTTGTGCTAAGTTAGCACCTCAATATTGCAGACCATTTGAAATACTGTCCAGAATAGGATAGGTAGCATACCAGTTAGCTTTACCGCCAAACTTAAAGGTTCACAATGATTTTCATATTTCTGTATTAAAAAAATTATGTACATGATGCTACTCATGTTATTAACTAGAATGATGTGTAGGTGGAGCCCAAAGGATATTTTCTGGTGGAATCAGATTGTATCCTCAAAAGGAGGGAGATCTTGTGTCGGAATCGCACCATTGGTCAGGTGAAGGTGCAATGGAAGCACCTTACTTCAGAAGAAGCCACCTATGAATTGGAAAGTCATATGTGGGATGCATATCCAATACTATTTCAAGGAAATGCTGAGGATGAAGAATAAATAACATCGAGGATGATGTTATAAACTAAGGGGGTGTGTATGTCACATGCCCCAATTTGCAAAATAATTTCATGCTTTTGAGAAACATTATGTTATATTTTATGTTAAAGTTTGTAATTAATTACCAAGTGGGGTCAAGGATAATTTAATGTATTTCAGAATATTCATTAATAAATTAATTAAAGATGAGACGATAGCTTAGGGGAGCTATTAAATGAGTGTTTTACTAGTCACTTGGTGGAGGAGACTGGGTTGAGATCAGATTGACATGTGGCAACATCCTGAAACTACTTTTAATAGTTGTAGGTGGAAACTTCCCTATTTTTGTGGCCATGATTCCCCAAAAAAGTAGAACAAGAGCAGGTGGCTCATTACGTAAAAAATGACCCAAAATACCTAGGAATGCTAATAAAACTTCCCATTGAAGATAGTTGAGGCTGCTCATTCTGGATTTGTGATCATTCTGAGTGAATGAAGTGCACATGTGAATTTGATGGAGGGGAATAGCTGAAGTAGGTTTGAGGGGATAAGTGTTGAAGACTGAAATAGTGAAACTATTCTAAGCTGAGTTCATACTGCTGTAAGTAGAACTGAGTTACTACTGAACACTCAATGGAGTTGTAGATGATTTCAGGACTACATCTCTCACCTAGTACTATACCAGGAGGACCAGGAGACAAGCTCAGGGGTCCTGAGAATTGCAATCCAGATCTTCTCTAGGAGTTTGGTTGGGAGGAACAACCTCCTTAAGTTGTTGTCACCTCATCTATACTTCCAAGTTTTGCTTAGTTCAGTTATTTTATTTATTCACTGTATTTGGAAAAATTTAAGAGTTTTTCATTAATACATTATATTGTTGTTTTATTGTTGTTAGAGATAAATAGGAAAATTATTTATGCTATGAAAGTTAGAAACTAGCTAGATTAGGGTAAATTAGTAGATAAATTTCTGAGTTAATTGATAGATAGGAAAAAATTACCTAAACTGTGTTTTTCCACACCTATTGCAAGGCATTACTCTATTACAGTAGGTTTATTTATTTCAAATAAGTAGATTCAATAAAATATGAATGCAGATGCAAATGAATACTATGTACAATATTTTGTGTAAAATTATTTATAGAACTTTAGTTGTATTTGTGTTATCTAGTTAAAGTATTTAAATGAACTAAATAAAGATAGAAGAACAAGTTTAAATAATACACACTAGTATGTGTAATATTTTATACAATAAAACTAGTAAAGTTACACATTATAAACCTAGTATGTAAACCTAAATAAATAATATAGGAACAGTAAAATATTTAAACTATGTTTAACTTAGTAAAAAAGTAATTTAGATTAAATAATTGCTCAATTAGTTCATTTATGAGAACATGTAAACTAGGTTTACTAAAACAAAAATACTAGCTCTATAAACTATTAAAAATAATTAAGATTTACAAAAGATCTGCTCTTTCACAACAGAATAAATTCAAAATTTATAATACCAAAACCTAGCTGTATATTCCAGAAATTACAGAAAAGAAATACATTTATTTAATAATAACATTCTCAATCATATTCCCAAAATTTATTGCACTATTATTAATTTTGTTGCTATCAAAATAATTCTTAACCAAAGATTATCAAATCATAGTCCTTTAAATAAGTAACAAAAATTTATTACTGATCTATTTAACCCTCACCATCGAAAAGTAAATAACAATAAAAATAGATAAAATAATCAAAATATACATAAATTTAAAACAAACAGAGATAACGCTAATTCAACCTTAAGCTGTGAAAATCCTTTTAATATTAAAAATAAACTGAATAGACATAGTATGGGATACGACCTTTTACATTTTCTTTTAAGGCTCAAAATCCTGAGCAAAAGTATCAATACTTAAACAGAGTTTCATAAAATTGAAACAACCATCTGTTCAGCTATGAAATCCCTTTACCCAAAACGAGAAGTGTTGTAAAAACAACCTTCAAAGTTTCCTTTAAAAACCCTAAATAATTATGCATCTAACAACCCAATGGCCTGAGAGTATGAGTCACTGCTTAAAGCCAGTTCCAAAATTTACTCTTATAATTTCATCATGGATGAAAAGGCCTGAAACTATTTCCTTAAGTCCCAGCTGAGAGAGCCCGAGTTCATCCATTACAAATAACCACTAGGGATTTTTAAAATATAAATTAAAAAGAACAAATAGAAAAACTAATGAACACGGCCAACCCAACAACCACAACACATGAAAGTGCAATCAAAATCCACCTTACAACTTGTGCAAGAGAAACCCTAGGTGAAATCGAGGATTATCGGTTTTAATGCATTCATGAAATCTCTATTGATGGAGTTAACAGTATTTCGAGCCACCATGAAGGAGCATGCACAAACAAATTCAAAATAAGATGAAGGTTAACACATATTTCCATAAATAAAGTAAAATTATACTTATGCAGAGTAGTAAAACCAATCGTAATTCTTACCAAGGGCATGGTGCAGCTGCTAGATGTTGTAGTTTCACCCTAGCCTCCCTAGTGAGCTTCACAAGCTGAAATGGAGCCTTGTCAACATGAAAATGCAGTTTGCAGTATTCAAAGGTGAAGTCTTAGGCCACAGCGAGGTAAATACCAAACCCTTGTGGAGGAAATGAATAGTAAACAAGAACTCATCTCACATAGTGAACAACCCCCATCGCACTCTTTACAAACACAGAGTTCCAACTCTTACAATAAAGTGAAGGCAAAGACACCCCAAACCCTCCTTACTCTTTACACAGTCAAAATCACCTCACAACAATAGTAAGCTTCATGTTCATTTATTCTACATCGGAGCATGAAAAAAAATTATGCAGAGGAGCTCGATATGGTTCATGAATCCTGTGTGAAAACAATGGAAGTACTACGAACAAGCCTGGAGGCCACGATCTCACAGCTTGACCACCCACAACAAAAACACACAAATGTGATTTTAGGGTTAGGACAAGCCGTGTCTTGCCTCCAATGTCAACAGAAAACCTAATCATCAACCACCATCCACGTGTCCTCCGAAAATCATTTGCAATCATGGGTATCTAGCTAGAGTTTGGGAGTCTCATTTTAAATCCTCCATGATCATTAGGGTTACAAGTCAAACCTTATAAAATCATTGCATAAGTATCTTTATCCTTGTTTGAAATCTTGTTTCAATAATCAAAGACTTTGTGCTAGGTGTTCTTTTACACTAGGGTTTTATGCATAGTTCAACTATAGCCTTAGCATATATAAGAGTCCCTCATTTTAATTAATGTCGACTATTAGCAATAGTTGTATACAAATCAAAGGAAGCTAAACAAGTTACATGAAAATACATAATCATAAGAATCCTGGAATTGGGGTTAGTATAATAATACATTTACAAATTACAATATACTCATTGTAATTGAATTATCAATAAAACAAAGTTTTATATACAATAAAACTAAGTAATAATACATGATTTAGAAGAATCACTAACTTAAAATGTTTAAAGTTTAGAAGGAACTCAAACAGATATGAACAGTAACATATTCCAATCACTAACGACAAATATGAAATTATGGTTGCAAGTATGTTTAACATATCTTCTCATTTATAGACTTCTTAGACCACTATGTTTTAATGACAAAAATATAACTTTCCTTATTATATACCATCTCAAAATGAAATATAAGTCTATAACTGAAATTACAAGAAGGAATATTAATAGATCAAGTATTGTGGTGTTAAACTTAACTGGACTAAACCCATTATTTCACAATAGTTTTATTACAATCATGTATGCAGTTTAATAACTTTAGAAATAAAAACAATACCTTTTATGGGGTCAAGCTACAAACAAACATTTTTACTAGCATTTTATCCTATTCTAGTTGAGCATTATTCTCGATCTGGAAATTTTTACTGGTAACAAAACTGCTTACCTGTTTAGAACCTGTAAAAGAAGCATCACTCCATTGCGTTAGCTTTAAGCTAAGTAAGCCCCGATCTCATCTAATATTCTTTCCTACTTGACAAAATAAAGTAATAACACACTTAGCATCAGATTAAGATGTAGTTTCCTTTCCTGCATTCTAAAACATAAACTAATGTGTTTAACATCCCTAATATAGTACTGTAAGATAAACTATTAACTTATGTAAAATTAAAGAAATATAATGCTCATTGTTAATTATTACTATTTGAGTAACCATTAACAATTATCAGTTCATTGGCAATGACATCCTTGAACATTTTATGTTACGTGAAAAAATTTAATTTTTTATGAATTTTTGGGTTATTACAGAAGAAAAATACTCCATACACACCTCAATAGAATGGAGTTGCTGAAAGGATGAATAGGACAATAATGGAAAAGGAAATGAGCATGCTAAGTAGTGATAGGATAGTACAAATATTATGGGAATAGGAGGTCTTGACACTGATGTTACTTGGTAAGTTGATCACCCACATCAACATTGGATGAAAAAAATCCATAAGAGGTATGGACCGATAAGAAACCCTATATTAAGCATACGAAAGTGTTTGGATATGATACTTATGTTCATGTTCCAAAGTTGAAAAGGATCAAGTTGTTGGATTATATTAAACCCACTCACAACTTAGGATAAAATAATTAATCATTATTTGATTAATTATTCACCCACTAGCTTAATTAGTTGGCATCCACTTGCACCTTAAAGTCAATACATGCCATCTATATCCTATGAATGATTTATTTCCAATTATGGGTTGATATTGACCACCTTTTGACCATCCAGAATTAGTATACAGGACTTTACAGTAGATTCTGCTTTATTCTTCTTTTTCTGTTTTTCCTGCCTTTCTATGGATAAGATAAAAGCTAGTCAACTAGGAAACTGGGAGCTTTTGTTTCCAACCCATCCTCCATTATTTTTTATCCATTTTCTAGGATTATCATGTTTTTTCCATATCCTTGAAAACTCACTCATGCTTTTTCCAACTCATGAGGTCCTTGATAGATTTGGGAAGTGCTTTAGCCACCTATGGGGGTTTTCTATATTTTGGTAAGTCGGCCTTTTTGAGCTTTATGATTTGTTTCCATACAATTCGATTTTACTATGATGGATGTACTATTTATGTACACTATTATTCATAATTATTGAATGGAAGGATACACACCAATATTCATCTCTTCATTTATGTGATTCAGTCTCTTTTATTCTCTCTATTTGTCCTGTGTATGCTTGTGAGAATTCTTAGTAGCAAGATCTATTTCATGTGATTCTTCTTAGCATCATTTATAATAGCATTGATCTATTATTTATACATGGTATCAGAGCTATAAATTTGATCAAGTTCTATAGAGTTGAGGAGTGCTTCCAGTCTCCTATCCCTCTCTGAAGAAGAGCTTGTCTAGCTTACAAGATTTTCTCCTAGTTTGTTTTGTAGGTTGCAGAGAGTATCTCTCAGAGAATATAAACAACTTCTATATGGATTCAAAAGTTCCTCTACTATCTCCTTTCAACTATGCTGATTGGAAACCAAATATGAGTGCATACTTGAAGAGGCAATGTCTCTTTGATGTCTCCATTGGTGCATTGAGTGAACCTGAGTCTTCTGAAGAGAATATTGATTGGCTAAATAATTGTGATAGAGATTATGAAATTATGTGTCTGGGAATGTCTCCAAATATATATCATCTCATAGATTCTACTAAATTTCCATTTGATCTTTGGAAAATTTTGGACAAAGCTTTTGGTTTGCAGGAAATTGAAGATGAAGCATGGAGTGAACCTAGTATCTCCTCTTGTTCTCTCTCTCAATATTTCTTGGCCTCTAAATTCTATAATGAAGTTTATCATGATGAAGAAGTTTCTCATACAGTTCATGTTTCTGCTTCCCTCTTTCATTTGAATGCTTCCTCCTTCAATGAAGAAGTAAATATTGAAGAGCCATATTTTTCTGTGTCTCTTGAAGGTGATTTTTCTTCTTGTGATACTATTGATGAAAAAGAAGTAACATATGGAGCTGATGCTGATATTTATTATGATACTATAACCCATTAATTGTTCTCTCAATATCCTATCTTATATTCTGAGATCTATGTGCCAGATTCTTCACACCTTTTGCATACCTCTCTCATTGATGGTGCGCAACCCAGTGACTTCCAGGATTTTTGCTTAGCCACATCAACCCTTCTTTGTGTCAGACAACTTACCTTACTTGATCTCATGTTATTCAGAATATCCTCCTTTGTTATTGGCATCAATACTTAGAGCCTTCTTCAAGATTCTGAACATCTCTTTATTTGCTCCATTCATACAGAGGATTCATTACCAGTGTATTCCCATGAGTCTATTGGTATGCTTATATGTGATCCTTTGGATTCTGATTTAGAAGCATATTTGTAGGTTTATATACATATAATACCACCATCCATACCATCTACCATACCTCTGAATAATACAAAGACTATACAGATCAAGCTCACTAGTTGATTCCTCATTGATCTCTTATGCAGTGATATTTATCTTACATGGTTTGAAGTCTTTCCTAACTTTCAGTGGCTGGTTAACCATGTTCTTAGTCATATATGGACTGATATTAAACATGTTTGGATCTGTTCTAAACACTTATGGTTTAGATCTTATGCCCATCCATCATTCATATTTTTACACCTATCAGTTTTCCCCAGTTGCTCATAATTTTCCTAGTCTAGCCCTATATCCTCATGGAGCCACCAAAGCGTTTGTCCTTGCTGTTCCATATGCTAATATTTCTGATATATCATAGTTTTATCAGCCTCATATAATATCTATGCAGCTTCTACAGAAGATTGGAATATTTACATGTGATTCACATCACAATTTTGCAGCTATTCAAGGAATTGTGTGTGAAATAAATTGTCTTAATTTTTGTACACTTTGGAAAGGAGTATGCACAGATATCTTTTTCATTTCAGATTATGTTTGTAGACCAGAGTTTGATAGTAGAAATAAGTATTCAGATAATGCTCCTACTTCATCAGTTGATGAGATACAAGGAGTCTCTCCTATTCGTTCTTACAGGTTCTACACTCCAGCGCATGATCATGGAGTTCATGATTTCTTCATCAAGTCCTTCATTCAAAAGTAGTTCAGTCAGCTAATTAAAGTGAATATGAAGATATGTTGAAGACAGATTTCAAATTTTGTGCCTTGTCCTATCTTGAGGGAGGATTTTTCCCATGTGGTTTTGCCTCTTTCCTCACTTTTCTGGACATAATAATTGTTAAAGGGTGACCATAGCCTTGTTGTTGGGCCCTATATGCATCTATATTTTTTGTCATACCATCATAAATTAATACTTATAGGGGGTTGTTGGAATATATTAAACCCACTCACAACTTAGGATAAAATAATTAATCATTATTTGATTAATTATTCACCCACTGGCTTAATTAGTTGGCATCCACTTGCACCTTAAAGTCAATACATTCCATCTATATCCTATGAATTATTTATTTCCAATTATGGGTTGATATTGACCACCTTTTAACCATCCAGAATTAGTATACAGGACAGCATATTCTACTTTATTCTTATTTTTCTACTTTTCCTACTTTTCTATGGATAAGATAAAAGCTAGTCAACTAGGAAACTGGGAGCTTTTGTTTCCAACCCATCCTCTATTAGTTTTTCTCCATTTTCTAGGATTAGCATGTTTTTTCATCTCCTTGACAACTCACACATGCGTTTTCCAACTCCTGAGGTCCTTGATATATTTGGGAGTGCTTGAGCCACCTATGGGGGTTTGCTATATTTTGGTAAGTCATCCTTTTTGAGATTTATGAGTTGTTTCCATGCAATTTGATTTTCCTATGAGGGATGTAGTATTTATGTACACTATTATTAATCATTATTCAATGGAATGATACACACCAATATTCATCTCTTCATTCATGTGATTCAGTCTCTTTTCTTCTCTCTATTTTTCCTGTGTATGCTTGTGAGAATTCTTAGTAGCAAGATCTATTTCCTGTGCTTCTTCTTAGCATCATTGCTCATAGCATTGATCTATTATTTATACACAAGTTGGATAACAAAGCTAAAAAATTATCTTTATTGACTATAAATATGGTATTAAAGGTTATAATATTTAGAATGTTGTGACTAAGAAGACTATTTGTAGTCGATATGTTGTGTTTAGATATGTCAAAGAAGTCCCCAGACATGAAGAGAATCCAATGGAAAAGGAACCAGAGATAATAGATTTTGATTTGGAATATTAAGAATCTAGCTCAATGGAAGAAGGTGAATCAAAAGAAGAAAAAGAAACTCATACCCCATTTTGAGGAGATCACCTCGAGAAATAAGGAAACGTGAAAGGTATTTCCTTACCAGTTTGTACTCTAGTTTTTATTTATCTATTACTAGTGATGATACTAGAAATGTGAAGGAAGTTGTTGTTTCAGAGGATAGTGATATATGGTAGAAGTCTATGATTGAAGAAATGGATGCCTTGGAAAAAAATGAAGCCCAGTATCTAGTCAAGTTACTAGCTGGAAGAAAATCCATTGAAAGCAAAGGGTTGTTTAAAAAGATGTCGAATGCAGAAGGTAATGAGAAGAAGTAGAAATATCACTTGGTAGAAAATGGATATTCTTAGGTAGAGGGAATTGATTTGGGTGAAATATTTTCTCCAGTTGCAAAATTAACTTATATTAGATTTATGCTTTCTATGGTTATTGGTTTTGATATTGAAGTAGAGAAGATGGATGTGAAGACACGGTTCTTAGATGGTGATATGGAAGAATAAATATCCATGAAACAACTAGAAGGGTTCATAGTAAAGGGAAATAAAGATTTGATATGTGAACTAAAGATGTCTCTTTGTGTTTTAAAGCAATCTGCAAGTTGTGGTAGCAAAAGTTTAAGACATACATACATGGATTGGGGTTTTTGAGAAGAAACGTTGATCACTATGTATACTGCAAAAAGGTTGATGATCACTTCATTAACATATTACATTATGTTAATGACATGTTGCTGATTGGAAACAACAAAGATTTTATAAAGGATGTGAAGTCTCTTTTGTCCTCCAAATATGAAATGAAATATCTCAGTGCTACAAATATCATACTAGGAATGGAGATAAGAAGGGATCGTGATAATAGGAATACTGGGTATTGAAGTATGGAAGTATCAAGATGATATTTTACTAAACCAAAGAAAATATGTAGTAGAAATGCTAAATATATTTCAGATAATAGATTACAAGGATATGGATACTCCTATGACAACAAATTTGAAGCTATTGAATGATGACACTTCGGAAGAAGTAGATGCCACCTTATACAGACAAATTATTGGTTATTTGATGTACTTAAACAACACAATACCAGATATATATTTTTCTATAAACACTATGAGTCAATATAAGGTGAATCCCAAGCATATTCACCTAGTAGGAGTAAAACATGTGATGAGGTATCTAAAGGGGACTTTAGACTATGGTCTCATATATGCATCAAATGACAAGATCAGATTACATGGATTTACATGGATTACAAGGATGTTGTTTTTGTTTGGGATCATGAATGAACTCATGGTTTAGTACAAAGCATTCCAGTATTGCACTTAGCACAACAGAGTTTGAGTACATTGCAACATGTTTATCCTGTAGCAAAGAAGTATGGATTCACAAAATTTTGACATGATTATTTGATGTAGAGATAACTGTTATTGATATCCTCTGTGATAATAAGAGTTGTATTAAGATGACAGAAAACCCCATGTTTCATGACAAGTTGAAACTTATCAAATTTAGATATCATTACATCTGGGACATGGTACATAAGGAAGCTATAAATATAAAGTATGTTCCTACAGAGAAACAATTGGCAGATGTATTGAGTAAGCCTCTGTCTTGTGTAAAGTTTGAATACTTTCAAGGTAAGATTGGTGTAGTCCGAAAGGACCTCCCTCGAAAGAGGGAGTGAAGAAATATCGTAGAAGGATGCAGTGGTGGTAGCTTATCCTAGAGTAGGGTAAGTCTGTATAGAATTCTTGGCATGAAAGGGTTAGTAATTCAGAAGAGGCACATTTATCCTAGGGGGGTAAATTTGTATAGCAAGGCCTATTTATTCCAAGAGGGTTATTAATCCAAAAGAGGGCTTGTTGGTACCCTAGAAGATCCATATGTATGACTAGGCCTATTGACTCAAAAGGGTTAGTAAGTTAGATAAATTTCCTGGATGGATCTACCAGGAAACTCACCAAGATACTGCTCCAAGATAGTTAGAGGGAAAGATGCAGTTTCAGTATTCCTATACTAATGTAGCAGGTTTAATATTTTCATATTGATATTGTTGAGATGATTGTTGATATAGTTTTAGTATTCCTATACTGATGTAGAAGATTCATTATTTTCATACTGATGTTGTTGAGATTATTGTTGAGATAGTTTCAATATTTCCATACTGATGTATTAGGTTTAGTATTTACATTCTGATGATTGTTGTGATGATTGTTGATGACATAGTTTCAGTATTTCGATACTAATGATGATAATGTTGTTTCAACAATTTTTTATTGATAATGATATTCCAACATATCTATGTTGGTGATCCCGATGATGATCTAGCATTTATACGTGATGTGTTTTTAGCACTAACATTCTAATGATGTTGTTGTTTCAGTATTTACATATTGATGTTGCAGATGAAGTTTCAGTATTTATATACTGATGTTGCAGATGATGTTTCAGTATTTATATATTGATGTTGCAAATGATGTTCTAGTATTCACATACTAATTTGGTAGAAGAACATTCAGTATTCACATACTGATATGACAGAAGATGATTCAGTATCTACATATTGATATTACAAAATATAACTCAGTACACATATAAGATGATTCAGTATCCATAAAAAATGTTGTAGAAGAAGATTCAGTATCCACATACCGATGTTGGAGAAGATGATCCACTACACATAGAAGATGATTCAGTATTTAAATACTGAGGTTGCAGATAATGATCCAGTATTCTCATGATGATATCAATGATGAATATGTATGATGATGTTACAAAAAATTAATATGACATATAGAGACTCACTAGTCAGATCTATAGTTTTGGTAGTAGTTTCTACCTTGGTTGAAGACCTTCCTAGTTAATAGAGAGTTTTAAATTATTGTAACTTCGAAAGATATTGTAGATGTAATGATTGTATTCCTCCATTAGGAGATGAGTTTGGTCATGTAAGAGTCATTGAAATAATGAATGTAAACCTACAGATGTAATTCAGGTCAATAATACCCAAGTGCCACTATAATAAATATTTTTTTGGTGTCTTGCTATACAAGTCAACCATGTCACTTAGGCAAGTCGTCCCTACAAGGTTATAGGTCAAGTAAAGTGACCAATATAAATAGGGAGGCACACCCCTTTATTTGTACACACTCACTGAAGCATGTTTGCAAGAGAGAGAAGAACTAGTGCGACAGGAAGAAGAGAGAAGCAATTGTCTTGGGTTTTACACTACTCTGGTTTAGTTCTATACTGAGGAATTTTTGAGGGGTTTTATCCCTTGTGATTTCCCTGAGGAAAATGTTTGTGTTTTTTGTGTTAATGTGCTTGTTATTCTTTCAATGATCCTACTATTGTAAATTGTTTTAAAATATCATCTAAGCAATTAAGAAAACTTAACAATATCTTTAGAAATAAAAATCTAATTTATGCTTCTCATGAACATCAACTTTTGACCCTCTTTTTCATACCTTTAGAAATATAACATAGTTATATCAACAACTGAAACTTTCCATTAGAATTAATTATAACATAGTAGTCTGGATTTAGAATACTTTATATGATGTAGGTGATGTCTGTAATTTTTAAACCTATGCAGAGAAGAAAAACATATGTATTGTTTTAAGAAAAATATAAATTACACCATAGCATTCACACATAAAAATAGATATTTAGGTTGGAAACCCTTAACTAGGAAAACCAACAAACCTTGGAGAAACACCTCCTATTTTCTCATTATCATGATGAATCACTCATAATACAATATACGTATTATGTATTGTCTAGTAACCTAATTCATTAATACAAATTAGAAAATAGACCCTAATACCTTAAACAGGATTATATTACATATTTTTATAAAACAACCCAAAAATAGTCGAAAATAGACCAAATGGCATAATGGTCATTTTCGTGTTAAAAATGGCCTATGGGACATTTCCAAATAGAAAACTCCTACCAATTGTTTATGTCAAGGTCTCTAAGGGATCATCAACCTTATTCACCCCCACACACACTATATGCAAAGAATATAGCACATACCTAACATTATACATCTTGTTGTTTTCTTTGCGAAACAATGAGTCATGTTCTCATAGGGTCACGAGTTCAGGGTATCAATGCACAAAGATTCTCTATACGAAGAGAAATTCTTGTTATAAAAATAAGATTGCAAAGAAATAAGAATAAAAAATAAACAAGATGCAAATATGAAAACATATTACAAGAGAGACACCGATATAATGTGGTTCACCCAACATGGGCTACGTCCACATAGAAATTGCCATTCCTTTATTATTATTTTGTCCAGCAAAATGAAGGGATAGAACCTATAGAAAACCCGTTGTATTTAGTCTTCACTATCTCACATTCTCTTTCATAAAATCACATAGATATCTTTTACAATGCTACAATACAATACATATCCATATTACAATGCTTTCCTTTTATAGGGGAATTACCCTGGGAAAATACCTCAGGTCACACAATACCATGGGCCCATAAACTGTTGGAAAAAAAACATCCCAAAATTTTCTTTTAGGCCCTTCACCAGGGAATCCCATTTCTCATGGGAGATTCCCTTGAACCCCCTATATGGGGGTGATGGTCCCCCCATTAACCCTACGAGGGGTTGATGTCCCCTCGCACCCCCCTGTCTAGATGAGTGTATAGTAAAAATGGCTTACAAACAAGGGTTAAAAATAAAATATCTGAATATGGAAGATCATGTTCCACAATCCCATACACAGATGTACCCCCTCGACTACATGCAAATAATATAACACATACCCAACATTATCCCACTTGTTGTTTCCCTTTTGTAACAACAATTCATGTTCTCATAGGCTCACAAGTTCAGGGAATCAATTCCCATAGATTATCTACACCAAGATCATGTTTTTGTATCGACATACTTTGTTAATGAGTCTACAACATTCTTCAAGGTGTCAACCTTCTCTAGAAACACCTTCTTTTCTTCAACCATATATCTCACAAAGTGATATTGTACATGAATATTCTTTGTCTTAGCATGATGAGAATGGTTATTTTCCAAGAATATTGCACTTTCGCTACTGCAATATAACCTTACAACTTTTTGTGCAAAACCAATAGTTGAACAGAGTCTGTCCAACCATACTATTTCTTTACTAGCATGAGTGGATTCCATCAATTCAAATTCTATAGTTGATAGTGAAACTATAGCCTATATCTTGCTCATCCAATTGATAGATCCTCCAAATAGGTTCAATACTTACCAACTTGTAGATATCCTACGATCAAGATATCCATCCCAGCTTACATGAACAAATCCATCTACATCTATTACTATGTTTGGTCCAGGTCTTCCTTGGTAGAAAGCTATGTAATCTTTTTTTCAATGCAAATATATTAAGACCTTATTCAAATTTGTCCAGTGCTCCTTCCCTATTTTTGACATATATTTGCTTAAAACTCCCACTACATGATACATTTTTGGTCTAGTACAAACCATTGCATACATTAAACTATCAACCACACTAGAATATGGAACTAGTGACATGTATTCTTCTCCTTCCTCTGCCTTGGGACACTACTCTACATATAAATTTACACAAATAGAAATAAGGATCTTTACCGACTTACTTTCCTACATGTTAAATATCTATATTACTATCTCAACATATTTTACTTTATTCAACGAAGTCTTCCTATTATCACGATCTCTTCATATCTCCATTCCTTGTATGATGATTGTGGCACCAAGATCTTTCATGTCAAATTTGGAGGACAATTGATACTTCACCTCCTTTATAACATATTTGTTTTTTCCAATCAGAAATATGTCATCAACATATAGTACTATGTTAATGAAGTGATCATCAAACTTTTTGGATTATACACAGTGATCAAGTTTGCTTCTCACAAACCCCAATACAAGTATGTATGTATCAAACGTTTGGTACCACACCTTGGAGATTGATTTAGACCACAAAGGAAATTCTTTAGTTCACATACTAGGTCTTTCTTTCCCTTTACTGTGAACCCTTCTTGTTGTTTTATGGAGATTTATTATTCTATATCCCCATGTAAGAACATTGTCTTCGTATCCATATGATCTACTTCATGATCGAAACCAATAGCCATAAAAAGAATAAATATAATAGAATTTAATTTTTCAACTGAAGAAAATATTTCACAAAAATCAATTCCCTCTACTTAAGAATATCCCTTTTCTACCATGCAGGATTTGTACTTCTCCACATTACCTTCTTCAATAAACATCTTTTTAAACAACCATTTGATGCCAATGGATTTTCTCCCAGCTAGTAATTGGACTAGATCCCAAGCTTCATTTTTTTCCAATGAATCCATTTCTTCAATCATGGCCTTCTTCTATAGATCACTACCCTATTAACCTACAACTTCCTTCACATTTATAGGATCATCATCAATAATAGATAAATAAAAAATAGAATTCAAATAAGGAAGGGAATAACTTTCAGGCTTCCTTCTTTCTCAATATGATGTCCTCAAAAATGGGGTATGAGCTTCCTTTTCTATTAGATTCCCTTCCTGTTTGGGGACTTCTTTCACATATCTAAACACAAAATATCGACTATAAATAGTATTCTTAGTTACAAGATTCCAACTATTATAGCATTTCATACAATATTTATAACCAATAAAGATACATGTTTTAGCTTTGTTATCCAAATTGCTCCTTTTCTAGTTTGGAACATGAACATAAGTATCACATCTAAAAACTTTCAGATGCTTAATAGAGGGTTTCTTATTAGTCCATACCTCTTATGCAGTTTTTTCATCCAATGTTGATGTCGGTGATCAATTTACTAAGTAACATGTTGTCTCCACCGCCTATTCCCATAATGTTTGTCCTATCCTAGAACTACTTAGCATGCTACTTTCCTTTTCCATTAGTTTCTTATTCATCCTTTCAAAAATTCCATTCTGTTGAGGTGTGTATGGAGTATTCTTCTTCCTTTATATACCAAACTTCTTACATAATTCCTCAAATTCATTCCCATGGAAATATTCACCATTATCTATCCTAAATACCTTTATTTTGGTTTCTATTTGGTTCTTTACATGAGACCTAAATTCTTTAAACATAGTAAATAATTCATATTTCTTTTGAAGTGAATAATCCATGCATTTCTTCAGAAATAATATGTAAATGAAACATAATACACAGATCTACCTAAGGATGGAACATGAGCAGGTCCAAACACATCACTGTGCATTAACTCTAAAATTTCCTTTATTCTTATAGAACGAGATGCAAATATTACTCAATTTTGTTTTCCATATATGCAATGTTCACAGGAATCAAAATATAGAGTGCATTTAGCCATACATTTAACCATACCTTTACCTTGTAATCCTCAAAGTTATTTTTCTCCAATATGTTCCTATATTTGATGCCATATCATTGTCTTTCCTCCTAATGCGGTCAGTGATCTATCCTCCTTAACTCCTCCCTTAGGCACAACATAATTCTTACATTCATTCATGATGGTGCTTCCAAATAGTTTCTACACAGTTCAATATTGAACTCCCATAATCAATACCATTGACCCTCTAACCATTTTGCAACCATAATCTCCACATACAGTATTTATACCTATAACAACCATGTTTCCTAAATATATCAATCTTCTCACTAGATTTGGAATATGTAGAACTTGAAACAGATTTATAATTCTTTCTTCCTTTAGTTTCATATTGAATCTACCACGTCTAACAATATTGGATGGTGAATCATCTCCCAGGTACGCATCTCCTCCATTTTACTTTTGATATTCACATAACCACTCCCTATGAGGGGTCTTATGACATGACACACCTGATTCAATCGACCATATATCTTGTTCTGAATGATTACCCATGGAAGCTAGATACACATCCCCTCCTTATTCTAAAGAGGTATTTTCCTTTGTTGAAGGGGTATCCTCATATCCCTTTGTTTTCTCAACATTCTAAGATATACAAACCTTTTTATAGTGCCTATATTTACTGCATTTCCAACACCTCCATGTACCTTTTGTTGTGGATTTAGATGTACATATAGATTTATATATTCCCCCATATCCATTATTTTTGTTTTTATCTTGGGGTGACCTCTTAGAAACAAGGAATCCATGCTATGGGTATCCATGGTTTTCCACCTCATCTCTTTTGATAGTAGGGATGATACTATCTCATCAAATTTTAAGATCGCTTGAATAAAACTACCTATTGCTACAATTAGGTTGTCCCAAGAATATACAAAAGAACACAATAATGTATACATTTTTATTCTTCAGCCATTTTAATGCCAACATAGGTTATTTTACTTACCAGAGTATTGTAGACACTCGTATTCTCTGTCACTATGTCATTATCATCCATTATGAGATGATATCATTTCTTTTGTAGAAACAACTTGTTCACAAGGGATTTTGAGTGATACACACTACCTAGATTCCCCCAAATATTTACTGCACTACCTTCAGCAGATACCTTCAACAATACAAATTCATATAAGCATATTCTTTTTGCACTCCTTTCGCTTCATTATAATTTCTCCGAGTATTATTATGGAATTATAGTGGGTTGTGTACTTGGATCCACAACAATCTAGATCTATAGGAAATCCCTCTATTTCGAGCTTCCATAGATAAAAGTTATAGCCATTAAATTTCTTGATCTCAATTCTTGAAGTACTCGTCATTCTCTTTCAATGCACAAGTAAACACTGCAAATATCCTACNTTAGAAAGAGCCCCACTAAAGGTGTTTTTTATAAACACCCCCCCCCCCCAAACTCCCAAGAATTGGAATTTTGGGGGTATTTTTTTTAAAACCTCCCCCAAAACTCCAATTCTTAGGAATTTTGGGGGGGTTTACAAAGACCCCCCTAGAGGTGTTTTTGAAGGCAATTTTAGAAAACCCCCCAAAAATATCATGACAATTAGACTTTTGGGGCGTTTGTTTAAAAGCATGTCCTAGAAGTTCAATTCTCATGACCTTTTGATGCGTTGGTTTAAAGACCCCCCCTAAAGACATTTTTAAGGGGTTTTTTAAAAATTTATCCCTCTAAAAGTCTTGAGAATTGAAGTTTTGGAAATGGTTTGTAAAAACCTTCCTCTAATTGTTAAATTCTCATGACATTTAGGGGGGGGCGGGTTAGAAAGGATACTCCTAAATGGATGTTTCAAGGAGGTTTCTTGAAAACTTCCATAAAAATTAATGAATTTTACTTTTGGAGGTGGTTTTTTGAAATTTGTTGCCAAAACTTTAAGTCTCATGACTTTGGGGGGGGGTCTATAGAAGGACCTCCCCTAAATATATTTTCTAGGTATATTTTCAATATCCATCCTCTCTAAAAGTGCTAAAATTTACCACTAATTATTGTATAATTGACCCCTATTTAACCTCATAATTGACTGCTAATTACCCCCGATTATCACTCATTGCACCAAAATGACCCCTCTTGACCACTTGTTACTCCTAAATAATCCATGCATTCCAGTAATTAACCCTTGATAAACTCTAAATGACCCCTACTTTTTTCCAAGGAAAACCTCATGGAGAAACCCAATGGATCTTTCAAAACATTCATAGATGCCATATTTCCTAGTAAACCCATCGATTTAGACTAGTGTTCTTCACACACAAGGATTCAAAATGGGCACATGCTTCCATGAACCTAACTAAATGCCCAACACCATGGAAAACCACTGGTTTAGCTAAGCCCTTGGGCTTAAATGGTCCTTACTTACCTATAATTGACCCATAGGGACCATTAATTTTCTGAAGTTAACCCATAATTGACCCCTAATTACCACTAGTTAACCACTAATTATCCCATAATTTACCACAAATTACCCCTAAATCATCACTAATTAACCCCTAATTATCCTTCATTTATACATAATTACCCATAAACGACCCCTAACTTTGTGCAGGACTCGAGTCCATCACACAGGCTTTATAGAGGGAATTTTTGGCTTATCAGTGGGATATGGTGGAAATTTTTGGATGCATAACACCATGAATAATGCTTTACAACCAAGCCATGGTTTGTAATTAAATTCTAGGGCCTAAGTTCATATAGTTTCCTCTATGTCTCATGGGCCATGTATAACACCCCAAATGACCACACATCCCATAAAAAGGAAATATTTGGCATATGAGTGAAATATGTCCATCATTTTGAGAATTATCATACCAATGTTGTTTCTTGGTGCCCATGTCATGGTCTACGGATAAAAGGAAATGCGCTAGCAAATAGCATATATTTCTATGGGGATCACATGTTGTTAACACAAAAAATTGCTCGCCTAGCTCTACATGGTCTAAACCACATACATACATCATTTTCCTACCATATTTCCCTTATTTTTTACCTTCACAACTATGGTTTACCTTCATTCTCTCTCAAAAATCCCAAAAAACACCAAAAAGGGCCTAAAAACCTAGAAAAGTGCTTAAAACCCCCAAAAAGGGGCTAAAAACTCTAAATAGGGATTAAACCCTAAATAGGGTTCCAAAAACCTAAAAGAAAGAAAAGGCCAAAAAACCTAAAAACACAGTATAAAAATAGTGTGAAGGTCTCCATCCACAAGATTCTTATCCCTTTTTTCATTATTCTATTCTATGAGTCTAGTGAGAAACCGTTATTATCATAGTATTCACACCATTCTAGCCATCATTATGTAGCCCTACCATCCACCCATTCAGTACGTTGAGACATTCTCCATACCAACCGGCCTGTGGAGAGGCAATCCATATCCAATATCGGACATGGTGGCCCATTTTAACAAAAAAAGGCTTTCTTCCACGAACTCTACGCTACTGTCCCATTGACAGAAGGGAGGTGCATTTGCACGTATCAGGGGTGAAAAACCCACTACACATGCCATGTTTTTCACTCAAGGAATCATACATTCCTATAATACATAATCTTTGGCCTCCAAGTTTGATATTGCGGTGATTTCAAAGTTTGAAAAACTTGATATGTTTCTTGGGAATAAGGGCATAGTTTGGTGCAAAAACCTATGTTGTAATTCCATGGAATCTATCTCTAAGCCTTAGATTCCATGTGTGGGGCCTTAAGACACAACATAGGCCATGCATAGGAAACCATTTGAATTTAATTGAGATTCCAAGATTCAAAAGATTGGTTTTAAATTGATTGTATGAACCTTTCTCAACAACAAAAAAACATCTATAGGGATCCTCTCATATATTTGTAGTATAGGAAGATTATTTGTCTGGGGATCAAAATATCCGGCCAACTCATATCTCCTTTATTATCATCTAGAATTGGTCAAAGATGGACTATTTAGGACTTCACTACTCTCCAAGGGTTACCATATCCTTACATTTTGTTCTTGTGATTCTTTTGGAATTATCTAAGTCATAAGTAGAGAAACCACTACTTTGAGATTTTATTTTTCCATCTTTATTCGCAACAATATTTTATAATATCAAAAATAAAATATTCGATCTAAGTAAGTAGTATTAAAGGTTATAACCATATAAAACTAGTGTTTTCAATCTTTTATCGTCATCATCTAAATATAACATTTTTTTTGTAAAATTATTGAAATAGAATTGGCACTAATCTAGCAAAATTCAAATTGCAATAGAATTAGTGCACTTATTATGTGCATGAGTTTGGTGTCTCACTTGTGTATGTGAGTTAGGTGAATCTATTATGTTCTTGAGTTTAGTGTGTGTATTTGGTGATGATCTTAATTATGATCATCTTAATTTTGATGTGAAATTTCCTCACCATTTTTGCTTCACATATTGAAGTTAATTTTTGGTAGCTAATCCTTCATTGTCATTTTATAAAAGTGTGATAAAACTACCATATTACCACTATGCACCATTTAGAAGGTGTAGGCGTTCCTATTTCCTTATTTTCCACATGGTTTCATTGAGTGACCAGTTTTTACTTGCCTATTTCATATTATATTTCTTTGGGATGTAGTGGAAAGAAAACAAATGGGAAAGGTGTTTTTAGGGGTGATTTTATAATAACCACCCTTAAAAATATTCTTCAGGCCATTATACTTGTCTTATTATTTGTCTTATGTATAATTACAAAAACCATTATACTTCACCTCCTTGGTGACATTTTGTTTTTCATTGCTGCATGGAAATTTCCTAATGACTATCAAGATGTGCATGTGATTTAGCTTCATGGATAATATTTTTTTTCTAAGGAAAGTCTCATGGAAAACCATCTGTTTGCTTCCTCATGATCCATGGATGGTAAATGTGGTAAACTGAAAGCCCTGATGTTAGAGCGTAATCATAAGGAAATCAAGAGCTTTGAACTCGTGACCTTCCCAAATTTGACGGAATTAATATCTCATGTTTGGTTCATGACAACTTGATCTAACTCTCGTGGATAGATTCATGGATAACATGTGCATGTGCTTTAACATTATGGGAAATTTCTTCACTTGATTTCAAATCTACAGAATTATGAAATTTACATAATTCATTTTTGTTCCTCCAATTTTTCCTGGCCTTGTGTTGTCATATTTGATGTAAATATGTAAAAACTATTCATAGTGTGGAGATCAATTCAGGTCCCCACTAGTGAAATAGTTTGGATTGTAAGAAGGAAAGTAGGTTTTATCATTCATGTGCTTGAAAGTAATTTCAAATTGTGAATATTTTTTAATATTTAAGTAAAAGCGAGATACCCCCACATCAAATTCCCATATCGATAGATGGGAGGATTCATGAGAGGCACGTGGAAAGACTACATGTCCCCCATGCTAACACCTCATCACCCCCGAAAGGTGGTCATATCTCCCACGAGATCCTCTTACAAAGGAAAATATGGATTCTTCCCTTGGTATGAACGCTTGTGTACAAATGATCAATGAAATGACCATTGCAGAGAAGGAGGACATGGGTGAGGATTTGGATCATTACTAATATTTCCCTCTTAATAATGAATTCGACCACGTTGGATGACTAGTGGAAAAGGTTGGTAATTAGTGCATGGGGTGGTAGCATGTTGAACATGCCTATAAATACTGTGGGATACCTCACTCTTCTCTTAGGTTTTCTTTTATCTTGTCTTCGGTCTTGTTTTGCCCATTATCGGTTGGGTTGTGGACTTGCAGTTTGGCTCCCTAAGGAGTCGGTTTAGTAGTCGAGTTGGGTCTCAGGATGCCCTTTGTTTTGGAGTGTATCCAATTGTAAAGTATAGAATACTACTTGGTCTCTATGGGGTTCAGACTGGATATCTATAAGTCTAGGTATGATCTTGGTGGTGCTTCTTTCACTCTAAAAAAATATCAGCTGAAGCTTGGCAAGATGGGGTTTGTATTCAACACTCTTGGTCCTGCGCTATGTGAATATGGTAAGTATTCATGTGTTTTTACTCCCATTTACCACCCTTATATTATGTTACTTATTGTTAAATATTGGGTTTGGTATCTACCTCAGTTTGACACTGAGTGCAGTGGTGTTGTTCGCCTACTCCCCACCCAAGCACCTGTCTTAGCTACGACTCCTTTTTTAGATTAGTCTCCTTTGAATTGGCTCCTCTTTTCACCCTACTTCATTATGCCTCCATAAAGAAATGGAATTTGGTTGTGTAATTATTTCCTCACCCCCCATGGGGAAAGGGAGGAATAATAGGGTACAACATCAAAACTCTTTCCAAATCCCAGTAAGGATATTGAGCATTTGGTAGACAAGTTTGAAGCTTTGAAGGAAAGGTGTACTTCAGAAGGGACTTCTCAATACTAAGGATTCGATTGTAATTTCTCTCTATATTTCATTTATGCAAATAAAAGTTCCTTTCCTATGAATGATATTGTGTATGGATCACTATCTTTCATTGTTCAACTCCTTATTCATCAACATAACATCATAGATTGAATTTGGTACTTTAATCTTATGCGTGCTTTGTTGTGTGTTTCTTGCAGGATCATATGTGGAGATCAAAACACTTCAAAGGCCAACATATTACAATTTGTGATAGGTAAAAGAGTTTATTCCAAGAATGTACTTGATCTTAGGGAAAGTAATTTTAGTTGTTGCAACTCCTTTGTTCTAGTTGTGAGTATTTCAGGCTAGGGAAACAACTTTTTTTCGCAGAAGTTGAGTATTTCCGGTAACAAAATTCCTTAGTTTTGAGAAGTCCCTTCTCAAGTAAACTTATTCAAAGATTCAAACTTGTCTACCAAATGATCACTATCCTTGGCTTGATTTGTCCATAGTTTTGCTGTTGTAACCTAATATTCCTCTCTTTCCCTATGGGGGGTGAGCCAATACTTATAGCCATGGGAGGATAGAGTAGTTTGAGGATATCATGGCTGAGGTGGAGGGAATATACTATAAGGATGGATCTAGAGCCTAGGTTATCTAGGAGTCTAGGGATGAGGCTGCCATGAAGCCAAGCTTTAAGAAGCCTCTCGAAGCTTCTTTTTTTACCTTTAGTACTCGAGCATCGCTCTTTGTCCACAGAGGAAGAGTGTTACCCAAGGAGAACTACTCATTGTATGAAGGTACGTGGAGGTGGCACCACTTATTGTTCAAGGAATAAAGGAGTTACACATAAAGGTAACATATGTTTACCACAAGGAAAGTGCGGTGATGGTCAAAGGCATGAAATCACTGATCCTTACCCATTTTGAACTTTACAACTTGAGGATTTGAGGCAAATACTGATATTTATTCTAATTATATGATGATGATGAGAAATGTGTGTAACAAACCTCCTTCATTATGCCTCCACAAAGGATCCCTCACATGAATTTCATGGACTAGGAGCCCTCGAGAAGCTCCTCTACTCCCCCCAACAAATCCATGAGGAACAATGTGCACTTAGCCTGCCCCTTCAGAAATTCAATTTGGTCCCCCATTCAAGAGGAAATTGAGGAGACAAAAAGTGAGGCTCAACTCACTATAGGTTTTCTCATAGACTTGGAGGTGAAGCAGGAATTCATAGCCATGCTCTTTGATACAGGATATGGTAGGGGAAGAACTTTACTGCACCTAAAAACCATGGATTACTAGTGGAATCGAAATTGTGTTATGGGTCGTACCCTGGTCGAAAGGGGGGGATCCCATGAGGCAATTGTTTTGAAGGTGGATGATATCTCCAAACATCTACAACAAGTAGCGAGACACCTAGGGATCAAGTCAGAGAAATTCCTAGATTTGGCCCAGGATACAAATACCAAGCATTCTCTAGGCTATTTTTCTTGTTTTCAGTATTTTTTTGTTCATGTTTTGTATAAATATCAGCAAGCATTGTGTTTTAAAGAACTCCTAGTATAGATGGTTCAACCTCATATCATTTAGAGGAAGATTTTAGTTTTGTTTGGATACACTGAGCCTATTTTTCCTATGTAGGGAGTGCTCATTTTTTATACTCTGTTTCTAAATTTTTTTGAAGGAAATAAAATGAATTATCTAACTTACAAAAAAAGAAGAAGTAAAAATGAGATAAAACCCAAATTTTACTATGCAAGGTAACCTAAATCGAAGGAGATGTGATTTCCACATGTGAGGGGGTTCATAAGCCTTGGTGGGGGATTCCTCATGGATGGGATTATTATTCACTAGAGAAAAATATCAAGGGGGGAGAGAGGAGAGACCATAAGGAGGGTACAAACTTATGGATACTGACATTTTTAGACCATGGAGACTATCTTGAATATGGCCTGGAGTGTGATATTGAACTCATGTCCTTCTGATGTCATANCCCCCCTCCCCCCCAAAAAAAAACATTTTTTTAGGCCATTGGGGGCGGTTCTTAAAACCCTCTCCCCCCCAAACAAATGTCCAATTCTCATGACTTTTTTTAGGGTGGGGGTGGAAATACAACCCCTAAAGTTTATTTTGTAGGTGATTTTTAAAACCCCCCACAATATTCATGATAAACAAACTATTGGGGGTGGTTTTTTAAAGCCACCACCAAAATTCATACTAATTGGAATTTTGGGGGCAGTTATTTGAAAGTCTTCCCCAAATGGAATGATAATTCGGATTCTGGGGGTGGTTGTTTTAAATAAGCCCCCAAAATTATGGGAGCTTGGACTTTTGGGGGTGGTTTTGATAAATCCACCCTCAAAAGTCCAATTCTAATGCCTTTTTTAGGGTGGGTTGACTCGAACCCCCATAAAGGTCCTTTTTAAGGTGATTTAAAAAAAAACCCTTAAAATCCATAATAATTTGGAATTTTTGTGGAAGTGGTTATTAAGCCTCCCTCAAAAGTCCAATTGCAATGACTTTTGGGAGGGCAGGTTAAAAGAACCCCTAAAGTTCCTTTTCAAGGTGATTTAAAAAAACCCTTAAAATCATGAGAATTTGGAATTGTGGGGACGGTACTTATTAAGTTGCCGGAAAAATACCAATTTTCATGACTTTTGGTGTGGGGATTGAAAGACCCCCCAAAAGGTCCTTTGCAAGGAAGTTTTAAGAAAAAAACCCTTAAAATTCATGAGAATTGGACTTTTAGGGGCGGTTGTTTTAAAATTGCCCCCAAAAATGTCGTATTGTCATGCCTTTTGGGGGGGAGTTGAAAGAACCCTTGTAAAATTATTTTTCAAGATGGGTTTTAAAACCCCCCTCCTAAATATGACAAAAGAAAAAGTAGGGATAACGGGTTTACCTTGGGTTCCATATGTCTCCATCAATTTCATAGAGAAGCAATATGGCCTAGGAATTTAGAATTATCAGTAGACTATTATACCTTAAAAATATAGTATAGGTATTAAATTTTGTCACAACAATCTTGAGACAAACCACAGACTTACAAGAGATTCAAGACAATTTAGGCATGAAATTACATAACAGTACTATGATAGGAGGTTGTAGTTGTATATTATGAATAATGGAATGAATATAATAATACAAAGTCATGCAGAGCATACATGAATGGATACAATTCGAATTCACTAGAGGTCATTTGAATTGAATGGATGAGTATAGCTTAAATGTTTGTTAGCTACACTGAAAACACAATTTAACCACTAATCTAGCCATAACTGACTCAACTGGGTCCTAACTAAATCGGAGTGCAATGAATGACTGAGTCTAAATTAATGTAACTCAATATTCATGTCAATGAGTAGGTGGGGGTGCATCACTAACTCCAGTGAACTCCAACGAAGTGAACCGAAATGACACCGGTCATCAGAAGTTGTTGGAAGTGCATTAACTCACTCTAGTTCACCCAAATCAGTGAAAAATAGACAATGACATGAGGGAGGTTCCTTTACAACTCAGCTTCACTGATTTTTAGGTGAAACAACATTTATTTAACTCATTGGTGCACTTGTGACACTCATATCACCACAGAATTGCTCCCTAATTGAAGGAGGAAGCCTAATTAGCCTCCCCGATTGAAGGAGAAGTCTTAGTTGGCCTCCCTGATTGAAGGAGGGCATGAGTGTGTTGATGCTGATGTCATGGTGTGCTGATGCTGATGCCAGTTGAGTCAATAAACTTAGTATAGTGGTTAATTAGGCCAAAATTGACCAAATAGGTGTGTGGGTTGGATAATGACTCCAACACCCCCCCTTAAGCTATACTCGAGAGAAGTAAAATAAAATCCATAAAATGATAGGGCCTCGGTAAAAAAGGCCATAGGTCACCCTTATACAAAATATAACTCTAACCATTCTCAAAATAAAATTCTAAGTGAGGAAAGAGGGAAAACCCAGTGGGAAACCCCCCCGCCTCAAGATGGGCACTGAATAAGTAATTGATCACCCTGATGAAATCACCCACAACAGTAAAGGGAGGTAAGTGAAATTTTTCTCAGTAAATTTCTTGGTGAATATATCTACAATCTGCTCATCTGTAGGAAAGTATTGTAGAACAGTGCTCCTGTCATGCATCAACTCCTTGATGTAGTCCATGTGAATCTCAACATGTTTGGTCCTTTGACAAAAAACTGGATTTGTGGAGATATTTATAACACTTTGGTTGTCACAAAATAGGAATTTGGACAAAGATATACCAATATCAAACTATGACTATGGACAATGCGCTACCAATCTCAAACTATGAAAGAATTCCTTGCAACCAAACAGCTTGGATGCAAGCAATCACTGCTCCCCTGTACTTGGCCTCTGCTGAAGACAATGCAATGGTAGTCTAATTTTTTCTAGACCAACAAATGGGTCCAACAAAAAACATGAATACATATGTGGAAGTGGAATTCTGATCTATGGAATCCCTTGCCCAATCTAAATCTGTATAACCAACCCACTCTAGCTCAGAATCTGTAGCATAGTGAATTCTATAGGATCTTGTGCCCTGAATGTACTAAAGGATCCTCTTGGATTCCTTCCAATGGATCTCATAAGTATTTTGCATGTATATTGATACAACATTCATGGCATAACAAATGTCAACCTATGAATGTGTCAAGTATAGCAATATTCCAATCAGCTAGTGGTAAATAGTGGAATGCATGGGTGGAGTGGATTTTCCCTCTTCAAGGGTGATCCCTGAGAGGAAATAAAATGGGGAATCCTTGCAATCAGAAATTTTAAAATTAATTAATAGGTATGCAATATATTTTGATTGAGTTACCATTATCCCATCAAAGTCTTGGGATATTCAAGCCCGAAAAATTGCTTCAGGATCCCAAATCGCTCATTTCAAATGCATCATGAAGAGCAACTTTTATGAAAGCAATCGAAGCAAGTGTGATTCCTATTATTAAAATATCATCAACATATAATAATATGATAATAATATTACCATAATAATGCTACAAATATACATTAGGATTATATTTGCATCTCCAGAAGTTTTGTGAAAGCAAAAAAGCATCCATCTTGGCATACCATGATCTTGGGGCGTGTTTCAATCGATATAATGAATTCTACAAATTACATACCAAATAAGGATCTGATGTATACCCCTCGGGCCACTTCATGTATATTTCCTCATTCAGTTCTCCATGAAGAAAAACACTCTTGACATCCATGTGATGCACCTCTTGTAAAGAGGGCCACCTAACCTCTTAAATGTCATCATATTTGTATAGTTTAAAGAGATATAACAAATGAGTAGTTGGAGTGGGTACAACCGCTCCAACCTCTCTCATAATGTATAAATAGTTACCAAATATAATACAAATTTGGATTGGACATGCCTTCCCAAATACTTGTCTTTGATGGTTGTCTATAAGCATTCATTGTATGCTTGAATGTGATGTGAAAGCCTAGCTTTCAACATCTAGCTCCATTGTCGTTCTCCGTTCGGTCTGGGTGACAACAGTAGAAAATAGAGATGGTTGAAACCTTAAAATAAATGTGAGACAGAGAAAAACCTGCAAACACCAACGAAATTAAAGATGACATGTGTGTGCATAAAGAAAGTGTGAAGCCTGCTCGTAAAGACTGCTTTCTCGTGTGTGTGGCATATATATTGTATTCAAGTTGTCGACAACCACAGTCTCCCATGAATTCCATAAGATCCCAATGCTACCTATCTCAACCAAAAGCCATATGGCGTTGATAGTAGTTTAAGGAAATAGTTGATGCAATCATCAACTAGATGGATGGGAACCAGTTGGCAGAGAAGGAATAGTTTGAGGACAAATTGAAAGAGTTGGAGTCCACTTGCAATCCTATCACTATGAAAATTTATTAGGGTGAATATGGTGTGGGATTTCCTGGTGCTGATTCTTTTGGTAGAGCTTCTGGTGCTGGCGATAAAAGTACGATCGGACATGGAACTTTAGTCACCAGTCGTAAAATTGACAACCACTACATCCAGTTTGGATGGTATATTTATAAGTTGGTGGAATCAACTAGTTACCAAGAGGAGATCATGAGAAGTCAACCAATCCAGTCATCGACCGAACGAGACGTGAGAATATGAAGAAACTCTACAAGTGGAAGAAAGTCTCTATCAGAATATTTGAACATATTAGCAACATAAGATTTGTTGGTGTTGTATTACATATGTAATTCATCTAACATAGAAGAAACATTTTTTTTTATGATCCACAAGAATAACACTGACAAATCATAGTAGTGGCTTGCAATATTTCTACCTTCGAATGAGATTTGATCCACACATAAATTTTTTTTTTGGAAAAATATATGAACACCGGTCAATGGATATATGTTCAATGAATAAGCTAGGACAGACTGTAGTCAGATTTCTCTTGATTAGTCGATGAACAAATTTTATTGATTCCCACAGAGTGTCTTACTCAACACCGACATGGTTCCTTACTCAATGCCGACAGGGTTCCTTCCATCGATGTAACATCACTGTATTGATAGAAATACTTCATCTGCAATAGGTAAATCCAACATTCAGATGTTATTCTTTATCAAGCATCTTTATTATAAATCTACCTCTATCATTTGTTTCGCATACATAGGTTCTTGATCTTAATCATATTTTGTGTTGCACTCACCAACCAGAAGAAGGTTCTACCAAGATTCTTATCTTCCTTGAGCCAAGATCATATCTCAACAACAATGGAAGTGTGGAATCTCCAAAAAGTTTTAACAACTCTCTAGTGAGATGATTGCAAATATAATGTGAAGGGAACCACCAAAATTCATGGAAAGCCACTAAGAAGAGGTCGTCAACACATCCATGAAACTATAAATGATCTATCACAAAAGGGGATTTGAACTACAGAGAATAAGCGATGGCATACTATCCTTCTCCTGCTCCTACCCACTGAGACTGTCGACTGCTTGAGATATGATGTCTTCGACCAGCCAATATGAATTCATCGACTGCTTTCTCACCTGATGATTATCTTAATATACTTAATTGATTGGATATTGAAAGTAGGCATGAATTTTAACTTTCAATCTGGTGTTGACAAGTTTAACCTTCTGATTGTTCGTTTACATGAGTGCTCATCTAAATTTTGAAGCTGTGATCAAACAAAAATTGATGTTATTAGAGTGTGGATCTATTATCTCCCAAAATAATTTATTTATTTCGATAGTATGAAGAATTTAATTCATGCAATGTGGGATATGAATATCATTGACAGTTTGAAAGCCTCTATTTTATATTTAGATGAAAATTACACAAGTTGTGGCTTTTGATGGCTTGGGCGAGGATTAGAACATCTCATTAGCCACCGAAAGTTAGAAGATAAATAACAGGTGGAAAACCCCTTCAGCAGTTAGACGTATTGCTAAATTTTTTACTCCCATCGGAAAATTTTTAAACAGGGACTGGAAGTGTAGTCCTCTATTACGCCGAAGTTTCATAGTTTTAGTCCACTGCGGCGCTACCACTATGGAGACTCTAGTGTTTTGAAGTCCTGATCATTTTGTGGCTTGAATTTCCGATCGCGAAGCTAGTAGTTTAAAGTTTCGATGGTTAGTGGTTTGGAGTTTCGATTGCCGATGAAGATTTTAGTGGCTAGAGCATCCGATCACCAACAGATTAGTGGTTAGTCTTTCCGATCGTCGATGCTTAGAAATTAGTGATTTGAACTGTCGACATGGTGGCAATGCTCAGATTTAAATTTTTGATAGTTAGTGGTCTGAGCTTCCGATTACCAATCATGAAGCTAGTGGTTTAAAGCTCTGACACTGCACCAGCGTTCTAGTCTAAGATGTTGATGGGATAGTAGCTAGAGCTTCTAATTTCCAATCATGAAGCTAGTGGTTTAAAGCTTTGACACTGTGGCAGTGTTTTGGTCTAAGGCACCAATGGGATAGTTTCTAGAGCTTCTGATTTTTTATCGCGAAGCAAGTGGTTTAAAGATCTGACACTGCGTCATAAGAATTTATGACACATTAGTGATTACAGCTTCCGATCACTGACAAGGTAGTGATTGAAAGCACCGATACGTTCAGTATTGGGGTTCTAATCACTGATGCTGAGAATATTAGCCGTTTGAATCTCCAACACTGTGGCAACATTCATCCTTGAGGTTTAGATGCATTAGAAATTACAATTTCTGATCGTCAACAAGCTAGTGATGGAAAGAACCAATACATTCAGGCTTGGAGTACCGATGGGATAGAGGACAGAGATTTTGATCATCCATGTAAAAATAGTCACGATGCTAGTAATTTGAGACACCAACACTGCGGCAGCATTTAGGCCTGGGGCACCGATGGGTTAGAGGCTATAAATTCTAATCACCAACTGTAGTGGTAGGGTAGAAAAGTCTGGCAAATTAAGTAAGAAATGTCATGTCAATTAAACAGAGAAAAACTTGCTTCAGATTGATTAAAAAGCTGATAGCTGTCACCCTATTGGTTTATTACTGCTATTTGATTTATAAATACCATCCTCATTAAGATTTATTCATTTATATGCATGTGTTTTGTATGTAAGTCTGCCAGCCTAGTGAGTTCTCCATCCCTGCACCTTATTGTCGAACTTGTGAGCAATTGCAAATAAAATCCTTGTAAACGAGTGAGTTTTATGCATGCCTTAAGAGTGGAAAGTTTTTATAGATCAACTGGCTTGATCCATATCAGAAAACCCTAAAAACATTGTAAGTTACTAGTAATCCTCGAGCTACAACCAATAGGAGTTTCCTGGAGTGATAACAAATTGATGCTGTTGTCGGGGAGAGGAGATTGAAGCTTAGATTCCTTGGGAGATGACATAGATCCATGCTTTGATGATATACAAAGCTTGGATAGTATTGTGGTTGTAATCATCTATCTAGTGACTCCATTGATATAAGGTGGCTTCAAGAAGACCAAGTACCAGAGAAAACCCAAAGGGGCCACCAGTAACACCTGTTTCAGATCTAG
Organism: Pseudotsuga menziesii; assembly: GCA_001517045.1. Taxonomy (NCBI): domain Eukaryota; kingdom Viridiplantae; phylum Streptophyta; class Pinopsida; order Pinales; family Pinaceae; genus Pseudotsuga; species Pseudotsuga menziesii. Next base: position 327,099 of record LPNX010767681.1, on the reverse strand, counting down.
AAGAAATTTTGAGGAAAGCTAGGGCTTTACTAAGATAGACCAGTAGTGCTGCACAAAAAGCTACATCAGGTATTTGAAGAAATCTTTCTTCTATTATCTCTTCTGCTGAAACTCTTAATTCCCAGGAATTTTTAGATACATCAGAAAAATATAGGGGTTGGGCATCTTCGAGCACTACTTCTTGTGAAGATCCAATCTCTGGTGACTCCACTGGGATAAGTATACCACCGCCTTCTCAGCAAGTATCTTCATCAATGTTTCCTTCCACATCCCTATTCATACCCATTTCCAATATCTCTACCCCTCAATTGACCAAGATGGAAAGGATCCTGGTATCTAGGTATGCGCCCTTAATTTTTCCAAATCCTCTTGCATCCATGCCTACTATGGATTATCTCAAGTATATGCCTAAGTTTATAGGGGAAGGGGATTTCACTGTTGAAGAACATCTAGAGGATTTTTATAGCTATGCTGAAAATATTAACATAGAAAAAGAAGATGTATGGACCAAGGTTTTTGTGCAAAGCCTAAATGGCTAGGCTAGAAAGTGGTTTAAGGAACTACCTGGTGGGTCAGTGGCAAGCATAGAGGCCCTAAATGAAATTTTCCTAAAGCATTGGGGAAAAAGGAGGGACCACCTCTACTATATCAGAAAATTCAGCAACCTGAAAAGAGAAAATGGGGAGTCTGTCTCCAACTTTACCAAGAGATTCAACAATATGTACAACATCATCCCTACCGAAATTAAGCCCACTGATACCTCAACTAGGATAACTTATGCAAGTTCCTTTGACTCTGAATTCTGCTTACTTATCAAAGAAAGGAGGTCTGCTTCCTTATCACTCATGCAGGATGCTGCCACAGAGGTAGAGTCAAACAGTCTGGCATCTCAAAAGGTCAAAGGGAAGATAGACAAGAAAAAGAAGCCAACAGACTATAGTGGGGCTTCGGCATCAGAGAACAAGATTGACAAAATGACCAAACTACTAGATAAACTGACTACTGGAATGTCTAAATTGAAGGATCGAGGACATCTACCTATGAGGGGTAAAGGGCCAAGTGACTTTGCTCCTCGAAACCTAAATTTTGTTCCTTATAGAAGAGGAAACCCCCCAGTTCAGATTCTCAGAAGGGAGAGAATTCAAGGGGAATATCAGAGCATAAGAGCTCCATTTCAAAATGCTATATTAGAAGAAAATCCAGAATTCATTCAATAAGAAGGAGAAGCTAAAGACAATATCCAATGCATGGAGGATAAGGTGGACTATTCTTTTATGACCTAGGCAGAATAAGAGGAAGCCCTGATTGATGACCAGATCACTGAATAGGTTGTCTATTAGGCTGATGGTCAGGGAGGTTACAAACTGAGGTCCAGGATGGTTGCTCCCCTCAAGAAGAATGTTGTACCTATCAAGCATCCTACTACACCAGCTAGAAAGGTTTTTGTTTTACCAAAGAAAGTGGTTGTCCATCCAAAGCATTGCATAAACCACCACCTTCAACCAAACCTGATCAAGTCTAATTCAAACCTACGGCTCATGAGGTAAGGTTTCCAGATAGGTTGCATTATTATTTCAACCTTGAGCCTGAAATTCAAAAATTGAAAATCCCTTTCCCTCTAATTGAGCTAATGAAAAATGACTCCTTTAAGTCCTCCATTTTGAATTCCCTTCAGACCAAGGTGCACATTGACACTGAATTTGTGAACCTGCAAGATGAAAATCCTGTTGTAACCCTGGGCCCCATGATCAAAGACCTAAAGGAATCCCTCCCACCATTCTATATATCCTTGAACATCCATGATAAAATCCTCCATAACTGTCTACTAGATTCAGGAGCCTGTCATAACCTAATGCCAATGGATGTGATGGATGAGATTGGCCTCAGCATCACCAATCCCTACCATGATTTATTCTCCTTTGACTCCAGGAAGGTCAAGTGCTTGGGCCTCATCAAATACCTTGCTGTAAACTTAACTCAGCTACCTTCGAAAAGCGTAATGATGGACATTGTAGCAGCTGATATTCCTCCAAAATTTGGCCTCTTGCTGTCTTGGTCATGGAGAAAAATAATAGGTGGAACCCTTCAGATGGATCTCATATATGCCACCATTCCCATGTTTGGAGCAGAGACTAAGAGGTTGTACAGGGAAAATCAGCTAGCATACATTATAAGCAAGGAGAGCCACTAAGTGAATCACCCCATCTATGCAGTGGACATTGATTTTGGGTCTTGCATTTTGCAAATAGATGATAATCAGTAGACATCAAATCAGCTCACTAAGCCAACCCATCAGAATCTCAAAGAAGTAACAACAACAATCTAAACCATGTATTTTGATGGGGCTAGCACTCAAAGCTCAGCAGCCGCGGGTGTAGTATTGATCTCCCCATCTAAGGAAAACATTCACCTGTCTTATAAGCTTGATTTCAAAACCATGAACAATGTAGCAGAATATGAAGCCTTGCTACTAGGAGTTAAAGCTACCAAGGAGATGGGGATCATGTGCATGAAGATTTTTGGAGACGCAGACCTCATCATATAGCAGGTCAATAACACTTTTCAGACAAAAAATATTAGATTGAAGGACTACAGGGACGAGGTATGGAAACTCAGAGACTCCTTTATGTTTTTTGAACTGTCATATATTCCTAGGGATTTGAATCACCTAGCTAACTCCCTGGCCATCTCTACAAGTATGTTTGTTCCTCCTTTACCCCCTAAGCTCGGCTATGATGTTTAGGTCAAGTACATACCCTCTCTCCCAAACAATGTAAAATTTTGGAGGGTGTTTGAGAATGATGAGGATCTTAGTAAATTCCTTTAGTTAGTAGATGAATTATATGACCTACACATAGACCAGGAAAACCTTAACCTGGAGGAATCCAAATAGCTCAAGTTAAAAGATAAAGTGACTGAGCATAATATTGTCCAATTGCCCAGCAACTACATACCCCGAGGTCTAGTAGCATTGGAAGAACTATTTGATCACAATGACATCCCTCTCAATCCTACCAAAAAGGAGCTAGACCCTTCTATCCAAGAGCAAAACATAGGTAGCAAAAGCTGTCGTAAACTGATAAATATTTCCATGGGGTTGAATGCTAATCATAATTCTAAATTGTGCAGCTTGATAAAAGAGTTTGCTGATGTTTTTTCCTGGGAGTATAGTGACCTAAAAACTTGTGAAACCAATATCATTTAGCACAGAATTCCTTTGGAGAAGGACACCATTCCTTTCAAACGAAAGCTAAGACCCATCAACCCTCTCATATTACCAGTGATTGAAAAATAGATCCACAAGCTCCTTAAAGCCAAGATCATAGTTTCCCTCAGATATTCCAAGTGGATTGCAAACTTGGTAGTGGTAAGAAAGAAAAATGGAGAAATCAGGTTGTGTGTGGATTTTAGAAACCTGAATAAGTGTTCCAAAGAAGGACAACTATACACTACCCAAGATGGAACACCTATTGCAAAAAGTCTCGGGGGCTAGAGTTATGTCCTTCTTTGATGGCTTCTCTGGATACAACCAAGTTGTTGTGCACCCTGATGACCAAGAGAAGACTGCCTTTACCACCCCCTATAGCACCTTCATGTATGCTAAAATGCCATTTGGGCTAATGAATGTTGGGGCTACTTTTCAGAGAGCCATGGACCTAGATTTTGTAGGGCCAAAAGATAAATTTGTGATGATATATTTGGATGACTTAACAGTTTACTCTTATAGCCATCATGATCACTTGCAGCATTTAAGGAAGGTATTTCTAAAGTGCAGAAGGTATGGAATATCACTGAACCCCAAGAAGTCCCAGTTTGCACTCAATGAAGGAAAGCTCCTAGGCCACATAGTCTCAACTGAAGGTGTAAAGATTGATCTGGTGAGGGTGGAAGCAATTTAGCAGCTGTCAATACCAAGGTCAAAAAGAGACATTCAGTCATTTTTAGGAAAGATAAACTTTATTAGGAGATTCATTCCTAATTTCTCCGAGCTGGTAAAGAACATACCAGTCATGCTAAATAAGGATGTAGAAATAAAGTGGACTGACCAGGAAAGAAACTATTTTGAAGACATTAAGAAATATATCATGGGGGTCCCGACCATGATTAGTCTTGACTACACCAATGGTTTTTACATTTTCTCTTTTGCATCTTATGACACAGTGCCAGATGTACTATTAAAAAATAATGATGAAGGTCTTGATCATCCAATTGCTTTCTTTAGCAGAACCATGAGAGATGCTAAGCTGAAGTATGACCTAATTGAGAAGAAAGCTTATGCTCTCATAAAATATTTGAAGACTTACAGAATCTACATTCTCCATGCAAAGGTCATTGAATATGTCCCTTCAGCTACTGTGAAGGATGTTTTGGCTCAGCCTGACATTGATGGGAAGAGAGCTAAGTGGATTTCCAAACTCATTGAGTTTGATGTATAGGTGAAACCCACCAAGCTAGTAAAGGGATTAGGTCTGGCCAAACTCATGGCCAAAGAAAACTGTGAACTGATGGGAATAAATTTCACATGTGTCATATCAGCAAAGGTGCAGACTGTGGTAGCAACTGAAACAGAAGTAAATCAAGATCAGAATAACAGTCCATCAGTAGCTGAGAACATATATTCATGTGAGTGGTACTCATGTATTATTCATTTTTTTCAAAAATTATAAGTTTCTCCTGATCTCACTCCTAACCAAGCATGAGCTCTTAAGTTGAAATTTGTTAAGTTTTGCATAATTGACAAACTACTGTACTGGAGGGATCAGTCTAGAATTTTGTTAAGGTGTCTAGATAAAGAGGAAGCATAGTAGGTCATGCATCATGTTCATTCCAATACATGTGGAGGCCGCCACTACTGGAAAACTAGATCCCACAAGATATTAAGAGTAGGATAGTATTGGCCATTCCTCTTTGCTGATGTATGCACTTTTTTAAGGGTCTGTGACCAATGTCAAAGATTTATAGGGAAGCAGCAACTCAAATCCTTGCCCCTTAGGCCTGTTACAGTGAATGGGCCTTTCCAGCAATGGGGTCTAGATTTCATAGGTGAAATATCCATCTTCTAGTGGACAACATAAATGGATCTTAGTAGCCACTGACTACTTTACCAAATGGATAGAAGCAGTACCCACTAGAAATGCCACTCATCAAGTCATCGTGATATTTTTATATGAGAATATCTTCACCAGGTTTGGTTGCCCATTAAGGTTAGTAACTGATAATGCACCATCTTTTAAGGCTGGGGCATTAGTTAAAATGTGTGAATCAATGGGTATTCAACTGGTGCACTCCACATCCTATTACCCACAAGGCAATGGCCTGGCTAAGTCATCCAACAAAAGCTAAGTCATAATCATCAGGAAACTGCTAGAGACAAATAAGAAAAGCTGGGATTCAAAGCTTAAGTTTGCTTTATGGGATGATAGGGTAATAGAAAAAATATCCATAGGGACTTCTGCATTCAAGCTAGTTTATGGAACTAAGGCCATCTTTCCTATCCTGCTCATCCTTCCAGTGGCAAAGTTCTTTCAGGAAGAGGAAGATGAACCGAATGATATGATGAGAAGGATGATGGATTTGGTGGAGTTACAGAAGATCAGGGAGCAAGTTGTAGGAAAATTAGAGGCTCATCAATAGAGGATAAAGGGCATGTTTGACAAAAGAGCAAAGGCAGACAACTTCTAGGTCAGAGATTAGCTCCTCAAGTGGGATGCTGTCAAACAAGACAAGGGGAAACATGGAAAATTCAACTCTTTCTAGATTGGCCCTTTTGTGATAGCCTAGGTACATAAGAATAACACCTTCAAATTGTAGAGTCTGGAAAATGAAGAGGTATTTGATGGCCCAGTAAATGGGGGATTCTTGAAGCTCTATTTTATTTGAGGCTCTCA
>LPNX010767681.1:242231-313704 GCA_001517045.1 Pseudotsuga menziesii | reverse complement strand
ATATATATATGATAAGGAAAACAAATACTTATATTAGCAATTTCCTTTGATGTTTCAATCCCAACTTCAAGCTTTGAGGAAATAATAGTATAATCAAAGGCCTTGTAATCAATCCAAATTCCCGAGGACATTAGAATTATTGTAATTATCATTTTTGTGTGATGTTATATTTTATTTATGTAGAAGGAATTCATGTCCACAAACAATTTAAAATTAGTTCATATCTCCCTATGATCACTGAGTACTGAGTGCATAGACCCAGACACATCCAATTGAACCAAGAATGAAATGCGTTATTCAATCTAATAATTAGTGGAATAATCATTGGGATCCATGACCTTTGCACCAAGAACCATACTCTATAATTCTCATAACTTTCTTTCACACACTAAATGTGGCAATTTAACATGAAAAGACACCACCTCAACAAATATTTATCCCAAGTAGTGGTCAATGTCCCGATAGATGGATTATGAGCCCCAAAACAAATATTATGGTCTAAGACCATTGATTTTCACATCAAACCTTGGGACATGTATCAAGAACCATCCTTATTATATTAAACCACAAAATACTAACAATATCACACTTAAAAGCAAAAAATTGTTATGGAGGGCATGTATGTTAGTTTGAGGCCCAATAAATGGACCATGAGATCCTTAGGAAAATGTGTAGTGTGAGATTTTATATGTGGTCCTATACCAAGGAATGGGACTTTAGAACCATCCTCAGTTTTATAATCCTCAAAATGATGACCATATATCATATGTATGCTAAATATTCCTTATAGAATATCTATGTGGTGGCCTAAAAGACTGTGGATGGACCATGACACCTATATGGAATTGGTAGACTTAGAGCCTTAATTTAAATCTTGGTTGATAAAAACCATCCTTATTGTTAAAAATATTGATATGGACATCATATTCCTCTTCCAGGTTAAAATTTTCCTATGAAATGCTTATGTGATAACTAAGGCCCTACAAATTTCCTATGAGCCATAAAGGGAAATATTGGTGTAAGGCTTTGTATTTTTGCATTGTACCATTGAATGGGAAATGATAACCACACCAACACCAAAAATATTTAAATGAGCACCATATCTATCTCACATGGAAAACATATGGTGGCTCGAGGCCTCAGACATCCCCCATGAGCCTCAAGGAGAAATGCTATAGCCAAACAACATATATCATGGCACCAAACCATGTCTTAGGAACAAAAAATAACCTCTAAGGTGGAAATCATCAAAATCACCACCATAATGCACTCGTGGTATGAGATTTACTACTAATTTCCTATGTGGTTGTTGTGGCCCCATGCATGACCCATGAGCTCTACAAAAAATGTTATGTCTCAAGACCTTGACTTTCAACCCTAAAACATTTTATGATCCTAAACACCATCCCGGGTGTTTAATGTGTCCCTCCGAGCATTCTCTATATGATAGCATCCCATTCTATTTCTAAAGGATTTTACTCAACCACGTTACTCCACCACCCCACACAATGTGACCAGTGCTATCTCCATAGAAACCAAGGGATTATCGAGTAAATTGTTTCATCATTATGTTTCCACAATGACGATACATTAACCTTCAATATGGCATAACAACACTGATTTATTTTCAGATTGGTTGTTTTTTTCACCATCTAAGATACTTTACTTTCTCGTCGTATTGTCCACCATCCCCACCAAATGAATTGTAGAGATCTATGTGTGTGTGTGTGTGTGTGTTTCTCTATGTGTGTGTGAGTGAGTGTGTGTGTGTGTGTGTGTGTGTGTGTGTGTGTGTGTGTAAACACATAAATTCATCCATCCCTTCTCTAAATTTCATTCCATGTTAGCTAGACCATTCATCAGATATGGGGGGAACAAGGAGGACACAATTGCAACATATCAATATCATGAGGAAATGGCAAATGAGATGGATTAACTTTAGAATATTTTATACCTTTTAGGATATTGTAGAACTTAATGTGATAAAAATGGCAATTTAAACATGAATTAGAGTGGTATACCTAGTCATGGGAAATAATGAGTTAGGTTTTTTATAGATCAATTAGCAAATAACCAATGAAGAGTCTCCTTGAACAATAGTAGGATTTTGAATATATCCAAAAATTCTACTTGGTTTTTCATTGTCACTCCTAGACCCCATGCAAAATTCAATTCTCATGGTCTTGTTGTTCATCAAGGTTAACCCCATCATTTCACATGAAGTTGCTAGTTATTACCCATAATTTATGGTAAATATGTGTTATCATGGAAAGAAATAAATTGATAATGAGTTAGTCCCATTAAACTAATTGAGGAAGTTCATTCTAACCTGAATGTCAAAGTTGGGATCATATTTGGAAAATCATTGGTAATATATAAAGAGTAATTAAATCTTGTAGAAAACTCAAACTATTTAGGGTCACAAATATGATGATTTCAAGTATGAGTGGAGCTTTACAATGATATAAAACCAATGCATGGAGGAACAATTCCCCCAGGGGTTTTGGTTAATAAGGAACATACCTAGATTGTCAAAAATATCAATGAGAACTTTGAGTTTTTGTGTTACAAAATTATAAAAACTAAAGAGAAGTTTTCTATAACCATAACATAACATGCATATGCATAGAAAATATTTAGTCTTCATGTGAGATATGGTCATCATTTTTAAAACTTACACATAGGATATTCTTATTGATGCATGAATTAAAATATAGTAAAAACTATGGTCTTAGGCTATAACATTTTCCTCTAAAGCTCATACTCCATACGTGGGGTCCCAAATTACCACCATAAGCCCTCCATAGGGAATATTTGGCATCTAAGTTGGATATGGTCATGGACATTTGGAGGCTTAAAATAAGATGGATAGTTACAATTGATACCCAAGTAAAGGTTTCATGAGCCATAATTTGTGGGGTCCTTAGCCACTATGCAATCTTATAAATGGGAACTTTGTCATGTGAATAAGATATGGTGTCGATTTAAACTTTGTAACACCAAGTTGAGTTCAATGCCAAAAATGTAGGTTGTTGGGTAAAACATTTAGTGTAATGTAAGGCTCTTCATGGGCACTAGGGATAATTCTCATGAATTGACCTATCATTCATGGAAAAAATTTAGGGCCTTGTCTCATATCATTTATCTTTGTGGGATGATCATATTCCATGTGTAGGTTCGGAAGCCACCACATATGTACCATATTTTGAATATAATTTGGCTCATGTACATGATATGGTGGTAATTTAAAGGTTTTACACATCATGGATGGTTCACATACAATGGTACATAATCAGAGAAGAAAAGTCAGGGTCTTAGGTGATAACATTTCCCTTTCAGACTCATGAGTGCCTATGCACATGAGGTCCTAATTCCACCATATAAGACCTATATAGGGAATATTTAGGCTATAAGTAGGATATGGTGGGAACAAATATTCCTTAGAATATGAATGAGATATGATCCACATTTTTATTTTTTGAAGAGAAAGGATACATCTTATTTCCCATACCAAAGTATAAATACAAAACTTCATAATTTTGACCATAAAACTTGTCAGTAAGGCTCATGGGACATGTGTGTGTCCTTGGGTCATCTCACATGAAATCCTAAATATGAAAATTTTCATTCCAATTTCAACATGCTAGTTATTTTACCTCCATCACTCGTTATTCTTGTTGTTTTCCCCTTTCTGTGAAGGGTGACTCATGAGGCTTCCAATGGACAACAATGGCTGCAAGAGAAAGATAACCAGGCCAAAGTATGCGAGGATGATTGATATTTTATAAGGATGGTCAAGAGGTTATTTTTTTTGCATATCAAATATATCAAGGGAATTTATGGTGTCTTATGGTGTTAGGGAAAAACATGGAAAATTAGCCCATAGGAAAAATTTCAGCCCTACAATTTTCCCTGGTACCATGATCTAATAATCCATGAAAATAATATATGGCACACGAAACTTTTAAATGACATCCATATCTCACTTATATGCGAAATATTCCCTATATAGGGCATGTGTGACAACTTACGTCTGCACCGAACATGTACCATGAACCCAACAGGTTAATGTTAATCATTCAATACTATGTTTTTTGATGTTGGATCATGAATTAGGCTATGAGAGGGATTCGTTCTATGTGAAACGTTGAAATACCACCATATCGAACACATTATACACAGATATTTTATAGGGTATATGTGGTGGTCTAGGGTTGATCCATGCATGGCCCATGATTCAAAAAGACAAATGTTAATGACTTTTCACATTAGGGATGGGTCTGAAGGATTGAGACATGGTTAGAGGAGCACTAACATATTAGGGTGTAAAATAGGATTTTAGTGCTCATGGACCATGTACAAGGTTCAAAAGCACCAGAAATTGCCTACAAGAATAATATTTTTCTACATGTGTCATACGCGTGCAATTATGAGGGATTGTGCATCATGGATGCGTGTTAGGTCCCTAGGAACATGCGAGGAGGAACACTAATGTATTAGGGAATAAAGTATGTTTTTATGGATGATGGACCATACACATCAACCAAAACTACCACAAAACCATGTGAACATAATATTTGGTCTACAATTGTTGTATGAGCATCATTATGAAGATTTGTATAGTGAAGATGATTCTGGGAGTATATGAAAGCTTACGTGTTTAGATTACAGTAAATAAGAATACACACCCCTTAAAACGGGATTAATAGTAAAATAATTATCTCTTGTAGCCATGTTTAGGGTTATTTTTGGCATCGTTTTGGTATCCAGTAGCATAAGATTGTAAAATAAACAATTTATCTTATCATCATCTTCATATGAGTTACATATGGCTAGGTGTATCGCATTTAGTAAAGTGTAGAATTTGGAAATGTAAGCGCGTTTTAAACGAAAATAGAAGCTATATGTGTGACATGATAACTACGCTATTTAGTCTTTTGGATATGTAGATGATCAAACAAGTCTCTATGTGGGGTAATTTTTTGAGTAATGCACACTTCATTCCTTGATGCTATCTTAGACACTGATGATATATGAGGATTTTTGTACTACATTTTTTGCTAAAGAGAATTTGTATACTATTATTTCTTAGATATAAAACTAAATATCCCATTTCATAATATTCGAACAAATATGTTTTCTATAACCCAATTTACACGATTATATTCATTTTCAACATTTTAACAAATTGTGACTAAACTCAATGCTAGGAAAGAAATTGAATTTATTAGGCGCTATAAAGATTGGATATCGAAGTGCTCTATGAATCATTGCTATGAAGAGGTGACAATTTCCCATTACTTCCCCTTATTTTTCTTGTTAGAGTCAATATTGGTTTCTTAGGTGGTTTGCTTTTGTAGGTAATTGGAAACACAGATTCACATAGAGGCAAGTATAATAATGACAAGGTTGACTAAATAGGTGTAGTGTAACAATGAAATTGAAAAGAAGGAGAACTAACAATAGTATTGGAGTCATATGCTAGATCTAGTTTACAATATGATAGAAAGTGAATTTTGAATCATTGATGCTTGAGGAAGTACTAGGTAATTGCATGATTGTTTAACATCATTCTAAAAAATATTCTCAATAAGATGCTTCAAGAATATTGATTGTCCAACAAAACCTACTACCTATCGAGAGACATGGCACTATTTGACACTTGAAGGAGTGAGGTTAGGCCTAAATTCACAACCATAACTTTATTGTATTAAAAATTGTTCTTTGTGGGAGCTCAATAGCCTTGGACAGATAAACCCACTATTTGTTTTGGAAATCTAGTTCAAGTGAAAATTCTAAAAATGTTGTGCTCCCACCCACCCAACTTTCCTCTTATGGTCATTTAGCCTCCTTTAAAATCTTTAACATAACAAGATTGAGTTTTATGATGTTTGTGGAGACACAATGTTTTTTCAAATGAACCTAGCCATTGGTGGGTATTCAACCCTAGTAATAGTTTGGACCTTAGTGGATTGAACCATCAAAATCCAAGTTGAGATGAAAATCTCAATAGTAATGTGAAATTTTCGTACACAATTAAGTGTCGACCATATCACCTATATATTCTTTATGATTTCAACTCTCAAAATATTTAAGCAATGAAATAGAAATAATGAGATCTTTGTGGTGGCATTGCAAACTATTTTAACATCATTAAAGTTTAAGTATTGTTGTTTATGATTCTTTGATGATTATAAATATAGATTTCTAAATTTCCTATTTATTTTATGATGTAGAAAATGATTTTAAGTTAAAAAATAAACTATAAATAATCAATAAATATAAATCTATCAAAATATAATGAAAATATTCTTACTTAATAAACCTATAATTAGAAATAATTAACACATACAAAATTAAATTTTAACCTCTAAATTTAACTACGTCAAAATTAAAATATCTAGAAATACATCCTAAGAATACTAATATCATAATTAACAAGTAAATAAAAATTTAGAAATGAAAATATTATTTTAATTTAAAAATTAAAATACTACATTTTGAAGAAATTAATAATATTTCATAACTAACAACTAAATAAAAATTTAAAAATAAAAATATACTATTTTTAATTTAAAAGAAAATACCCCATTTCTCCCACCACAATCAAATGAATTAAATATATTTTCATCTAAATATTTCCTAAACCCTTTACTTTTGCAAATCTGCAAGTTCCATCAGTAAAATGCTGACTTTGTAAGAATTTACTTCTTAATCAGATCTACGAGCTAGAACAGACTTCAAACATGAAGTGTTTGAAAAAATGTACAAGAGAAACAATCAAGGAGACAAGAAATACATGGAATAGCACATATGAATGGTGCTAATTTCTGATCATATTATTATCATTCATCATTTAGATGTTATGGTACACATTTATAATACATTGGAGGAATTTCGAGTGGCTCTAGCTTCCAATTGGGAAAGTACAAGTGTCATGGTGAAAATTGACCCCCAAGCCCCCTAGGTGGACCAAATGAGCTCCAACTAAGCCCAAAAAGTCATGAAAACTCATGTGAAGTGTGTTGGGTCATTAATGGATCCTAGGAAAGCGTGGGTGATAAGATAGTGGTGAGTGGGGTGCTCTAGGTGGCAATAAATGCTCATGGGAAAGCTAAAACATGCCAGATTCACCCCCTAGTGTACTTAGTCAAATTAGGGCCCCACAAACCAAGGAGGTGGTTCCCCAAGATAGTAAATCAAGTACACATGTTCTGGGTTGACCAATTAGGGCACTGCTGTAGGCATGAACAGGCAAAATTAACCAGTTATAATGTTGAATCAGCTTTCCTAAGTCTTAAACCATAGGATATCATTACATGAAGGAAAATAAAGCTATCCTAAGATAAAAACTATGTACTGAGGATTTATTACTGCTCCAACACCCCCCCTTAATATAGACTTAGTACATTTTAATCGAAAATATTTATTAAGGCCTTGGCAACTAAGACACAAGTCACCTTTTACAACATAATTTTTAGTGATCCATGTAATTGAGGTAAGGAGGAAAACCTCATGGGAAAAAACTCCCCTAAAAAATGAATATGATAGAGATCAAAATGTCTTCAGCATATCCTCTTCTTCACTTGAATGAGCAGAGAACAACTTATTGGTGATGGACTTGGTGGAGATGTTGTGGATGCCAAGATCATGCATCAATGCATCAAAGTGTTGTAAACAAAGATCATATGGAGAGGCCCTTTGATGGTCATCACTTGATGATGGAGGGGCATCATAAGAGTGTATTTTGATGCAGTCATACTCTGATATAATAGCATAATCAATCATGGAAAAGATATCTCTGCAAACTCTTTCCCAAATAACATCAAAATATTCAACAAAATCTGCATTATGTGTAGTTGCCATATCATGAATAAATCCATGAATCTTTATCCCAATTTGATGAAGCACCTTCACAAATTTGTAATAAATCCCATGAGGATATGAAATATCATAATATATGTCATACACAGAATAAAATATCAGAGGTATGGTGTATCCATGAGCGAATGGATCCATAGGAAGAGAAGAGCGAGCAAATAGATGACAATTACAACTGAGTGAGCCTGGAAGGTCTGGAGACTTGAGATTCTAACCATGAATGGTGAAGGAAAGTATATAAATATGGAAAATAAGTCCCCTGAATTCCAATGATATGGATTCCCAACGAGTGAAATATATATAGGACATAACAACGACATATATAAGAGACATAGCATTGGAAACTAGACAATTTTATGAATTTCCAACTAGTGAACTTGAGGGTTGATCGGTCTTTTGGTCATGAGATGGTTGGGGAAATGAGTTAATGAATGTAATAGGATGTATATCATCTTCATAATCAGAAATAGAAATATTTTAATGGATTTGGGAAGATATTTCAGAAGGAACATCAAAATCTAGTGAAAAATGACTAGTTTTGGGAGGAAGCTTTGATGAACTGAATGGGAATTTTTTCAAGGAAGGGATGGGATTTTCAGGTTACAATATATCAGAATGTGAATCAGAAATAGAGTTACCATAAAAATATAAATCAGAATTGGTTTTTATCCATGCACCCAATGCATGCTCAACCTTACCATTTCCTTGTTTGTGCTCCCATCTTTTTGCAAATTCTGGAAAAGCAATGTGGTTCTCCTCAAGGATCTTGGTCATGATGTACATTTTATTTATGAAGAAATATCTCTCAAGATGTGAACCTCTGAAATAATAAAATTTGGGTCTTTCTCTCTTGTTTCTCCTCCTGGATTTCTAGGTCCCATTAGTAGAACTAGAGCTTTCTGAACTTGATTCCTTCTTCTCTTTATCCCTTTGCTTCAAATATTTCTTCTTGATATGGGATTGATTTGATATACCAAAAGCAATATATTGATCCTTGTATTGGATTATGGTACCCATTTATATGATATTTTCCTGCTTCTGAGTCAAAGACTCCATGAAATCTGCCAGCGTAGGCATCTTCCAATTTCTGGTTGTCAGTTTGCTAGAGTGAAATGTCAAAAAATATACAGAATACTCTAGCCCCAACTTATAAAGGATGCACAAGATAAGATGATCATATTTATTCTCTATGCCACAATGTTTTAGCTGAAGTACCAGTGCTTTAAACTTGGTGAAGAAATATTCAATGGTCTCGTAGTGAGCTGGGCTCAATGAGATTAGCTCGGTCTTAAGATGATGGCCTCTCAGTTCATCTGTCTTCCCGAATAGTGACTCAAATTTCACCCAAACTTCATTCGGTGTGCTAGGAATTTCTATTTGAAAGAGAATTTCTCTTGAAGTGCCGAGGAAGACCATGTCAAAGTCCTCATCAAGCCTACTAAAATACTTATCTTTCTTCATAGCAGAATTTGGCTCGGTTTCAGTTCCCATGGTGACCTGGTAGAGGCCCTTAGACCTCAACTAGATGACCATATCAGCCTTCCACTCAAAATAATTGAATGGACTAAGTAGAGATCAAGTTTGCTCCATCCTTCCTGCGCAACCTATGACAAAAATGTTGTTAAACTTGCAAGTAAACACTCAAGGTTTCTGGGAATATTCCCTAAACAACAACTCAAACCTCACAAGATTTGTTTGTAGATCCAACTAGCTCTGATACCATGTAAGAATTTAATTCTTAATCAGATCTAGGAGCTAGAACAAACCTCACACATGAAGTGTTTGACAAAATGTACAAGAGAAACAATCAAAGAGACAAGATATACATGGAATAGAAAATATGAATGGTGCTACTTTTTTATCATATTATTATCATTCATAATTTATATGTTATGTTACACATTTATAATACATTGGAGGAAATTCGAGTGGCTCTGGAAGCCAATTGGGAAAGTACAAGTGTCATGGTGAAAATTGACCCCCAACCCGCCTAGGTGGACCAAAGGAGCTCCAACTAAGCCCAAACAGTCATGAAACCTCATGTTAAGTGTGTTGGGTCATTAATGGGTCCTAGGTAAGTGTGGTTGATAAGATAGAGGTGAGTGAGGTGCTCTAGGTGGCAATAAATTCTCATGGGAGAGCTAAAACAAGCCAGATTCACCCCCTAGTGCACCTAGTCAAACTAGGGCCCCACAAATCAAGGTGATGGTGCCCTGAGACATTAAATGAGGTTCACATGTTCTGGGTTGACCAACTAGAGTGCTGCTATAGGTGTGAATAGGCCAGAATAACCAATTATAATGCTGAATCAGCTCTCGTAAGTATTAAACCATAGGATGTAATTGCATAAAGGAAAATAAAGCTAGCCTAAGGTAAAAAATATGTACTAAGGATGTATTACTGCTCCAATAGACTTTTAAGCCCTAAGTTTGGTACTATGTGGTAAGTTCTGAGTATAGCTTAGATTTCTTAACAACGTCCTTGAAATATTTCAATATTGGCTTTTTTTGGAGTCTTATGTTACATTGAACATTTTGAATGGTAGATGAATATTGTTACAGGGTCTTAAGAAGAAATATTTAATGGAATGCAAGAATGAAAACAATGGTTTAGCTATTGTGGATAATGAATACGAAGACATGCCATGTAGAATTGAAAATCAGGGAACTATATTCCAAGTTGTTCATTTTTTTTGTAGTTCAATTCGATCCTTCTATACAAATCTAGGTTTGATCCTATCACACCTTTATTTCTTGTTTGACATGTTTTTTTTTCATCATTTTGGGGAAGGTCCATGTTATTCATCAACATATATGACTGCAACCAATTTAGGGAGGGATGGATACAACCTACAACTAGTTAGTAGTAATTGGAACATGGTGTTACAATGTTCGGAGGAGAGAATAAAAGGGATGTAAATCTTTTAAATTTGTAGTGACTAACTAATCAATGGAGAGGATAGAAGGGATGCAGGTATGGATTTCAAGCCAGTTAATTAGGAAATCCCCTATAACAACCCAAAAGAAACACTCTCATTAGGCAATCCCTGCCAAGAAGGAAGGAAGACAAGACAATCAACAATGATCCAAACAAAGGTCACTAAACCATGCCAAATTATTCCAGAATCCATCAGACCCTGGCACCCACAATCCATCAATTTCGTTTAAGTCAAATGTGAGGAAACCTTACCCTACATGATATTCCATTCCTTTAACCAAGGAAAGAATTACTTTCCTCATTAACTGCAACCATTTTTACCCAAAAATCCAACAGGATTTCTATGGTGTTAAGCAACTAGGATCTATGGTGTTTTTCTTATCTTACCACCATTTTTATTCCCCTCAACCTTAATACTTGGGTTTCCTATATATCAGTAGGCAATTGTTTATGTGGTAACCTACTATTATGTTAGATTTAGGCTCTCAACCACTCACCCTTCGATTTGAAAATAATATGTATTGAAGTATGCTATGTAATGCTTCAATCCTTCATCTGCTACCTCAATATTTATCCTCATACATGTGTGGGATTTTAGCTATCGCTAAAATTATATGTATAGGTGTTCTCATTTCTCCCAGTTATACTTATGCTATCACGAATACTAAAGAGATGTTGCGCACATGAGCATCGGCCGTTCGTTCGATGAGCCCCAAAAGTGTAGGGATGATTTTAAGGATCCATACTTATTTAAATGTGTATAAGTGTTGGAAAATCTTACCAATTCTTAAAACACCAACTATAAAATGTTTGGCGATATTTTTCAAAAAATATTTTAATTTCCAAGGATTTTATATCGTTTATATAATAATTTGGTGATTTTTAGGGTGAAAAAAGTTTACCCCATCAAAACTCGGTGAAACGGGGCTTCAAAAAACAAAAAATGGTGAATCGTTTTTTGGAGAAAACCCACTAAAAATATCCCATGGGATAAATTTCTCCCCTAAAATTATCCCTACACAGGTGCTAGTGATGATGGGGAATCGTTCCAAAAGTCACTCCAAATTTATACTGGTTCTTTCTCACACTGATAACTGAACTGATTACTTTTTTTGGTGACCCTCATTATATATATTCAGGTGGAAAATATTATTACCCATGTCCCAAATGCATGGAAAAATAAAATATGCAATTTCACATTCTTTTGCATAGGCTCCCACTAGCTAATGTGACAAAAAGCATCTTAGATGGTTCAATATTTCGTCCATCCTACACTTTGATAATGGAATTTTTCACTACACCTCCCCAATTCATATCCAAATATATAATGCCAACAACAAAAAAATCAACATGGACAAACTAGGACAGGTGTATATATACATTCCACCTCCACAACAAAACAACAAAAAGATAGGTCGGACCTAGTATTGGTTGGAACAGGTCGGACCCCTCCTTAGAACTATAACTGCAATCAAATTATAGGAACTATTTAAAACACTGGGATGTTTTGTAAGATCGTTCCTAGGATCATAAAAAGATACATCAATTTCTTGTAATATTTAATGGGCATACTCAGATATTCCTGTACAACTTACACTCTCTTTGTTGGTTGTTATATTATTTCACAACTAGAATTTATTTCTTTCTAATTAAAGTGTTATTTTAAAGACTTCCATAACAACAATCATTAGTATCTCATTCTATGTGCTTTCTTCCAAACATTTGGATATCCATTTAAATGGCACCATTTGCTGACCTCCCACAAAGGATCCATATTATTAGGTAGAAATGGAGCATTTCAAATATATATTTTACCAACACAAGAATTTACATACTGTTGTTAAGGAAAACACACCCTTATAACCTAGGGACTCTGGGGTTACGAACGTACTAACTAACTTGCAGACAATCATCCATTTCCTGAATTGAAATAGGAATAGGAAGAAAACTAAGCATAACTTGTTTATGATGGTCGATCATTTCTTTTCTTCCCCTCCTCAACTTGTTTCAATAGCTTCCAACGTATCTCCAATCACCTGCAAAGAAAAATATCTTCCTGCAATATCTTATATAGCATCTCAATGGTTAATGAAATAACATATTCATCATAATATAATTCATAAATGACAAATGCATAAGAGTGGGCAATACACAAATTTAGAAGAATAAATTTCTTTATTAATAAACATATGAGATAGGATTATAACCAAACTTCTGAAACAAGGACTCCTCTGCAAACCAAGGACATTGAGTTATGTTTCTCTAAGATGTCTGAAGGAATACCACCAACATAAATTTTCTCTATCAATTATGATTGATTAGCCTCAACCCCTACCCTATTTTTATACATGAGGAAAGAGAGATATTTTGATGGTTGAAATGGTTGACGAAGTTGATATAGTTATGATTAAGGGCTCAATTGTCCTTGACTAATCATGTTTTATATTTTTAAATTCAAATTAAGGCATACACAACTATTGATGTAGGAAATTCGCATATGATACGTGTTTTACTTTAAATAAACTCATGGGTGCAATCCATACACGAGTTTCAATGCAAATACTCGTGTATGATATGCGGGTTTCTATGCAAATAGTCGCATATTCAACCCTAATGTCCAAAAAAAAATATACTCAGTTGGTAAGGTGATGATGTATCAATAGTCATGCATGTCTATAGTGTTTTGGATACTTCAATCCAATTTTTCATTTTGTGTTCTGAAACTTGGATAGAGATGTTCCATTTTACATGATAACATATGCCCCTGATTTGTGAGTTCAGAGGGAAGCGATGGCCTAAATGCATTACAATCTTTTAATCTTGGAAATTTCTATTACGAAGGTTGCAAAGGAGATACCTGAAATAGATACTTATCAAAGTCATATACACAATCATATCGTAGGATTCCATGATCAATATAATGGAACACTATATCCTTTACAATATTTTATTACATCATATGATACGGGTAATAATACCACGTATATTACAAAGGTGGATCGAAGCGAGAATATACAATGATTAGTCTTCAAAAAATCTAGAAGCTGTGTAACTGAACATAACACAATCTTGCGCAACTTAGGCTATAGAGGTGAACCTAAGGTCTTCATCAAAATCCAAAGGAACCAATACAATCCCTACCATGTGAATAGATATGTTGAAGTTGAACATGGAAGGAACTCAATAGGATGTCAAAAAATGAGTGATACTGAAAATTGAAGCAAAGGAATTCACCAATAATGGTAGTGAAGCCTAAGCTACCATCATCAAAACTTTGGGTCTTAGTATTCAATAGATGCTCAGGATAAATCGTAATGTGATCATGAAGGAAATGAATCCTCCAACGGATCACAAGAGTGACTAGGAACTAGATACGGGAAGGTAGACAAAAGTAATTTTAGATAGGATAATGATGGAATCAGGATAATAATCAGATTAAGGGATAGATCCTTGAATAGTGATCATGAAATAGAGATGACCCAAGGCACCTTTTTACTTACATATATAAAAACTATACTTATCTATCATGTAGGAAACATGATCATATTCCCCATGTATAAAGGACAAGTGGAGGAGTAAAAACTCGAAGTAATAGTTGAGCTAAAAGTGTAAACTAAAACATGAGTATCAAAATGTTTAGAGAGTGCTATGTTCAAGGAGTACATGCTGCCAATGTTTATAACCGAAAGAGAGCAATTATTCCTTATCTTTCCTATTAAATTTTAATGAGTCCAGGAAATTCAGCTCAGGTCTCTCTTCATTTTTTATAAGATTGAAGATGGGAGAGAATAATGCTTGATAATGTCATTGATTTGTGGATTTTATGAGCCCGAACCAATACATGCTTGTTGGTGAAACAAACCAACAAATCTTCGTCGACATGGGTTCTCACTCTTTCGACACCCAACTAGCGTGATCTCCTTGAGCACCAGCCCAAACAGGTTTTACCCTACCCAGAAACATCCGCGAAGTGGATGAAGTATCACCTGAGATGTTCAAGGGAAAGCTGACAGAACCGAGTTTTCGGTAGTGAGGACAGAGGATATAGGGATCCGACAGGGAGAAAACATAACCATTGGATTTAGAGCTATGCAGTCGACAATAATTCATTTCCATAACTATGGATTGCATTATACATTTGTCATAGTATTGCTGGTACCACAACATCATTCATAAAACATCTCAACTCATAGCGAAATAGATCGCACCAACATTGATATAGTAGAAAAGGAATGAATCATAGCGACATCATAATGGATCATAATATATCTAGATCACAATGACATCATAACAAAACATATCACAACATCATAACAGATTAGATTGCAGCAGGAATAATAGATAAGGTTTGTGCAACAACTGTCATATCATATTAATCTTACATAAAGGATCCAAAACACACAATTATTCTCCACAACAGGAGCCTGAATACATCAGGAAAAACCCAGATAGATCACAGATACAATAGGAAATTATTCAAAACCTAGAACACACTAGACCTCATGTGATAATCATGCTCCAGGCAATGCCAATTCTTAGATATGCTCATGATACTATCATTTGATGCGATTCTTAGATGATGTCTATTTAATTGCAAAACTATTTCTATAAATAGGCTTGCACCTTTACATTGAGGGTCCACTTCTAACTATCCACTTCTAACTAACATATAACCATGAATGACATATTGTGACAAGACTTGGTCAAATAATATATAAAATATTCATAGTAGTTATTCTTCTGCCCGTCGCGTTGATTTGTCCTTCCGTAGTATCGTGTGAGCTTGCATAGCCACCATGATGCTACACAAATCACTTACCAAAACCCTTGCCAACAGGAACCCAACACAGTCTTGTGGCTCGTCCTTGAGCCACCTCAGGTTGACTAGTCATACGCTGACGCCTGAGCCTTGAAATATTCAAACTGTTGTGCAATATCACAAACATGAAGTTGGAATTTGTTGACAACACTCTAACAAATATTCAAATCCTATTGTACTGGGTGCTCTTCTCTTGCCTTGTCATCGACCATCTATCGATTCTCCTGCACTGCCTGTAGCATAGCGATTGCTTTAACAGCCAACTGTCCACCAATTTTATTGGCGTTCCTCGGCATGCATGACTCTCTATTGAATATCCTTCAACTCCTCATCCCTGGTGATCCGCACCATCGGTAGAATGGCCCGTAGCGACGTCTTCTGCGTCGTCAACTAGCCTTCAGCTTCTTGCACCTATGCTATCAACTAATTAATCTGCTCATCTTGCACAATTCTCTACCAAAACTGCATTGTCAACTCCATAATTGCCTTGGCCTCTTACTTCATGGTTTCAAACTGAGTCACGATTTCTTTAATGGAATCCTTCCTTGCCGCAACCTGCTCCGGTGGCATCGTAGGTTGTACCAGGGAATTGAGCACCATGTTGGTATCTTGGATCTAGACAATATTTTTCCCCGTCTATTGGCCTTACTAACTAGGGTGAGCTTGGTCATGCTCTCAAAAATGTTTTGGGAGGCCTCGGAAATAGCTTACTTGACTTCACGACATCTCTTGCACATTCAGGCTTATTCGATAATAATGTGGTTTTGCACCTTCTTTAGCTCAGTAATCTCTGTGGAATCCTTTCACTACAGCTTAGCCTGCATTTCCTTCAAAGCGTCTATCTCCTAAAAAATTTCTTCTGCCAGTTGCACCCGGACCTGATGGAGCTCCTCTTCTTTTTTCTGCAGCTTCTCAGCTGTGCTCTATGATTGGGCATATTCATCAATAAGCTCTTTTTGTTGGTTCTCCAATTCTAGGGAGACACCATGCTACAACTCCACTAACACCGTAGTAGATAACTTGTTCAGATCCAAATCCACACTCTAGATTGGTTGCAGCAACTAGAGTACTTCCTCATTTCCCATGTCGATCATATTCGGGGAACTTGCATGTTCCTAGCCTAGGGAGAAGTGATGATTGATGGGATGTCATGCATCATAGGTCTCACAGATGTCTTCCTGGAAACAATATCAAAAATGGAATTTAATATATCTCTTACCACACCGAATTCTTCATGCTTGGATTCATGGATTGAATTTGTCGCAGCCACAGAGGAGTTAGTCACAGCTTTGATGAACCACTACAATTGGTCCTCCATCCCTAACTTGATACCACTACCTGACTCATATTATTGGCACCATTTGGTGCGAGTATCCTCCCTCATGTGATGTGTTTCATCCTCTGAGTCCATCATCGACTCATTGTCATAGTCATGAGTACTCAACTCCTTCTGGGTAGGCTCTTCTGGGGCATCAGGTGGTGGATCCTTAGACAGTTCCTCCTGACACACTAGGTTGCACCATTCAGCTGGCTAATCTTAAACAATATAATCCAATTCTTCCTTCGTGATGACTTTGTAAGCCAAAGGTAGCCACTTCCGGTTGGGGTTCTTCTGTTCCTGAATATAAATAGAATGGGGCCCGATGGTGAACCGAATTAGCCGCTTATGCTTGGCCGCTGCATAAGGAGGTACTCGAGGAATGGTGATGGCATCAACTTGTAGTGCCTCCATGATGGAACCAAAAAGAATCGCATAGTCCACCTGTCCACTGGGCTCTTCAACCCACCATAAGTTATGATATCGTGCACCTTGGCACACCTTCACTGCATCAATCTCCATTGGTTGGTACTCTTCAGGTTCCATCCAGCCAACTAGCGAAATGAGAATCAAGAGCCAACTATATGAAAATGGTCACCCAGCCTAAGTGACAAGAGCATATTCGAGCAACTTATTAAGTAGGAACAAAGACCATTTCACCTATATGCCTTCAGCACACTTCTGAGCACATGCAATGACACCTGAGTTACATTGGACCGGTCGATTTCCCCGATCAACCTTACTCGCCAGAATCCATGTGCCACTACACACCACTTGTGAGTTGATGCTATCAATATAGTAGGAGCAACCATCCCATTGTAGGCCAAAGCACTCCTTCAGCTGCTTATCAAGTTTCTTGTTGGTATCCCTCCCACGGATATACTGCGTCGAATATTCCCCGGTCTTCGGAAAGCCTGTAATGCTTTCAATCAAGCCTACTATAATAGGGATGGGCGTATTCAACAAAATCATCCCCCCATGAAAACAAGCCAACAATTGCTTAACACATGCATGGGATTCATTCAGTTGCCAAAAATGAGGCATATTGATGAGCCCCAACAATCCATATTGGTCTAACCCAATCACCCAAGGTTTAGGAATCTGCTTAATTAGGGCACCAGGCCCCATCAAGATTGAATCATAAGGGTAATCCCAGACATCTTTGAGTAAGATAAATTCATGGTCTTTGAATTTTAACCTGATTAAGGTAGGGATGATGTCGACCGAGCAAGTCACCCCTTTTGGTAGCGACAACAGTTTTGGCAGATATTTCTAATTTTTTGCAAGCTGCCTCGGCTTTTCTCCTGGATGTGTAGGAGTGACATACCCCAAAATATCATGAATAGAGATTCCATTGGGTTTTGTAGACTTGACATCTCTCGAGCTCGATAGCCCGGTCTGTACAGTTCATTCGCCTTGCACTCTTGCTAAAGTGCAGGTCTTTCTTTTCTGTAGTGACATGGTACTGGGATTCTAATCCTGGTGCTTTATCTTTGGGATGGGAAATGAGCCAACCAGCATGCTCATGAAATCTTATTCGATAGTCATGGGATGAACAGGGGACTCTTGTTGACTGGGAATCTTAATGGAGTCGAGGTCGCTCAGCATGCCTCACACCCCAAACCTTACAATGCACCCAACGACTCCAACCTTCTACTCTGCACTCACTCAAAATATCTCACCATAACTATGAAACTCTCACTCTTCTTAATAATCTACTCCCTGGACTGAACAATTCCATCCTTTCGTATCCCATGCACATTTTATAGCCATTTCCAATTCAAACTCATCATTGCCAAATCTAGGATCACCATTATAACTAAATCTAGTAGTAATGGGACCAAATCTACAAGAAATATTACTCATCTAATGGTCTGATCATTCATTAATTCATGTCTCTTCAACAAGCGCCTCTAACTAACTATTTTAACTACCTTCATTTATTAATTGATTTGACCAACACACAGCTCTGCAACTGTCGCAAGTGGTCTCCTTGTCATCGCTACAAACTCAAACGTTGTGCAGCCTCTTCCCCTAGGCTCTCCTTGCTGCTCTGAAACAAAATATTCATCAATTTTTTTCACAGTGCCTAAATTAGTGCGCAGCTCAGGCCCCATCCTATAGGGCTTCAAGCAACTCCCATTGACGAGTGTCACTAGTACTGCTCCATATAATTGTCACAAATGAACTTCACCTCCAAAAGTAATGGAATGAACAATATACGGACCTAACCAGTGAATTTGTAACTTACATGGATGCTTTATGAACTTAATATCATATAACAACACCAAATCTCCTTCTGTAAATTGTTTTTTCTTAATGTGGCAGTCATGCCATGCCTTCTGTCGATCCTTCACAACCTATTGGTGGAAGCCAACAAAAAAGAGGTCTTCTTGAAGCTGGATCAACTGCGCAATGCGATCTTTTAATTCTTCTACATCATCCATTCCCATTGCCACGACAATGCGCAAACTAGGAACAATGTATTCCATGGGCGTGAGCGCCTCTTTCCCATAGATTAGCTTAGTCAGCATTGTTTCCAAGATTTTGTTGAATTCTTTGATAGTCCCATTCACATGTGTATGGTATGGTTTACTCCTCTTATGTTGCATCTGCAACTCCTCAGTTAGTGCTTTTACCATTCGGTTGACAAAATGACTTCCCTGGTCACTCATCAAAATCTGGAGACACCTAAACCGTGTCACTATGTTTTCAAAGATGAACCGCGCTGTTGTCGTAGTAGTAGAATCTAAAACTGGTACAGCTTCTACCCACCTAGTCAGATAGTCAAATGCAGTAATGATATATCATGCATCGGTCCTCTTCCCTGGTGGATCAATAGGACCCACAAAATCTACCACCCACTTATCAAATGGTTGGAGAGTTACCGATGGCACCAGTGGCATCTCATCCCACTGTGATGGTTTACCAACACGTTGGAAGACATCATAGCTCCTCGCATATTCTGTGGCATCATTATGCAACATAGGCCACCATATCTCGGTGCACAACACCTTTTGCATGATAGCCTATCCTCCATAGTGGCCTCTCGCACTTCCCGCATGTGCTTCTTCTAAAATGGCACCCTGCTCATGTGTTAAAATACATCGTCGCAAGATTTCATCTAGTCCAAGCTTATATAACTTCCTAGCAACTAGTTGAAAATTATAAGCCTTTACCACCCGCTGCTTCTTTTGGCTAATTTTCATGTCCTCCAGGGAGACACTAGTGGCCAAGAACTGGATAATTGGGGCATAGTGATCATCTGCGATGTCAACACAGAACAATTGCACCTCTGGAAAACCATCATCAATATTGCTTGGTTCTTTGTCGTTCTCAATGTGAGATAGATGATCCGGACCAACGTTCAACTGTCGTGGATTCACAACTATTTCAAAATCAAACTTCTGGAAGAGCATCAGCCATTGACATATCTTCCCCCTGAACATAGGCTTGTTGACCAGGGATTGCAAAGTAGAATGATCGGTGACCATCTTGAAATGTCCACCCAACAAATAGTTCCTGAACTTTTGCAAGGAATAAACCATCTCCAACCTTTCCCTCTCTGGCATTGTATAATTTCATTCAACAAATGACAACTTTCTACTGGCATATGTGATTGGGTGATCTAGGTCACCCTCTCTTTGTTGTGCAAGAACAACCCCCAGTGCAATAGAAGAGGTGTCAACATGTAGATGGAAATCCTTATTCCAATCTGGGAAAATCAGTATAGGCGCAGAGGCCATATTATCCTTCAATGTGTCAAAACTTCCTTGGCATTCTTGGTTCCATTCAAATGCAGCATATTTCTTTAGTAGCTTCTCCATAGGGGTAGTAATCATAGTGTATCCTTTGATAAACTTGAAATAGTACTCTGTATTCCCTAGCTTTTCCCAAAGCATCTTCACATTCGTTGGTGGTGGAAAAATGAGGATGAGTGCGATCTTTGTCAGATCAACCAATAGACCTTCCTTGCATACTATGTGCTTATGTAGCATGCCAAGCGGTGCACAGAAAATGCAATTTTCAGAGTTTAATGCAATCTGATGCTGTTGAAACCTTTCTAGTATCAGTTGCAAGTTGTCGATATGGTCCCTAATTAGTCCATAGACAGTCGAATCATCCATATACACCTGCAGGAACTTTTGAATAAAGTCTTTAAACACAGCGACAACTACCCAAGAAAATACTACTGGTGCATTCTTTAGTCCAAAAGGCATGAATGTATATTGAAAATAGCCCCATTCAGTGACAAACATGGTCTCATGGTGATCCTCCTTTGCAATCTAGATCTAGTGGTATCTCGAAAAACCATCCATGAATGAATATATCTCCTGGCCGC
The DNA here is from genome assembly GCA_001517045.1 of Pseudotsuga menziesii. Lineage (NCBI taxonomy): Eukaryota > Viridiplantae > Streptophyta > Pinopsida > Pinales > Pinaceae > Pseudotsuga > Pseudotsuga menziesii. Next base: position 292,407 of record LPNX010767681.1, on the reverse strand, counting down.
CTACTCCTTCAAGAAATTCATCTGCAAACAAGGTCAGGAACGGATCATGCATGCATGCATCATTAAACTTCCTTAGGTCAACACAAATGCATATTTCACCAGTATTTTTATCATGGACCACCATAGCGCTTATCCACTCTGGTTATTCTATAGGATCGATGATCCCAACATCTAGCATCTTGTCAATCTCAACCTTCACACGGTCCTTGTATCGTGGATTCAGTCCATACAGCCTATGTCACACTTGTTTGGCATCTGGTTTCAATAGGATATTCATCTCCCCCAAGTCTCCTAAAATCCCCTTAATCTTTGAAAACCATGTCGAAAAATGGTCCTGGAATTTGTGTAGTAGGTCCATGATTTTGGCCATGGTCTCCTCATCCTAGTAGTCTGCCACATTGGAAAATTTTGGGTTATCTTTCGACCCAATGTTGACTTTTCAGATCCGCAGTGGCTGACTCATCGAGTCCATCAGTATGTATGGGGTTGTGACATCATGGCTTCCTTCTAACTCTGGAATATTAACATTATGCAACTCATCATCATCTTTGGGTTCCCCAGACAAGTTGTAGCATGTCATCATGGATTGGATGGATCGGTGTACATGTGGATCAACTGGGTATGCGATACAGATGACTTTTAGTACCATGTCACGGATGATGTGTAAATCATTACATTCCTTTTGGTTGACGTCCTAGAAACTAAACGTCTGCACAAAGAAAACAGACAACTCCTCCCAAGTAGTGATAGTTCTGTGCAGCTTTGCCGCTACATACCAGGATCTTGGCATCTCTTCCAAAGTGTGAACAAAAGTGTCAACCCATTCATCGTCGGGTCGTGACACTCATAAGTTCTGACACTCGATCAAATGACTGGTGCGTTCGTTCCACCCATTATATCTCCCAGCATGGTATACCTATGAATCATCGAAGCACACCATCATCAATCTTTGGCACTGTTCTTAGTCATGTATCATATGTTTGTGTTTCTCCCACCATAAAGTCAGAGTAGCCTTCAGTGCTACATCGAGGGCAAGTATCCTTTGTGGTTCAAAAAATTTCTCTACTAATTCTTGAAAGAAATCTAATAGTCCTGGTATTCCTTCATAAATGTGTAACTCGACAATATCAATTGCAACATGCTAGAGAGACTTTGTAATCAATCCACATTTCCTGAATGATACTTCATGTAACCTATTCTTCTAATTTTCTAGAGCATCATTAGAGTCAGAGGACACAAAACTTACACTACGCCATCCAAGTTTGCCATTGATGGTAGGATGGATATAGTCCTCAAAGATGTTATAAGCATGATCCCAACTTCTACTGAATTCATCCGTCATAGGTTCAATAAATTGACATCCCTCCTGAGGGTCCAGAGGAACAATTACGCTGACATCCTAGTTTTAAAACTTCATAACTCATTTTTTGAAGTTGATAACCGCCATGCTATAATTAGCCCATCCAATCCCTAGCAGTGCGGGATAGGAACCACCATCTTCGACTACTTCTATCACATCAAAGTCAGCATACGTTTTCATGCCTTCAATGTCGACAACAAAGTTTGAGACACGACCAATGGGCTGAACCTTTACCTGATTGGCTAGTCGCAACTTCACCAGTGACCATCCCAATGTGGGATTCCCCATCAATTTCCAGGTCTAATTAGTCAGAATGTTTACATCTGATCCAAGATCCAAAATAACTGAGTCAAACTCATAATATCCAATCCGGATATTCATCCTCATCCCTTTACCTATCTTCCTCTTTTGCAAAGAGTTCACTGTAGAATCCTTCACTTTGTTATCTGGGTGGTACAATAATGTCTCAAGCTTGACAAGGGCATCAGGGTGTCTTTCCAGCGATAGACAAATATCAAATAATTGACGCAAGGTGTTGGAGTAGGGTCCTGCATCTACATGAAAAGCTGTTGTTTTGGAATGAGTAAGTCAAAGGTAATAGTACCTGAGTAGCCGAGAGGAGAAAGCTCAACCACTGCACTTAAGGCAACGGCGAAGACAGGAGGGCTCAGCTACCCTCATAAAGGAAAAGGAGCAATGAGGCCGAGGTATTAAAGACAAAGGATAGAAAAGGAAGCGGCGCCAGTACCCACGGTCAGCGCCGGGAAGCATGGAAGACTGCAGGAAGCTGTGGTGTGACAGAAAGAGGCAGTTCAAGTATAGATAGACCGACTGTCATAGTTAGGGTTTTTGGGTTACTGTTGGGATAGGCCCACAATGTTGTAATGGCAAGACCTTCTGGCCTCCTATAAAGGGATGTATTTTGTATTGTAAAAGGTTAGCTAGTAGCTAGTTAGTCAGTTAGCTAATTATCCATTCAGATAGTCGATGATCTGCTAGCTCATAGATATTTGTATTATAGAAGAGTCGAGCTCTGCTTCTGTTATTCATTATGTAGTATCTTACTGTAACCAGTAGCTAACTCCTAGAGTATGTATGTAATAACCCATAGGGATTGAGAGAGAAAGAGAGAGAGAAAGAGAGAGAGGAAGAGTATATTGTAACAGAAGCAATATAAGAAGAGAAGATATCTAAGAGAGAAGGGCTCCTGGCAGTGTGCATGGAGTTACCCAGAAGATCTCAGCTGCATATGAGGTTACAGCAGAACTGTTTTTACCCTCCCAAGTTATAATATATAAACCAGTTCTCGTGAATGTAGCTTCTACCCTGGAAGTGAACCACGTAAAATCAGTGTGTTATGTGATTGGTTCATGTGATTATGCTTTACTTAGTTGCTATCTGTTATCTATTACATGAATGTTGTATATCAGTTAGTAAATGTCTGTATGTTCTCATTCAGTTACAGCATTATAGAAGGTTAAAGGCAAGTTTAAATGTATCAAGTGTCTACTTATGAAGTTATCAATGCTTGTTTCACACAGTAATAGTCACTCTGTTAAGTGCTTCCAGTATACTTATTCAGTAAGTTAAGTATAGTGATGTGAGTGTGTTGAACTGTGAAGTTTGTGTAAGGTTGTTTAACACCCTGTTGGAGGTTAGCCGAGTTATTCCTCCCAGTGAGAAACCCTTTGGACCTTGAGAGTCACTTTGGGCCGTACGATAGGAGATATCACTTTGACAGAAGGCGATATCGCACCGACAAAGGAGGTGTGGTGCGAGATATCGCAAATAGTGAGAACCACGGAAGGGAGAGTTTGTGCATCATCCTAGTTGCTGTGATGCAATAGGAGTCCTCCCCCTATCAGAGTCTGTGAGGAAGGGAGAACTGCGACGTACATAAAGAACTCGCTGGCTAAGAAGAGCCGCGGGACACCAGGATGCTACAGAACCTGGTTAAGGACACTTGAGTCTTTAGCTATCCCATCTAAGATCAATTCGGGTGAGACTTCAGGCCGCTCTGCTTTCTGTTGCCAAAAGGGCCAGTGAGTTAGGGGTGTTGTTGGTACATTATAAGTAAACCCGGGTCTGCCCATAGTAACCAACAAATGGTTTCGTTGCTGGTTTTGAACAAACTAAGAGCTAATGTTCTGTTGGCATCCTACTAAAGAAGAACTCAACTAGTGGGTTGGATCTACAGAAAGAAAATTTGCTGAAAAAGAAAACAAGAGTCCTAGACTGAGTACAGAGGACTGGTTACAAAAACATATCTTCACTGATATACGTAAGATATTTTTTGTGACCTATGGAAATGAGTTGTATGACTGGTTATCAAAGTTGACTGATCAGAACATATTCAAGAAGAAAAGGAACATTGTCTGGACACTAGAGCTAATTTATACTGTCAGGAGCATTGATAATCCCATTTCATGAGCAGTAGAATTCTGGCTTGTGAGTGTGCTAGAAGGCTTCATCACAGAGTTTGCAGTCGAACAGAGAAAAAGCTTCAACAAAGCTGAGCGGTACTTCTTCAAAGGATATCGTGGTAAGTACCTGAGCTCTTTAAACTTGTCCGTTAAGATGTTATTACATGAAAAAGGAGTACTGGATATAGTTTCAGATGAATAAGTAAATAAGTGTAATGTCACAAGAGTTTGAGAGTGATTTTGATGAACTTGGACATACACATAGTGGAAAGAAATATAAAGTAGATTTCAGATCTTCTGTATTTGAAAACAGTTCAGACAACACTAGAGAACAGAGTCACAGTAATACAGAAAGAACAAAAGGGTGTATCCCTTACCATCTTTACACCCCATAGAAATCAATCGGGACTCAGAATAATCCTGTAGGAACTCCATCTAGTAGCTCACATACAGTACATACTACTGCTACATCACCTATATCTACACCACCGAGTGGTAGTAACACAACAAATCAGCATCCACCACGTAGAAATAGAATGGGGGATGATATGAAGTTACCTACCTTTAAGAGTACAGGGGCAGAAGACCTAGAGCAACATTGGTTTCTATGTGAAGCGGTGTGGACCATTAAAGGGCTCCAAGATGATAGTATTAAACTTGTACAGTTGGTCACCACACTTAGGGAATGAGCCTTAACATGGTATATGAAGTATAACTCAGTGATACCCAGAATGCTCGTACAGATCAGGACCACCATGATCAAAGAATTTAAGAAACCTAAGTCTGAGTCAAAGTGCATTACAGAGCTCAAAGACATTAAACAATCACCTACAGAATCAGTATGGGACTTTGATCAGAAATTCAAAGCTCTCATAGACCAAGTTAGCTTTGATTTTGCGCCGGAGCAGCACAAGGAATGGTTTATTGCAGCACTGCTCCCCCACATCAGACTCCCACTGATGCAGTAGAAACTCTAGACACAGGATGACGTGTTGGAGATGGAAATGAAACTAGAGGCATCACCTCTAGCTAAGACTTGTATAGGTATGACAAACCTGCAGAACCAGTTAGCTAATCTCACCTTACAGATGCATGAGATTAAGAAAGGAAAAGAGATTGCACAAGAAATATGGTGTATAAAGTGTAAAGCACAAGGCCATACTAAAGATAATTGTCTAGTATTTGTTGAATATATAGAAAGTGGGGATCCTAACCCTTTAGCATAGATTCAAGGGCCATGGTGTGAACTATGAGGAACAAGAGGAAACCCACCTCAGCAATGCCCTTTACTTCAGAAGTATGTACAGACACCTAAGAACTTATACTATAACTTCTGTAAGTTCGTAGGACATGATGAACATAATTGTAGAGCTTATGATCTCATGGTCAAGAGAAAACACGACTTATACAGAGTCCAATCAGAGACACTAGGTCCAGCAGCAGGACCACAGCATGAACCAGCTCATGTTGGCCGAGGAGGAGGATTCAGAGGATGAGGCTATGGAGGAGGCTTTGGCCGTGGTGAAGGCTTTAGCCATGGCCGTGGATCGATCTCTTGTTACAACTATGGAGTTGTAGGAAATTATGCTAGGGACTGTTAGAGCCCTACTACCACATGTAACTATTGCAAATCTTACGATCACGCTATAGAAGAATTTCCTACCTTGCTAGCCAAGATCAGGGAACCTAAGCCAGCAGTACACCAGAACATTCAGCTTATTGCTGTGGAACAGAAGGAACCAGAACCAAGAGTCAACATTGTGAATCACAGCGGTGCTTCCACCAGTGGAACATCACCAGATACTGAAAATAACACAGGTCCAGAGTGGGTGCGCAAAGCCACTACTAAATCAACACCACTCGACCTACAGAAGAATAAAGAAACATTTCAGGAAGCTAAGACTTTCTTTAATGACCCTACGCAATCAGGATCGTAGGTACAGCCATCTAGGGGTGTACCACAGCAAACACCATGTGGCATTAGCCCTGTTTATATATTGCAAGCTACCACATCAGGAAGGTGCGACGAGGATGAGTCGAGAGGAAGTGTACAATCCTTCCTGCGGAGTTTCTTAAAACTCGTGAGAAATGAGAAATCTATCAGAGAGCTTTAGCGCATCATAGATCAGTGTCAGCTATCTTCTTCCGTGAGCAGTGCGTAGTGTGATATTCATAATATTATGGGATATCTAAGAACAGGAAGAGAGATGCGAATCACAGCACAAGTTGGAGAGTTTGAAATGGATGAGGTAATCCTAGAATTAGGATCGGAAGTTAATGTTATGACTAAGTAGACATGGGAACAGATGGGTAGCCCTAAGTTAGCCAGATCACCTATCCATCTGAGACTAGCCAATCAGCAGCGGGTATCGCCACTGGGTCGATTACCATAGGTTCCAGTTGACATTGATGGAGTTCGCAGCTTTGCAGACTTTGAAGTTATAGAAATCATTGGCGATAGTAGACTGTATCCAGCGCTACTAGGTATTGATTGGGAAATCGGTAACATGGTTGTTATCGATTTAAAAAAGAGACAGATGACCTTTGAGGATAATCAAATTCAGGTCATCGCACCGTTGGATCCTTTTCAGGGTCCCAGATAGATTGAACCTATCCAAGGAGAGGATGAGGCACGTAATATGGAGAGCCTCTATCAGATGACGACCAATCAGCGCGACTACATCAATCCAACCGTAGAAGGGAACATCAGTTGGCGATGCGACAACTCATGCGCATCAAACTCGGATGTTGGTCTAGAGAACTGGCAGAACAGACTTTACGAAGTCTCAAATTGTAGATGTGCATTTATGACTAAGTCACTGGCGTAGAAATTAAGGATACTCCATCGTTTGATGGCTTAGCAGACATCAACAAATTTTTAGAATGGTTTGAACAGGAAATTACTCAGGAGTAGAGGATGTTAGTCATTGACCTTGCATTAAGAGACACACCTGCAAGATGGTGGCAGGAACATAGAGAACATATTGCATCATGGGATGACTTCAAGAGATTGATGGCAATCAGGTTTTCTAATGACAAGGAGTATCTACAGTAGAAATACACAGGAGAAAGTGACCCCAGGTCACATATTAAAATGTGTGAACAGAATTGGTCAAACATTCCAGAGGATGAATGGGTTCACCTATTCATTCACACTTTAGATCAAATTCCAAAGAACTGGTACACTGAGACCGAGTTGCGTAGAGGAACCATTACATGGCCACTTATGATAGACAACTTTGAACTCACTTTCTCTTTTGAATCTGAGTATCTAAGTATCAATCACGCTCTAGACGTCATAAAGACTAATATATTTGAGGACTGTACCCCATCAGTACATACTCAACCCGAGTGGGCCATCCAGTTAGAAGATGCACTCGAGTGTTATAAATTCGTAGTAGAACCAGAGGATGAGGATGAGGATCCTCACAGCATCAACATTCCTGAGTCAGAAGGGACTCGCGACATTGATGGACCGAAGCTATAGATTCCAGCTATCACAGACCCCATCAAGATTAAAAAGATCAATATTGGCATAGACACAGAACCAAAGTTTGCCTCTATTGGAGACTATTGGGATGATGAAATGGTAGCACACATTGCAGATCTATTACACAACTATCAGGACTTATTCCCCACTAAGTTCATAGAAATGAAGGGAATAATAGAAGATCTGGGAGTAATGAGGATACCATTGAAAGAGGATGCTAGGCCAGTCAAACACCGTCCATAAAGATTAAATCCGTGGTATAAAGAAAAAGTTAAGGATGAGATCGATAAGATGCTAGCAGCAGGCATCATCGAGCCCGTAGAAGAAAGAAAATGGGTTAGTCCCATGGTTGTGCAAGAAAAGAAAACCAAAGGAGAAATCAGAATCTGTGTCGATTTGCGTAAACTCAATGATGCATCCCTTCATGACCCGTTCCCGACACCGTTTACTGATGAAGTGTTAGACAATGTGGGAGGACAGGAGGTCTACTCCTTCACTGATGGATTTTCAGGATATCACCAGATCAGAATCCATCCAGAAGATCGATATAAGACCAATTTTGCGACAGAATGGGGTTCATTCCAGTATACCGTAATGCCCTTTGGTCTTAAAAATGCACCATCTATCTTTTCAAGAGTAGTAGTTGCTGTATTTAAAGAATACATCCATAAATTCCTAAAGGTTTATTTTGATGACTGGACTGTATTTGGATTAATCGACAAGCACATAGGAGATTTAAGACTGAATTTAGAAAAATGTAGGTAGTACTAGATTTCTCTGAACTTGAAAAAATGTATATTTTGTGCGCCATTTGGTATATTGTTGGGTCACATTGTTTGCAGACAAGGCTTGATGGTAGATCCTGCAAAGATTGCCATCATTGTAAATCTTCCAGCACCCAACTCAGTCAAGCAATTAAGGACAGTACTTGGTCACATCAGGTACTATAGAAAATTCATCAAAGGTTATGCAAAGATCACAACACCTATGGAAAAGTTGTTAAAGAAAGATGTCAAATTCCTATGGAATGAGGAATGCCAACAAAGCTTGGACACTCTCAAAGAAAATATGGTTACAACACCCATCTTAGTATTTCCAGACTGGACCAAGTCATTTCATGTGCATGTGGATGCATCTGGCATTGCACTGGGGATCATCTTAACGTAGCCAGGAGAAGGAGGTATCGATCACCCTATAGCATACTCAAGTAGAAAACTATCCACTGCAGAAAAGAACTACACCACTACAGAGAGAGAAGGTTTAGCTATGGTGTATGCGTTACAGAATTTTAGGCACTACCTGTTGGGTGCCTCATTCAAGATGTTTACTGACCATTCCGCTTTAAAGTACTTGGTCAATAAACCAGTGTTAGGGGGAAGAATCTGTAGATGGTTACTCCTGTTTCAGGAGTATGATTTTGAAATCATTGTAAAACCAGGAAGATTAAATGCCAGACCTGATCATCTGTCGCAGATAGACTCAGGAGAAGAACCAAGTAACCTAGAGGACAATTTTCCAGATGTGCAATTATTTTCTATTCAGATCGCAGATGAGTACTACGCTGATATCATTCACTTTCTCACCACAATATGGGTACCTGTTGAGTTTACTAAGCATCAAAAGAAATAGCTAGTTGTTAAAACAACAGACTTCACATTGATCGCAGGGCACTTATACAAGCTAGGTCCAGATGAAGTCCAGTGCAGATGCATTATGCCGCATGAGAAAGAGGCCATTATCAGAGAAGCACACTCAAGTGCCGCACGAGGTCATTTCACAGGAAAGCCAACTGCTCAAAAAATCTTAGCTGCAGGATTATGGTGGCCTACTTTACACAAAGATAGTAAGGAGTTTTGCAGATGCTACGATATCTGCTAGAGGGTAGGAAAACCTTCACGAAGAGATGAAATGCCACTGCGACCACAGATTGCACTGCGAGCATTTGACAAATGGGCTATAGATTTTGTGGGTCCTATCAACCCACCAGGAAAATGAACTGGTGCGAGATACATCATCATAGGAACAGAATACCTCACCAGATGGGTAGAGGCAAAAGCAGTAAGGAATTGTGATGCTGCTAAAGCTGCACAGTTCATTTTTGAAAGCATCATTAGTAGATTTGGATGTCCAGTAATTTTGATGAGCGATCAAGGCACACATTTTTTGAATTGCACTATTGAAGCCTTGACAGAGGAATTCCAGATACAGCACCATAAGAGCACACCCTACCACCCACAAGCTAATGGTACAGCAGAGGCCTTTAAGAAGATTCTAGAAACTGCTCTTACTAATATCTGTAATATCCAAAGAAATGATTGCGACCTCAGGGTTAGCGCTGTATTATGGGCTTATAGAACTACATGCAAGAAACTTACAGGGCACACACCTTTTAGCTTGGTGTATGGACAAGAGGCTGTTATGCCTATGGAATATATTATTCCCAGTTTAAGAGTTGCTCAAATTACCGGGATGGATGATACAGACATGATGAATGAAAGACTAGCGCAGCTACTTTCCTTGGAGGAAGACAGATTCATCGCAGGATTCCATCAGAAAGTGCAGAAGGCACGATAAAAAGCTTGGCATGACAAGCACATTAAGAGTAAGACTTTTTAGATAGGAGACCTAGTGCTCCTTTATGACAGTAAGTTTATTAAGTTTCCAGGAAAGTTCAAGACGCATTGGTTGGGGCCATATCAGATCCAGCAAGTTACAGAAGGAGGTGCCGTTCAGCTCAGCAAACTGAATGGGGAGCTTCTTCCCACGTTGATTAATGGTAGCAGGCTCAAGCTCTATAGTGATAGCCACCCCACCTCTCAGGCCTAACTCAGACAGTGTATGAAAGTGTAGATGCCCAGTCTAGTTGAAAGGAGGCATCGCACCGGGAATTAGTCTACACCGGTAGATATTATAAGTACAAGGAATCGCATGAGGACGTTTCATTTTGCGCAAGTCATAAGATGCTTGCAATAAAAAAATTAAAAAAATTAAAAAAAAATTAAGTTGTTTGCGCAGGTGATGCGGTGAGGCATCGCAGCAAGGTAATGTTTCCTCGTGCCATCTAGCCAGTGTTGAAAAAGAATAGAGGGCCAGTCACTTCACCTTCTGACAAGCAATTAATCTGGATACGACAGGTATCCGTTGCCCTAGATTTGGCAACAGTATAATGATCTTTCTGATTTAGTAAAATATTCGACGAGACTGGTGCCTGCACACGTTTCGAGGGAAATTTGATCGGATTTCAGTAATTAATGAGGATCGAAATGATGGGTGTTGTCTTGTCCATGTAATTAATACTACCGACGGGTCTAGTCTACAGGACCGTTGAGTCACATAGTATCACCTTTGTTATAAATATAAATATCATCCATCCGGAAAGGTTACTTTGGCAATTTCAGAGAGCTATAGAGCAAGTTGTAGATTTTTCCTTGTGCAGAGATACCCCAGTTACAGAGTGCTAGTTTTCCCTAATTTTGCAGCCATTTCCCGTCCAGATATTGCACCAAGTGGGTTCTGTCCAAGGAGGAACCTTTAGAAGACATTGTGAGACGATTCCAGAGTGGTGGCCTCTAGTCTGCTATGATGACACCGCCCAAGGTTTTAAAATGAGGTACATCACAGGTCAGAAAACTGCCAAGGATGAAGAGTCAAGCATAGGATGGAGAAGATGTCATCAAATTCTTAGCTGCAGAGAAGTAGAAAGACGAGCTGATCACTGAAGATAAGAAAAAAGAGCAGAAGAATGATGAGAAGAAATCTCCAGCCAGGAAGAAAGTAAAAATGAGAAAAAGAAGGAAACGGGAGAAGGGAGATGACCTATCTCATCAGCTAAGAGAAGAACAAGAGGTTCCAAAGGTCAAGAATGAAAATATATGGAACACAAGCAGCGTGAATACCTAGAGCGAGTTGCTGAGAAGAAAAGTTAAAGGGAAAACAAACCGAACAAGCAGAACTTCAAGATACAGACAAAGGCTTGTTCTCGGAATGGAATTCCTGGTTTGTATACCTTTCGCATAAGAAGGCTCTAGACTGAATGAAATGTTTGAGAAGGCGGGAAGATACAAATTTATATTTACTCTGTGATAAAAGTTCTAACCCAGATAGAGAGGAAAAAATATCTGTGGAAGGCTTCTCAAAAGCTTAAAGATCCTTAAGGGAGCTCCTCATCTACGAAAAGATAAGAGAGACCTACGAACTAAGCTTACAGAAGCTGACGTCCAAGATGATAGCAAGCAAAAACAAGCAAATAGGGAAGTGTTGACACCATGTTACACATGATTCAAGCATCAGTCAAGCTATGCTTGAAATGGCACAAGAGTGTGTCGAAGCTATGGAAAAAGAAGTCGCAGGACTTCGACAGAGATTCACAAGGACTGCGTAGGAAGCCAAGAAAAATCTATAGCAAGAGAAACCACCTGTTAGTGGCTAAGGGGCAAGCCACAGGTAAGTGTTAGGGGACTGTTGGAGTAGGGTCCTGCAGCTACAGGAAAAGCTACTATTTTGGAACGAGTAAGTCAAAGGTAATAGTACCTGAGCGGCCGAGAGGAGAAAGCTCAACCACTACACTTAAGGAAACGACGAGGATAGGAGGGCTCAACTACCCTCATAAAGGAAAAGGAGCAATGAGGACGAGGTATTGAAGACAAAGGAAAGAAAAGGAAGCAGCGCTAGTACCCATGGTCAGCACTGGGAAGCGTGGAAGACTGCAGGAAGTTGTGGTGTGATGGAAAGTGGTAGTTTGAGTACAGATAGACCAACTGTCACAGTTAGGGTTTTTGGGTTACAGTTGGGACAGGCCCACAGTATTGTAATGGCAAGACCTTCGGGCTGCCTATAAAGGGATGTATTTTGTATTGTAAAAGGTTAGCTAGTAGCTATTTAGTCAGTTATCTAATTATCCATTTAGATAGTCGATGATCTGCTAGCTCATAGATTTTTTATTATAGAAGAGTCAAGCTCTGGTTCTGTTATTTAGTCTGTAGTATCTTACTATAACCAGTAGCTGACTCCTAGAGTATGTATGTAACAATCCATAGGGATTGAGAGAGAAAGAGAGAGAGAAAGAGACTAGAGGAAGAGTATATTGTAAGAGAAGCAATATAAGAAGAGAAGAGATCTAAGAGAGAAGGGCTCCTAGCAGTGTGCGCGGAGCTACCCAGAAGATCTCAGCTGCATATGAAGTTGCAGCGGAACTATGTTTACCTTCCCAAGTTATAATATATAAACCAGTTCCCGTGGATGTAGCTTCTACCCTGGAAGTGAACCACGTAAAATCAGTGTGTTATGTGATTGGTTCATGTGATTGTGCTTTACTTAGTTTCTATCTGTTATCTACTACATGAATGCCATATATTAGTTAGTAAATTTCTATATGTTCTCATTCAGTTACAACATTATAGAAGGTCAAAGGAAAGTTTAAATGTATCAAGTGTCTGCTTATGAAGTTATCAGTGCTTGTTTCACACAGTAATAGTCACTCTGTTAAGTGCTTCCAGTATACTTATTCAGAAAGTTAAGTATAGTGATGTGAGTGTGTTGAATTGTGAAGTTCGTGTAAGGTTGTTTAACACCCTGTTGGAGGTTAGCCAAGTTATTCCTCCCAGTGAGAAACCCTTTGGACCTTGAGAGTCGCTTTGGGCCATACGATAGGAGATATCGCATTGACAGAAAGCAATATCACACCGACAGAGGAGTTGCGGTGCGAGATATCGCAGATAGTGAGAACCACGGAAGGGAGAGTTTGTGCATCATCCTAGTCACTGTGATGCGATAGGAGTCCTCCCCTTGTCAGAGTCTGTGAGGAAGGGAGAACTGCGACGTACAGAAAGAAATCGCTGGCTAAGAAGAGCCGCGGGACACCAGGATGCTACAGAACCTGGTTAAGGACACTTGAGTCTTTAGCCAACCCATCTAAGATCACTTCGGGTGAGACTTCAGGCCGCTCTGTGGTGTGTTGCCGAAAGTGCCAGTGAGTTAGGGGTGTTTTTGGTACATTATAAGTAAACACGGGTCTACCCATAGTAAACCAACACAAGGTACCATGCTACCACGATGGTCCTGCCTCTATAGATGGATTAAAAGCAAATGACATGTCAATAATTGGCAACTTACCCATATTTCTTCCAATTGCATGATTTTTCCCAAAGAAGGTGTCTTTCTCCATTGCAATATAAAATGCTACTCTTTTCTTTCCAGTGAGATGAACTTGCTTACGCGGTCCATCATCTCCATTTGTTGCACCAGCTCGAGTGACAATCCCAATGTCAACAACCTTCATTTGTGGTTCGGCGTGAATCGTTGCAATTGTCAATCCTTGATTCAGGTTCAATGGCAGGTTCTGATTCATCGGTTGATTCATTAGTTGATTCTAAGTCTGGGGTGGGTTCTAATTCTGATCCTATGGTGGGATCTAATCCTGCATTATCGGTTGGTTCTGTACTTGGAACATAGGTTGATTCTGATTTTGAAACTATGAAATGTTTCCAACTTGTCATATTTCAATCAATTAAGGGAATTTTTCGACATTATGTTCACTGGTCGCACAATACATACACTATGCATGAGGGCACTCCCTTTGATAGTGGCCAAATACTCCATAGGTATAACACTGGATGGATTCACGACCTCATTCTCCCCCTCAACTGAATCGTCCTCCTTGTCCTATGAACCTTCCATGGAATCCTCCTTGGACTCCTCCTTTCGGAAACTACGGCTGGGCCATCTGCTGCTACAGTGGGTTTGGCTGCTACTATACATAGTGTACAACTTGAACATATTGCTACTGTGGCTGAATCAACGGTACCTGATTATACTGTGGTCATGGCACAACCTATGGTTACACTACAAAATGTGGTTGCATTTGTGACAGAATAAATTGTTGCTGCAGTTGTGATGGGACAACCTGCATCTGGGGCAGTGGTGTATATTGCACTTGCTGCTTGTTGTACCATCTGTGGTTGTGCTTGCATTGCCTAGGGGTCCTCACCCTTCACAAAGTATGAATCATATGTCCTTTCTTGGAGTAAATCGTAATATCGGTAGTTTTTATCATCACGTCCTACTAACCGACAAAATGTATAGTATAGATTCTATGTCTTGGTAACCATATTTTTCATATATTTGTAGTTCCCATGTCGGTGCCCATAGACCTGACATATGCGGCACCATGGTATACCAGCGCAACTCAACGGATTTGGAGCTCCCGAAAGCAAATATTTTTGGAACGTTGGACATGTATCTTTGGTATGTCTGCCTTCATGACACCGGGTGCACCAAAGGTCGTCATAGTATTCCTTGGCCTTCTTGATATCTTGTAGTTGGAGCGTCATATTGGCCAACTGTGTTTGAATCTGGTTCATCCCGAACGCAGTTTCTCCTACTAGTGACACCTCAAATTTCATCACGGTTTCTAGAGCCTTTCTTTGTGTCATAATCATTTGCTGCATTAGCGGTTTTCTGATATGTGGGACAAGTGTGGCGATGAACCACTCCTTGTGCTGAACATCACTCATCTAGAAGCTGACTCAAGCCATCAACGTTGAAGTGAATAATTATTCGCTTACACAAATAATATTACCAAAAGACTTGGAATATTAAATAAGCCATAATAATATATAAATTGATGATAGAATAGATATGATGATAGATTACAAAGTGAGTGCCATGTATATATTATTCGTAGAGGAACTTTGGATACTATCCATGAAAGGATGTGTCATTTTAGAATTGTTTACTAATAACTATTTATTAATTATTATTTATTAATTATTAATATCAATATGTATTAATATTAATAATTAATATTGATTTTAATAGTTATTATTAATTATATAATAGTTATTAATATTGATTTTAATGCCTTCCCCTTAAGGGAATCTTTGTCCTCAAAGATGTATTGGACATTAATGTCTCATTTATTTTAATCTGTCGTCTTGGAATTATTTCCCTTTTGTATTTATGACATTTGAGGAGATGAGCCGATACAAATTATGGATTCCCCAGGAGAATTGTCGCATTGTATCTGCTATGGTCCATCCCAGGTCTATTTTTATTGGAGCTCTGAGATCTTTTTGTGGGACAATTAGTCTCAATTATTTCTTGGTATATCGATATTTTCGAATGTACACATAAGTCTTTTGTGAATATTCATTTTGGTCCTGTCATTGGTCAAAATGATGATTATAATTAGGATGTCTATAAGGTGTATGTGTTTCTTGTTCTTCTTTCTTCTCGACTATGGTGAGGACTGTCTTCACTTCCTCGATTTGATTTTTGGATGCATTTTCCTAGATTGTGCTTCTTGGTTCTCCAGTAGATTGTTCATGATTCTCAATCTTTTCGATTCTTTCCTCTTGCAATTTTATTTCAATTTCTAACTCGATCTGATTCTGTAGTTCCTGATTATGATTATTTAGACACTAGTTTTCTTCTTGCTTTTCTAGTATTTTTCCTTTAAAGTCTTCATCGAAGTGTTCCTTCTTACTACTATTTTTTAATTTTTTGATTTTTGTAATCATGGTTTTGTTATGATTTCTTAATATAAAAATTTCTTCAGAACTATTGGATATCGTTTTATTACTCTTTGCGATCTCCAACTTGTGTTCCTTTTTAGACTCATTGTTTTGTTGTTGAAGAAATTTTATCTGTTGTCGATACTGGTAGACCACTGATTCTTGATCTTCTACTTTCTATCGTATGTGTGTCAGTTCTTCATCTCTGTCATTAATGATTTTGTTCAAGCGTATTATTTCTGCTTCATAATCAATTATGTCTTTCTTTATATCTTGATTTTTGTGTCTCTGATTGAAATCATTTTCCCTTTTTAATTTCTTAATCTGTGTGATCAAGTCTTGACTATGATTCTTCAAACAAGTAATTTCTTCATCCTTACTAGCGACAATTTTTTCAACTTCTTCCTACTTCTTTTGTTCTGACTTCTAATTACCCTGTGAAATCATCTATGATATATCCTAGAATTCTTCAAATATTGGAGGTTCTATTTCTGACTTCATTGTAATATCTTGAAATGTGATTCTCTTTCTCTTATAGGAAAATGTTAGAAACTTCTTTTTAGCATTTAAGATGAAAGTCCCCAATGTTTTTATCCAGGGTAAACCCAAAATTATGTCACCGTCAAAGCTCCATAACGAACTAACAATGAATTTTGATGTGACCATATAATCTCCAACACTTAGTTGTAAGCCACTTATTTCAGTTCGTTTTTTGTCCAAAAAGTCTAGCTCTTCCCTTATATTTGACTCAATAATCACTAAATGGTTAGCGAATTTAGTACTAATATAATTATTTCTTTCACCAGGTGTGATAGAAATGGTCATATCATTCCCTCCAAGTGTCCCTTTGATTCTAAATAATATTGCAACATTTTTTGTAAGGTGATAGGAAAATTTTGCATCTTTTCAATATTAAAATCCATATTCTTGAGTCTTCTTTGAAGTTTAATCAATATCTCCTTTTTTTTCCAATAGTTTGTAAAAATGTCAGTAGATTGGGTGGTTGAGAGGAATGAGTGTTACCTTCCCCACCCAATTTCAAATTTCACTTGCTTTTTAGTAGCAATTATTATGCACCCTTTTTATCTTTTTTTTCCCTTTAGTTTTGTAAAATGTGAGTAGATTGGGTGGTTGGGAGGAATGAGTGTTACATTCCCCACCTAAGTTCAAATCTCACTTACTATTTACTAGTAATTATTTTGCACTTTTATATTCAAACTCAAACCCACTTTAAGAAACCAGGTGTGGTTTCACTTTTACCCTCTCTCTTTTTTTTCCTTTTACTTTTATCTTTTCTTTTTCTTAACTTTTTTTTCCTTTTTTCTTCTTTTTTTTTACATTTTTATTTTTATTTTGGACAATGTCCAATATTTTAGGGAATCCCTAAAATAAGGCTATAATCCAAAAATTAGACAAGGTCTAAGAATTAAGGCCAAAGGCCGGATTAGCCAACGAGGCTCTCGTACCACTTGAAGCGAATAATTATTTGCTTAAACAAATAATATTACCAAAAGACTTGGAATATTAAATAAGCCATAATAATATATAAATTGATGATAGAATAGATATGCTGATACATTACAAAGTGAGTGCCATATATATATTAATCATAAAGGCACTTTGGATACTATCCATGAAAGGATGTGTCATTTTAGAATTGTTTACTAATAAGTATTTATTAATTATTAATTATTAATATCAATATGATTTTGATATTAATAGTTAATATTTATTTTAATAGTTATTATTAATTATATAATAGTTATTATTAATTATATAATAGTTATTTAATTATTATTTTATGTTCGTTACAAACATCTTAAACCACTGATCAAAATCCCAAATTGTCTCATTGGGGAACTACTTGATTTCTTTCAACTCGGTAATGTACTGAGCCTCAGACTTTGGCCTCTTGAATTCTCATCCAACATTTTCACATTACTTCCCTAAGGAACCCACCTAAATCTCATGAACCATTCCAACGCACGACCCCTAAGGGTGGTTTCTAGCAGGCTTTTATTAACATCATCATCTATAGTTTTTCGGGTGGTCCAGATCACCTCGCACAGGAACCAGTATTGCTCTAGGTCATTGGTACCATTTCCATGAAACATTGGCAGCTTCATCTCATTGCTTTCCATTTTGGGCCTTCTTCCTCCTATTGGTATTCTACTGCTAAAATGCTGCTGACACGTCGGGCAAGTCGACGCAGAATGTGCAATTCTTTCTTGTGGTGGAGTAGTGTATGGAGGTGTAGTCATGTTACTAATGGGGTTTGATCATATCATTATTCCAAGTATAGCCTGGGCCTGGTCATCCTCATTGTCACTAAAAGGTCATTTTGTCCCATGTTGTTGGTCCTCATGGAATTGCACTTCGATTGCAGTAGGACCTTCTCCCGTCCTCTACCTCTTATCTCAAAACCTTGCTCCTCCCCTTATACAACCACTTGTTTCCATGACAACCTTTACATTCTCACCAGAGCTGATTCCCATCTACCCCTTACCTTTCCATGCATCTCCCCCCTTTCACCGTGGTGTCGACAGCCTCTGCACACCAGAGTTCCACTACTCTTGGTCCATCTTCAGAATACCTTTTTCACAAACCAGTTGTTTAATTGACAGCTGTAGAGACAACAAGAATCTACCTCATGGTCCACCGAAAAAATCCATTTCTTATTTATTGATCGACTTATTGGTATCAATAGTAAACTTGGTAATGCAACCCTCCAAGATTTTGTCTAACCATACCTCAATAGCCTGCGATGCCTTATTGTTTGCTTCTTGTAATTCCTGGATCAGCTCTGGAGCCCAAGATGTCGACTCTCCTCCTTGGAAGTTTTTTTTCTTTGTAGTGAACTTCGCCAACCACTCATGTAAGAGGACAAGAAACTCATAGAAGAACCATTCGTGAGGACCGTCGTGGATATATCTATCCAACCAATGGTTCATCGACAGTTTAAGATTCTGATTTTTGGCTTCAGCAAATTCTCATAGCTTTAGATCAAACTAGCCCTCAATCTCCAGTTGAGTCAGATGCCAAAACATATCCTCCTTTCAATTGCAACTTGGTCCCAGCAATGAAACCATTTTTTGGTGAAATCCACCAACAAAGACTCGTCGACAAGGGTTCTCACTCTGTTGATGCCCAACTAGCACGATCTCCCTGAGCACCAGTCCAGACAAGTTTTACCCTACCTAGAAACATCCATGAAGTGGACGAAGTCTCACCTAATATTTTCAAGGGAGAGCTGTCGAAACTGAGTTTCCAACAGTGAGGATGGAGGATATGGGGATACGACGGGGAGAAAACATAACCATTGGATTTAGAGATATGCAGTTGACATTAATTAATTTCCATAACTATAGATTGCATCATACATTTGTCACAGTATCTCTAGTACCACATCATCATTCATAAAACATATCATCTCGTAGCGAAATAGATCGCATCAACATCGATATAGAAGAAAAGGAATAAATCATAGCGACATCATAACAGATCATAATAGATCTAGATCACAGCAACATTATAACAAAATAGATCACAGCATCATAACAGATTAGATCGTAGCAAGAATAGTAGATAAGGTTTGTGCAACAACTATCATATCATATTAATCTTATGCAAAGGATCCAAAACACACAATTCTTCTCCACAATAGAAGGTTGAATACATCAGGAAAAAACTAGATAGATTGTAGAGACAATAGGAAATTCTTCAAAACCCAGTTCACACTAGACCTCATGTGATAATCATGCTCCAGGAAATGCCAATTCTCAGATATTCTCATGTTACTATCATTTGATGCAATTCTCAAATGATGTCTATTTAATTGCAGAACTAGTTCTATAAATAGCCCTACACCTTTACATTGAGGGTCCACTTCTAACTAAATTATAACCGCTAATGACCTATTGTGACAAGACTTGGTCAAATAATATATAAAATATTCAAATCAGTTATTCTTTCACCCATCGCACTGATCTGGCCTTGCACGGTACTGCGTCAGCTTGCACAGCTGACATGACTCTATGCACCTATCGCGGATCTACGCAACTCACTTACCAAAACCCCTTCCAACAATGCTCGTTGGTGATTTCATATTTTGAGAGTGTGAAAGCTTTGAAGAAGACTCTAAGGGGGTGCTTTTTTGTATAGTTTAGTCTCTAGAGCCCGGAATAGTATAAAACGTTCCACATAATAACTCTCTTAGTTCCCAGAGGACTAAGGTATACCTTTTTCATACTTAGTCAGCAAGGTCTAAAAAAGGGGTAAACTAATAATAGACTGACACACCTTCAAAAGCAGAAGGTATCCTGAGTTTAACAAGTGTGAAGGAAGAAACAATGACTCAGAAAGATCCATTTTATTACAAGAAATGGGGCTTACAAGAGTAAACTCGATGTTTTTTTCTTTTAGGTTTTGTGAGAATGACAAATACATAAAGTATGCTCGAAATATTTTTCATGTTTAGGTCCAGAGCACAAAAAAAAGAAAACTAAGTTCATACTGGGTGTTTCCTTTCGATAATTTTAGTCCATGAGGTCTTGAAAAGTGATAAACCTATACCTAAGAATACTCTTTTCAATTCCTAAGAAAAGAGAGTGCTCCTTTTTCGTAAATATTCCACATGGTCCTAAAAAGTGATAAACTACCACCAATGTGGATGTCCATTCACTTATTCTTAACAAGTCAGAATGAAAAATTTTACTCAACGTTCAAGTCTATTTTGAGGAGTTATACTTGGGCCTAAATAACCTCGATAAGTGAGGGGAGCCTTATAACAGGGATAACTCATAAAATATGCAAAATGAGGCTCATTTTGTCATGAAAAACTACAAAGAAGGCTCCTGCAAACCTAGCTCAACTGAGGCATGGGTATTAGAAAGACAATAAAGTGTTGTAAACTAGGATACCAATGAAGAGGAGGCCCTTTCCATGGAGGAACAATGATGTAGATGAGGTAAAAATGGTTAAAACACCATAGTCCATGGTCAAAGAGGTAATCCTAGGGTTAAAAACAAACAAGGTATAGATGAAAAAATACATATTAAGGACCAAATTCTACCCTATATGAGAGGATAACATCTTCTTAAATACCTCTAACCTATTGCACTTGGTAAAACATCATGGTATTAGTTCATTTATAAAAAATAACTTTTAAACTATAGACTATGGGTCTAAAATTTTAAAAATTTCTATATACAGTTCAAAAATAGAAATAAAACATACCATTTGACATTTTACCCAATTTGACAAGTTCTTATCTCTAGATTCAACTATTTGTCAAGGATAAACCAGTGGACTAAATCAACATCCATCAGTTTTGGGTTGGCATATTCTCCCTTCTCTTTCCTTTCATCTGTTCCAATTTAGAATTTTGTGAAATTTTTTATATTTTTGTGCATGCCCTAAAAGGGTCATGTAGCATATGTGGGTATGCTGCTAAGACAGTCGCATACACATGTTTCATATGTGACCTACCTTAGAGAAACCCATGTAGTATACACGGCATGTGTAAAAGACAGTCGTGTATTCAGCGCGAGCTATAAAAACTTATAAAATGGCCAAAAATTCAACTAAACCAATGGATTCTAATGATTTATAATGGTCAATGGGTAGGTTTAACATGGTTATAGAATGGAGGGAAAGAGAGCACGAAGACATGGATCGAGAAGCTCTCTGGGATGCCCCAACATTACAAGCTTTACAACAATGTGGGTTGTTAAAGTTCTACTGCACTTCTGGCATGAGGGCCAATGTCCACTTGCTAGAACATCTGATTAGATACTGGGAACATGAACCTAGTTCCTTTGACCTTTAAGGAGATATTTTTGAGATCATGGTAGCAGACATGTACTTTATCACAGGTTTGTCCCATATATGTATGCCCATGAATCTCGAGGGTATGGGTAGATGTGGTGACCCAATGCGTATTCAGGAATATATCGATAGTTACTTCCCACTAGGCACAAAAAAGAAGGGAACATGTATCCCTATTGTTCAAATTAGAAGCTTTCCATTACAAGTAGTGGTAAGCACTATGGTCGGAATTGCCGAAACTTCTACATTGCATCTAGCTATTCGAAAAAAGATGCAGATTGTAATGGAGTGCATGCAAGGAATGGTATTTTACTGGGGTTTGGGAATGATCCTGATTATGAGGAAGCATCTCTCTGACTGCAAAAGAGGGCACAGGAAGAACTTTAGATACTCGAGTATTCGAGTGGTGTTCTTCTTTGAGAGAGTGCCCGCCATTATCCCTGCAGTTGCATTACCACCATCATCTCCTCTCCATCCTAGACTTACTAGATGGGGGGAGGCGTTTCTCTGTCAAGGAGGTAGAGGATCTGTTTGAAGTGTCTACGATGACAACTTTTACCTATGGTGGGAACGAAAAGTACCGACTCTTGAGTAGTTTCTGTATGCCACACTAGATTTCCTGGGAGATAAAGATGTTGTCCTCCCACTAGGGGAGGCATGGGGAGAGCTAGGTATTTTTATTTTTATGTTTTCTATTTTTTATGAATTTTAATCATGAATATATATACATATGTATAAAGAGTTTTAATATGTTTACATGTTTTTAAAATTACATAGGTTGTACCTGTACACCCTGATGGGAACCCTAGCTATTTTGTGTGGCCTATACAGGGAGGGGACCAAGGTATAATTAGATTTCTTGAGGTGAAGCTAGCCAGAATTACCCAAGGGGTCCCTACCATATGCATAGAGAGGATTCTCATTGTGATGCAATACTTTTTCATAGGGATTCCACCTACCTGGATACACCTACTGAGGAGGGTAGCCAGGGTCTTTTTACATTACAAAGAGGCCTAGGAGGAAGCTGCAACCGAGGAGACTGAGGATCAGGCTTAGATATATAGACATATTTATGGATTACGATCATATTTTTTTGTATATTTATATAGTTGTGAGAGGATCTTTGGATCAAGACTCGATATTTCTATGGACAAAATTTTACACAAACATAGACACACAGATATATATATATATATATTTCCTGGTTATTTACATGTCTTCCAAATGTATCTGTTATGTATATTTTAAAAAATATGTGTCAAGTGCCAATCTAGAATGTAGTTCGCATATGAATCAATGATTGTATTTTCATTTCTTGGAAAGTGATTAAATGAAATATAATTGAAATTTCTTTTAAGTATTTTAACCTACAAAAACTGATGTAACAAAGTAGGGTTTCACACCTGATAGTCTCCATTGATCTGGGAAACCATGAGTTGAGATTAAAGACTGACCTCTAAATGGGTAATTCCATATGACATGACATCCCATAATAAATAAATAACAACTCTGTACTCAGCCACATTATTAGTAGTAGGACCTAAGCAATTGCCTCCAAAGGAAACTAGATGTCTTGAGGGTGAATAGATGACCAATGCGATCAAAGCCAAGTTACCGATATGGTGGATAGAACCATCCCCAAAACCTATGAACCACTTTGCTGACATCTTTAACAACCAACATAATGTATAAGAAACACTAACCAGCTAACTATTGTACATAAAAATACATACAATAAAAATACAAGAACAATCACCATGCCAAGGTGTAGTACTTCTTCAGGTAGAGCCCATTTATAGGCTCAGGAAACTTATTCCCATAAAAGTATATTAATTCATATGCTCCTTTTTTCAAGACCTTTGACACAATGTACAGACCTAACCACATGGACTTGAATTCTCATGCCCCCATGGGTTCTCTGTCCCGATCCCAGAGAAAGACAAGATCCCCTTTAGAGAAAATTATAGGATTATCCTCTTTTTCATATTGGTTTTTAACCCTATTCTTATGAGCTTCATTATTTTTCAACGCATATTTACGTTGTTCATCTATATTTTCCAAATGTAGCAAACATTCTTCTAGTTCTGTGGTGTTAGGGGGTACATGAATGGCTATCTTGAGTGATGGAATTTTGCATTCAACTGGAGTGATTGATTCCACCCCGTGAATGAGTTGGAAAGGTGAAAAACCCATGGCAATCTTGTCATTAGTCTGGTATGCCCAAAGTGAAGGATATAGCATGATGTTCCAATCTAATCTGCTTGTGTTAATGGTACGGTTAAGAATGGTCTTCAAGGTCTTATTGACTTCCTGTACTTGACCATTCTCATGTAGGTAGAAGTAATATGAGTGATATTTCATGAACCCTAGCATAGTGGTCAGCTAGGTCATCATACTATTCTAAAATTGACTGCCATGGTTAGTGACAATATCCTTTGGAATACCGAAGTGAGTAATGATCTGGTTGAACATGAAGTAAGTTGTCATTTCACCTTCAAATTTGAAGGTAGGAATTGCCTCTGCCCACTTGGTGAAGTAATCGACAGCAAAAATGATATATTTGTGCCCCCCAACCAAAACTGGATTACATGTTACGTAATCCACCCCCCACTTAGTGAAGGGTCCCATCGCAATGACAGGAAACAATGCAGCAGGATGCAACCATATTTTCTTGGGGTAGAGATGACATGGATGACAATGCTTTACAACTTCCACATAATCTTTAAATATCATGGGCCAAAAATAACCAGCACATAAAATGTTTCGGGCCATTGCTAATCGAGATAAATGACCCCAACATGCTCCACTATGAGAATCATTTAGGAAACGCTCATCCTCCTCTTGGGTGAGGCACCGATGTAAAACAAAATCTACCCCTCTACGGTACAAAGTATCACCAATGATTAAGTATTTTTGCATGTATACATAGTTTATGTTGCTCTTCCCTCAAGAAGGATGCAGGACACTTCAAATTCTAGAGATATATAATGATATCTCCATACCAAGGATCAGAGGTGGAAATATGAAAGATTTACTCATCTAGGAATGAGTCCTCTTCAACCACTACATTCTCTTCAATAGGAAGTTCTGAGATAAGTTCTACAAAAACTAAGGACTTTTTGGATTTAGTAGACTGAAAATTCAATCCTAAACTCCTGGAGAATGACTATACATTTATTGAATTTTCCCCCAATTATGCGTCAGGACAAAACATATTGAAAAGGATTTACATCCTCCACTACTCTAGTTGTCCTCAGTAAAATGTAGTAACACAACCTATAAACAACATACACAGCTACTAATGCTAAATTCCCTACGTGGGAGTATCTAAGTTTGGGACCATCTAATGCCATGGGATTTTGTCGTCCTCCTGAACCAATACTACCCCAATGGTCGACTCTGACATGACCATATACAATATAAAATCTTTAGAGTAATATTGAGGACGTAATAAAGGAGGCGACAAAAAATATTTTTTCAATGCCTCAAAAGCAAGTTGTGCAATTTCATCTCATAAAAATGGAGTGTCCTTATTGAGCAAGTGCATGAAACCTTTGGTTATCTTGGCATATTTAACTATAAAACATCAAAGGAAATTAGATTTCCCTTGTAGGATTTGAAGTTTTCTGACGGAACTAGGAGGACGTGGATTTACAATGGCCTCTACTTTCAAAGGATCCACCTGAATTCCTTTGTTCGACATGATAAACCCAATTAATCTCCCCGACTCAAAGCAGAAAACACACTTGTGGGGATTCAAGTGTATTTTGTAATGTCTACATTGATAAAAAAATAAGCGAAGGTGATATGGATGGTCCCTCCTCTTATGAGAATGGGAAAAAAGATCATCTAGATACGACTCTACAATATTTTTAATTTCGTGGAAGGCAAAGTTCATTGCCCACTGAAAAGTAGCCCCAACATTTTTCGAACCAAAGGGAATTTTCTTGTATGGGAAGGTCCCCTATGGAAAAATAAAAGTTGTTTTATGTTGGTCTTCTGGATTGATCTGTATTTGATTGTATCTGAGAAAACCAACCATAAATGAAAAAACTTCACTACCCACACAAGCATCAATGATTTGATCTATAAACGGTGTGGGGTAATTTTCCTTTGGACATGCTTTATTTAGGTCATGCAAGTCAGTTAACACGCGTATTGTCCCTTGTTTCTTATCAATAGAAATGGAATTGGATACCCATTCCATCAGATCAATCAAGTAGATAAACCCTGCATTCAATAATTTTCCACTTCAGCCTTGACAGCTGTCGCTTTATGCAGGTTAACATGTGTAATCTTTTGTCGAACCAGTTTAGCGTCGGGATAGGTTCATATTTCATGTTCCACAATCGATGGATCAATGCTTGGTATCTCCTCATATGACAAGGAAAACACATCACGAAATTCCTTAAATAAGGAAGTCTATATGGAAATATCCTCTGGAGAGCAATTTGCACCGATATGCACATTTTCGGCAACGTTGGGGTTTAAAGAGATGTTTATAGGAATGGTAACAGAGATATTTTTTGTATCCCCTAAAAAAATATTCCCTCCTTGGGGAAAGGATTAATCGGTACATCAACATATTTTTTCATTCTCACATAGAACTCTTGGTTTTCAATTATACTCAGCTCTGGAAGAAAGTAGGACCTATGGTGAATATCTTCACAAATATTATCTCCCCCACTCATGAATTCCAAATTGGATTCATACAAAGGAAAAACCATGTCTAAGCAGTCATATGAATATAAAGAGTTCTCTTCCCAAGAATAAATATAAACATCTTCCAATTCCTTTGAGACTGTCGAAGGAGTTGCAATAGAATCGACAGTGGTGTCTAAAATAGTTTGATAAGCCCCTTCCACTGCAGATAAGGAAAATCAAGGTTTGTAATGAGAATGAAGGACCCAAGGATTAGGTCTATTGAAAACCATTGCAATATACTTCCCTACACTCGTAGAACCTAGATATTTATCGAGGTTGGGATATCAAAAGTGCCAATTAATGATGAATACATTCCAACCCCCAAGATCTCATTAGATGGTTTAACCTGATCAACCAAAGGTACAGTGGAATCATTAGTTTCCAAATGGTCCTTCTGAGTGGAACTGAGTTGGTAAATAGTAACCAACTTCCCCTCATGTGGAAAAACTACCACTCAAAGAATGGTCGATGCATTCACACACATGGCATAAGTCTAGCTTCTCCCTAAAAGCAAGTTATAATCTAAGGGAGCATCAATCAACTCAACTTCAACAACCACTGCTTTCCCTTCCAACTTAATCTCAAAAGATGGTAGGATACCATGTGGATGGGAATACCTCCTGTCGAAAGAAGTAAGAAAGGTGTTTGGCAGAACTAGCTCCGGGGAACCCAAATACTTCCAACAAGAAATAGACATGACACATGTGGAAGCACCTCCGCCAACAACTGTATGTCCAATGGTTTTTTTCCATGAAAAAAATCTACTGACAAAGACACATGATACGGCAGGAAAATATTAACATCTGACAGATTGAATTTATCCAACAGGCTCGATGAATCCATGTTGCCTAAAGTTTCTAAGAGCAAATACCACCGAGAAGGATAACTCTGTAACACTTCCAATGCGGACATTACACAAGGAGTTTGGGCCAAATATTCTACCATAGAGTAGTTAGAAGGAGCCCTAGAATTTGGATTGTGAAATTCCTTTTTAAAGACACCTTTCGGTATTTTAGGCATTGGATCAGCAGGTTTCTCGATTGTGAGAGAGTTAGAGGTTTCACCAACAGACTTACCCTACTCAAGATCCTCCGTCTCATAATTGTTTTTCTCTCCTAGAGTAATTAACTATATCATACCATGTTGATATAGTTTTGATTAGGGGAGCACTAGAATTTCCCCTGGCTACATTAAAAACATAAGATGCATTCTTTGCTTCAGGAAACAGATCAAGTTTAGGATAGCTGGTTGTTGATTTTTAAGCAAAGTCTGAGCTTGATATATGAGAGGGAATTAATGAGTCAAGTAGTATCCCTAGCACAAATTACAGGGAAAATTAACCTTATTATTATCTTTCTTACCCCCATCAGCATTATTCGTGGGTTTATGCTTGTTTTGATTTCCCTCACCCTTCGTCCCTTTCTTCGTTTTCCCGTCGGGCTATCAATTGCCCTTCTGAGAAGACTGTCCAAACATGTTTGCATTTTGAGGTGAGGGGGAATCCTTTGATTCCTCCATTGTAGATTGCTTCACTGAAAACTCATGGATTTGCTTAGCGAGTGACTCTATAGTGGGAGAACTTACTGAACCAACCACACCATCGACATGGTGTCCATGATTGGGTTTCTCGACACTATGGGTAGACCGCGGTGCCTTAGGTATGAATTCATATAATATCCTAGACTGAGCATATATCAAGTCCATCTGTTGGGCCCTGAGGATAGCCTCTTCTTCAGTGGTCACCCCTGAAGTGGATACATCCTTAGATATAAAAGGCAGTAAATATTTTAAGAACCACTCTAACAATAATTCGTGGGGTATAGTGGCTTTGATAGGCCTATTCTGTCTTCACCACTCTTGGATATGATCTGAGATATGTGTGGCTTTGTCTTACCGAAAGGTATAAAATAGGTATGTGCTAGCATCATACCAGACAGGAAGCTGGAAGTGATTAAGAAACATATTTCCTTAAGTCCAAAAAATTGTCAAATCCAGCAGAGGGTAGTTCAATGTACCATTTTGCTGCAACACTAGTAAAAGTTCTCTGGAAAAGCCTCAACCGAATAGTGTCATAGTTCAATGAGTTTGAAGAGAAACATAGTTGAAAATTGGTTATATGGGCACCTAAATCTTCGCTAGCTATGCCCTCAAACTTGGGAATGTCTGAAGGTAACATGTTAGGAATAGATGGCCACGTGGCACTATGCCACACCTAGTCATTCATTAACTTAGACAAGTCTGGAAATTTTAAAGTTTCCAGGAAGGGAATTTTAGGCCTAAACAGAGCTTGAAAAGCTTGAGTCTAGGATGTAAAAGGACCTTTCCCTAGTTCCTAAATGAAAACATGGGCTTTCCCCCAGCCACCGTTTGTGAAGTTGTTGGACTAATTTATAACAGATTCCACCCATAATCCAGTGGATTAATTGTGTGTGGTGCATTATAGGTGGTTTGAGCCACTCTAGATGAAACTGGAGTATGAAATATAGTAGTAGGTATCCCTCTACTAAAAAGCGAAAAGGGAGAGCTCATGAATGGGGTTGACACTGGTGTCTGGAAACCTTGACCAAAGTGTTTGTGTTTCCAAACTTCATACCCACAAATGTAGGTGTAGGACCTACATAAGGAGTGTATGGGGTAATTTTCCCCCCATTCCATTGGAAACCCTACACAAATGAGGAGGATCCACTAGGACCACTCTAAGCAGTATGCATGAAAGAGGGGGAAGAAAAAGGTGCACTAGGAATCCCAATGACCACCCCACTAGAAGGATCTACTAAATTGGAGGAAGTCGGTGGTTTGACCACTTGACTACTTGGTGACAAAGGTGCAATAGATACACTTGGTCTCAAAGTACCAACTGGGGGAGGTGGAAATCATCCAGCCAAAATGGCTAAAGTGAGCATAGAAATACCCTATCCAGAGCTAGCCATAAATATGCTTATAGGAACACTAATAACAGGTGAACTAAAGGGAACTTAGATGATCATAGGATCATTTAAGTCAGTGAGATGTTGGTTAAAATTCCTTGCAAAATCGTCATCGTACAAATCTTATATATCTACTATAGTTGTATCTACTTGATTAGTCCTAAGTTTCGATTCACCTGGAACTTCGCTAACTCCTACCGGTTCAAATGAACCATCAGTATCTATTATTTTCCTTTAAGGGGGTGCTAGAGTCTCCACTGTATCAGATGGAGGAAGGTTTTTCACCCTTCTATAGCTACAGAGAGGTTGATCCTCCACAGCTAAAAATTTGACTCATGCACACCTAAAGGCCAACTAAATACAAAAAAACCAAACAACACTCACTAAAAATTTCCTAAAGCCACACAGACACAGAAGGTATAAGATATTCCTTCCAAAGGAAATCCTGGGATGATTAATCCCTAGGTCCAACTAGTGAAGAGCTGATAGATGCTTACTTGGAGTCCTGTGAAGATTTTCTTAGGCACAAGTGGCGGAATCACCCAACCACCCTCCCACACTATCTACCCAGGTTACATTCCAATTCCGTCCAAGGTAAACTAGAAATAGAATTATAGTATTAAATTCGTATTATTCCTAGTATCAAGAGACTAAAGGCTACCACAACTACACTGATATTTTGGTGGAACAGTTGCAAGCCTTACCCTTATGCATGGCAAGAGTAGAAAAGACCAAAACCCTATCAACACCAGCATCGAATGGGGCCTGAGAGGTGGTATTGACAAGATCCCCAAATGCATAAAAATACTGATCTACGATCGAACAAGGAATCAGAGGGTTATCTCCTCAGCCAGGTCCTCGCGCAGCCTCGTGCTTAACTCCTGTGTGGGAGGATATTTCCAGATGGTCTCATGTAGAGGAGGATTTACATAGTGAAAGGCCAACTACTTTTGAAGTCAAATATGTATGGACAGTTAAAAACTCCCTAGTCCACAAGCCTAACCTGAACTAGTTGATGTAAGAGCCTAGAAAAAAGAAATTTACTAATAAAATTTTAATTAATTGTTCTTTTTAATTGGTTGTTTTTAGTCAAAGCTAGAGGTATGGAACTGTATGTTGTTATAGACTCAGCAAAAGAAAGAAAAAATGATGTAAAAATTAGATTTTCAAAGAAAAATGAAACTACTATGCCAACTTTTCTTTTCTTTTCTTGTAAAATGAAAGAGAATGAGTTTTAAAAAAAAGCATGAGAAACTACAATACTTCAATTTTTATTTTTTTTCTTGAAAAATAATGAAAAGAACACTAGATGCAACCTAACGCAAAAAGTATAAAATTTTTGTCTTTTCTTTCCAACAAAATTTCAAAAATTATAATGAAAATAAATGCAAACTTGAATAAATTTGAACAAACTAAGCATATAGCATCGAATGATTCAAATAGATCCTATAATAATACACTTCACCCAAACAGGAGGAAAATGCACAAAAAACCTAGACTTGGCGGAACTATCCAATCAAAGACTACTAGATCCAAAAAAGGAAAGAATTACTTACTCATACCACAAACAATAGTACAAAGCATACAGTTCTTCCAATGAATTTATCAAGGGCCTAAAAACATAAGCACTCAGAACTAATCCAAGTAGGAGGACTTAACCATTCACCAATGAAGAAAGTAAAACATAAAAGTACTCAAGGAATTGAATGAAAATCAAGTAAAATATGAAATGTACAAACCTAAGACTTAGAGAACCATGTCAAAAACAAAACCTTCCAAAATCATTTGAGAGGAAAACAAATTAGGGACAAGCAAGAACCCTAAGAACTCAGAGAAAGCTACAGGAATACGTGACTGTTGTAAAGACAAACCACATATGATACACGACTGTCTAAAAGGAAAACCATGTATACAAAGAGGAATACGTGACTATCAACAAGACAATTTGTGTATGATTCCCAATTGTTTTAAAAAGTAAACGTACAGGAAAATAGGCCCTGAACATGTAAAACTAAAAATCAAAGGAAAGAACCCAATAAAGTGCACCCTGAATACAAAATAGCAAAGACTAGTTTGGGAACGTACAAAAAGGACCTACAATAGGTTGGACTCCCCAACGGAGTCACTAGTTCTGTTGTTCAAGAAAACACACCCTTATAACCTAGGACCTATTGGGTTACCAACGTACTAACTAACTTGCAGACAATCAATCATTTCCAAAATTGAAATAGGATTAGGAAGAAAACTGAGCATACCTTGTTTATGACAATCAATCCTATCTTTTCTTCTCCTCCTCAACTCGTTTCCACAGCTTCGAGGGTGTCTCCAATCACGTGCAAAGAACAATATCTTCCTGCAATATCTTATATAGCATATCAATGGTTAATGAAATAACATATTCATCATAATAGAATTCATAAATCACAAATACATAAGAGTGCACAATACACAAATTTGGAAGAAGCACTTTCTTTATTGATAAAAATATGAGATAGGATTACAACCCATCCTCTGAAACAAGGACTCCTATGCAAACTGAGGAGACTAAGTTCTGTCGCTCCAAGATTTCTAAAGGCATACCACCAGCATGACTTTGATCTATCAATTATGATTGATTAGCATCAACCCCTACCCCTTATTTATACATGATGAAAGAGAAAGGTTTCAATGGTTGAGATGTTTGAGAATGTTGAGATAGTTATTATTAAGGGCTCAATTGTCCACGACTAATCATGTTTTATATTTTTAACTTCAAACTAAGGCATACATGACTATTGATATAGGAAAGTCGCATATGATACGTGTCTTGCTTTAAGGAAACCCGCGGGTGCAATCCATACGTGAGTTGTAATGCACATAATCATGTATGATACGCGGGTTGCTATAAAAATAGTCGCATATTCAACCCTAATTTCCAAATAAAAATATACTCAAATGGTAAGGTGATGATGTATCAATATGCATCCATGTCTATAGTGTTTTGGATTTTTCAATCCAATTTGTCCTTTTGTGTTCCAACACATTGGGTGTTAGTACTCGGACGGAGAAGTGTCATTTTAAATGATAACACATACTCTTGTCCTTCCTCAACATATGTGTAAACCAAAAATTGTAGCAGCTGGTGACACCGGATAACGATGATTCACACTGTTTGGACTACTGAGACTACAAATTTATAATTCTCTCAATATTTCCATAGATAATTATTTTTCCATTTGCAAGTCTTATTATTTTTTTGTTGTATCTTACTAAAAGTGCCTCTGGCTCTCTTCTTCTTAGATCAAGTAATGGTGAAGGTATACCTGAAATAGATGTATCACACATTCCCATGCCCTACAAAGGAGAGCCCCCCCCACTTTAATAGTTACCCAACTCAGAGGCCATACCCCTACATGATAGGGTATGCTACAGGGTCAACTTTGTTAGAAGGCCCACTTCACTAGTTGCTGAGAGAGGGTAAGAGAAAGAAGCATCAGACCCGACAATTACGACAATATATTCTATGTTATTGCCAAAATGAGTCTAAATTTATGCATATAGGTTTCAGTGGTTATGATCTGCATGCAG
This sequence comes from Pseudotsuga menziesii, assembly GCA_001517045.1. NCBI lineage: Eukaryota > Viridiplantae > Streptophyta > Pinopsida > Pinales > Pinaceae > Pseudotsuga > Pseudotsuga menziesii. Next base: position 259,600 of record LPNX010767681.1, on the reverse strand, counting down.
ATTCCTCATACTCTTTTTTGTTTGGAGTCAATTCTTTAGTTATAGTGTCTTGCAAGTCTCCTTGGATCAGGGATGGGTAATCAATATCCATTAATTAAGGAGGAATAATGCTTATGCCACACGGCCACATGATATATTCTACGAGTAGCAATGTCTTCCAAGACTCCTTTAGGAATAAAAGATAAGGAGGCTATGGAAAATGTAAAGTTTAAAACTGGATTGGGTGTGTTAAAGAATTAATCATCAACTCTATGAGTTATTTATATTACGTTTTATTAAATTTAGTTTGCAGATATTTGAATGCTTATTTTAACTATGTCCATTTTGAATACTTTCTGATGCTTGCATCTAAACCTCAATATTGTTGTATACACACATTTGCATTATTCTATATAGGGGGATCTTGTGTCTGATGACTTGATGGTCGGAAATATGGATTAAGCCATCAAAAAATGTTCATTCCAGAAAGTATTTATTCTTGACAGTTTTCTTTGCACTGTAGTCCAATCTCAGAAGGTCTGACATCTATGGGTGAACACTATATACTACTAATAGAAATGTGGAATTTAAAAAAAATTACTTCATTTTTTTGGGTGATATGATCCTTTGATAATTGAATTTCTTTGTTCTAGAATTTTTCATATGTTATTTCTATTTTCTATAGATTTTGTACTGTTTTAAGGAATTCTTTTTTTGTGTAGCTTGATGAAATGATGGAAAAAAGAGGGCCAAATATTGATAAAGTATTGAACTTTGATATCGTTGACTCCATTTTGGAGGAGAGAATTATTGGTCGTTGGATGAACCCATCCAGTTGATGCTCATATCACACAAAATTTGATACTCCAAAGGTTTCAGGTGTTGATGATGTAAGAATAAGATATTCTTAGAAATTGATTGGTACTTATTATTGTCTTATGCATCTAGATTGTGCCTGGAGTTTTCTCTAGACTATTTTTAATCAAGTATGCTGATATTTTACAACATAGTTCTTATGAAACACAATAATATAAGTTGTTCTTACTTTTAGGACTAAATTAGTTAGATTCTCATCTTAGCACACCTGATTTAAGAAACATAGGAAATATACTTTCCTCCCAAAGAAAACAAACCAATGCATCTGGGAAGGATTATTATGCAATAGAACTTCATCTTTGAGTGTGATTCAACATGCAAGCAGTGATATTTTGAAGTGATGGGAAAGAAATAGCCCCAAAATTTTATTTTTGGGGACTCAATTAATAGATCTAATGCATCAAGTCTAGGACTTTTCTATTATTAAATCAATTTTTGGAAGGTCTAAAGCTGTTTTGGGTAGTCTGGAGACATCCTGATAAAAAACGTATGAATTAATTTTTCACAAAAAATCACGTGTTTGCAGCCACTTTGTAGTCAAACTTGGTAGTATAGACGCTGTAGAAGATATGCCATGGGACATGAGCAGATCCTGAGCGGAGTATTGGTTCCATTTCATATCCATTTGTAAACTTATGAGGAATTTTTCTAATTGTTTGTGAAATCCGGTCAAAGAAAAACAGAACCAAATTTATCATGGTGCAAATTTATGAAGAAAGCAACAAACATCATTATGTGCTATCATTTCAGACTTTTTAGTGAATAACAAGAAAAAAATCTCATAATCATTTTTTAGCAGCATGGTGTAGATCTATAGAAAAAGAATCCTCTTACTTCATATCTGAACCAGTGTTTGAGTTGTTAAAAAAAATGCAACAGACTATTATTCTCAGAAGTATAAATCACCTTATATGCTTATGGATGTTCTTCTTTCGTTCATACCTCACTTGAGAAGGAATCATACATGGCTAAAATTCTGCAGAATTTTGATAGATACGGTGTGATGTTGGAAACTCAATGAACCCACCCAATTTCTTCACAATCTCATATTTTATCTACAGTCAGTGACAACAGACGAGTTTTGATTTGTTACAAATCCTTAGTATTTATCCAAGCTCCAATTCAGAAGAGTGTTTCTGTGAAAATAATAGCTTATCCCTAGTCTCACTAAAAATCAAAAGCAATTGATTTGGATCAATATTCAGGATACTTCTTAATGCCAAGGGTTGACATCAAATAAGTTTTCAATGGAGAATGGTAGAAATTTATAAAAAAATTAGAATTCATTGGATCGTAAACTTTGATAGACCTAACAAAGAAAGTATTCTAACTCAACTTGTGTGCTCAACCTGGACTCATGGTTATTTGGATGGGTATGACCATGACAAGATGGCACAAAGACATGTACATGTCCAATGGTGATGGTCAATACTCATGGTTTCAATGGAGTCAAGAAAGAGATCAAACTTAGGACTATACGGGATAACGTTTTGGTCATTTATTTACAGTGCGATCCATTAGATATGATAGAGTATATGTCTCATACTATATAACTAGTGATTGCATTGGATAGATGGGGATAACATGTGGGAATTTTGGGAGAGTAAAACCTGCATGAATCATTTGGACATGTCGACCTAACCAAAACTTGCTAATCCACTACAACATGAATCCTTTTGCACATGTCTGAACACATTGGTCAGGTAAAATAATAGCATGGGTGAGTTATATTCTTTTGATGAGTTGGACAAGTTCTCTTGGTGATTAGTCACATGTGGTCCATCCCATGTATTTTTTCTAGATGGGCCATGCCACAAGATTTGTGTTGACTGCATCATTGGTAATAGGTTGCAATATTCATTGGAAATCATCCTAAGCTAGAGTGAATCGAATTCAAAGTCATATCCATATTCTTAAGGGGTTGACAGAGTTGGTTGGCCAAGGTTTTGTCACCAACCTATCAAAACATTTTTTTTAATGGAATAAATAGATATATCAATCTAAATATTGATAGAATACCAATGGATCAATCTATTAAGGTGGTCCTACCAATATACTAATAGAAACTGCAACAGAAACTAAAACTAGCATAACTTGCCTAATCATATTTTATCCATTTTTGAAATAATTGATGAAACAATTGGTAATTTGTCTTTTGTTTGAGTGGAAATTGAATTCCTTAAAATGATTACAATTCCTTGCACATATCCATTTCCTATAGTATTGCATACCCAATTATCCATCGTCTCCCTTCCTTTTTGTTGGAAATACATCCTAAAAATAACCAATTTGTATGGACTTTTTGAAGAAAATACATTGTAAATTACATAAGACAAATTCTAGCACAAATACAATTTTAGTATTCCTGAAAAGTAAAATAATATATTCACTTAAAAGTTTAAAACCAAAAACTTAATGACAAAAGGTGGCTTGCAATGTTTTTTGCATTTGTTGTCTACTTCAAGATTGAGTAACAATTTTAATTTCTTTAAGCCATTACAATTCCTTGCACATATCCATTGCTACAACCTTGTGGACATAATTATCAGTCATCTATATTCCTATTTGTTGGAAATCAATTCTATAAATATTTAGTATGTATGGAATCTTTGAAGAAAATATGTTGTAAATTATGTAAGACAATTTCTAGTACAAATACAAATTTAGGATTTCCAGGAAGTGTATTTTGTTGCTCATTGTATTCACATTGCTTCACCTTTAACTTTTCATATAGAATTTCTTTCAGAGTTTTTCTCTCATCCGCAACCTAAGATTACAAGGGTCTTGCATAAAACCATCCTTCCTAAATAGGAGGGGATTCCCCACAAATCCTTAATACTCCATATTTTTAGGCTGAAGGGAATTTTTCTTCTTATTTGTTCTAATAATATTATTTGGATTTCTGTGAGCATTCATTATATTTCTTGCACATGGACTCAACAAATACTCAACTGGATTGGAACTCAAAAGAATCAATGACTCAAATAAGACTCAGCAAAGCCTCGACAAATATGAAAAAAATAAATTTTAATTTAAATTATTGTTTTATTTTTTTGTTTTTTGTTTGTGGGTCTTTTGGCGGCCTGTGGAGGCTCTCATCACAACCTACAGAATTAGAATAAAATTTAATTTTTTCATATTTTCCATGTCTTTTTCAATTATTATCAGAGTCTTGTCCGATTCATCGATGTTGGTCATGATGGAAGTCTCCACATGCCACCAAAAGGTCCAAAACCACAAAAAATTAAAATAAAAGTCATTTTAAATTTTTTATGCCATTTGTGTATGCTTTATTTTAATTTTTTGTGTTTTTGGGGATTTTGGCAGCCTTATCATAGACTATAGGCCTATTTACTTCCCCCTAGATTCCTACAGGATGGTAAGCCATGATGGAAACCTCCACACACTACTAAGGCCCAAATACACAAAAAAAATAAAAACCAAAACATAAATAAATGTGTTTGACCACTTTTCCTAACTCGTACGACCCAGGTTCTGCACAGCCCATCAACCCAACAAACACCCAAGATACCAGCCTGACAGAGTAAGCCCCATCGGAAATTCCCGTAAAGCAGGTGCAGTCTCACCCAAGATATCTCTTTGATGGGTAACCACCAGAACCATGTTTCCATAGTTGGTGAGGGATTATAGTCCCTTGGAGTGCAGCCAAGGAGCTTGACCAAGTCGTGAGGATGGACTCATTGATGCTGAACCATAGCGCACACCATGCATATATCTTATTAACTACTAACAACGCAACACAGATTCACCCTTATTACTTTAAACATAACGAAATATAAAATCAAGCTAACAGACATGCACAATATAACAGACGCGCAACAACGATTGCACCATAAACATAAGATAATACTCAGAAGCAGTGCATACTAACCTAGTCATGCATACAGACTTATATTTATAGTACAACATTCATTCAACCATGACAGGACTTGCATCATAAACACAAAATTTAGAAACATAAATAACCATACACATTCAATCATCAATACATACGAGAGTTCACGTGGAAACCCATCTGGGAAATACCACAATGCACTCTTCATCTGGCATGAGAAATGTATGGTGCCTTCAGCCTGCATTTGACTGTACATTATCTTAGATCTAGCTTTCTACTCAGACTCTCTCTTTCTCTCATGCTCTCTATCTTATTTATCCTAATCTACTGCTATCATCTACTGATCTGCACATGGCATGGATCAACCTCTCTAGCAGAGCTTCTCTCTTACTACACTACCTATGATTGCATAATACACACTTTTGACTAATCTACCATTTAGATCTCACATCTTCCCTCATATCTCTCAGGGATCTTCCCTCTATAAACCATTCAAAAGCAACTAAAAGTAAACAACAAACAACAATTATCAACATTGAAAAGCCAACCTAAAACAACATCCAACCCTCTAGCTATTGAATCCATCCTATTTATACTATTTTACATGACCACGCAGGGTTGGATGCATATAGGAATTACGTTAACTATCACCATCAGCCACCCCTCATAACTTGACACGAGGCACTAATGACCTTACTTACAGTATGCATTCACTCGTGTGGAATCCAATGACTTAAGTCGAATTCAACACCCATGATCGTCCTGTCACTTTTGGCCGTTATTCTGCACTTGTTCTACTGTCTTACCCCGTGGCATCTTCCTTCCACATAGTTTCCCTTTTTTGCACAGGTGACGTATTTTTCCCATATTTCTTCTTCTACACTGATTTCCTCTTTTGCACAATTTTCTATGTGTGTACAGATCTCCTTGTCTGCACAGCTTCCTTCTATTCCTATCGCATGCTTCCTTTTACTTGTTTTTGCTTGCATGGTGGATTCATTCTTTTGCATTTCTTTATTTGTGATTATTTCTTGTGTGCTTTCCCCAAGCCTAATAGGCCCCCAACACTCACATATTGCTCATCTCGAGCCACGAATCAATGGACATAGGAGGTGGCGCAACCTGCGCAACCGTCTCTTTGGTGATTTTTTTTTTGCTTGCGCACCTTTCTGATGCTTCCTTCCTTGCACTCTTTGTCCCCCCCCCCTTTTTTTGGCGGTGTTCCTTGCAGCGTAGGCTCATCCTTACAAAAATTAAGTTACACAACTTCTTCGTCGACATCATCTGAAGAGTATACTTCCAAAGGGTTTTCTTCTGCTTGAATCAGCTCATCTTTCTCCTGTTCTTCTCGGTCCTCTTCATCCTCCTTTTCCTCTTCATCTTGTTTTCCCGCTTCTTGTCACAATCTTGTGGCTTGTTCTCGAGCCACGTCAGGTAGACAAGGAGTCTATAGCATGGGATTTGCACTACCATCTTTCTCCATTTTTTCCAGAAGTTCCCAACTGGTGATCTCATGTGCATAGCTATTTCTCACCAACCTGTTTGCCATGGATATAAACTTTGAATAATGAAGCATTGCCCATATTGAAAACCAGAAAATCCTTGAATTCAAGGGTGTGATCAGGGATGAATGATTCCCAACCTTTGACCAAATTCATCTCAACATCACGGTCTACAAGCCATATCTGGAAGCTTGGCCCTTCCTATAAGTTGGCATCTACCAACTTGGTCCTTCCACACATTCAAGCCTCACCTGGACTACCGAAAGTTGGGAATGTTTGCTATCCCTGTAGACTTAGTCAAGTGGGGCAAGAAATCAAATCCCCACCAGATTCCTTCTGGGTGCCATAGCCAGGGCTTCTAACCAACAGAAAAATAAATAACCAAGGATGACTTCGCTAGAGACTGCTAGCTTGGTCAAAATAACTTGCAGACTGATAACGTCCTCATTATTCCCATCTTCAGAGATAACCCGCACAGGGAAGGTCGTAGCAACTGCTTTATCCAACAGAGCTACTCACTATGGTGCACCCCAAACCAATTGTAAGAGGTGCTCAAGAAGCATGACCAAGTGATGTTGGCTCTAGGCTCGCCCTTATTTTATAAGAGGAGCATTGGTTCACATTCCATCCTGACTTATCCAGGTTCATAATTAGGACAAGACCCTCCTCTAGTGCACCAAATTTTCCTCTCAGATTTTCTATGATTAACCCTGCCATGATTTTCCCATACTGACAGTCGTGATTGAGTATTGATGTGATGTCTGGTCACCATCATATATTTTCCTGTACATGATAATCTAGTCATTCCATCCAGGGTGATGTCCTGTCATGAGCACCAAATATTTCTTAAATCCTCATGCATTTAACGGTCTGTCGGTGTCTGCCAGCTATTTGCCACTACCCGCTAGTTGTCTCTTAGCTAGTTTGTTGGTGCATTTACAGCTCACCATTTTTAAGCACAACTTCCTTTTTCCATGCTAGGTTGCACTGGAGATGATTCTCTCGTTGCTTTCCTCCTTCTTATTTTTTTCCATGCCTCAGCCTTGTGGGACCGTGTCATAGTTATCACAATATGGTTTTAATCGGATTCCATTGATCATACCTGCAATCAGTGTTCCATCCAGCTTATGTAGTTTTAACGTGCTTGCTTCAATAATATGCGCAACCACATATGAGCCTAGCTAGTGTGTTTTAATCTTACCTAGGTGCTTGAAGAACTTGTTGTCATACATCAGAACAAGTATACCGAATTTGAACTATTTTGTTCTAATGTGGCGGTCATGCCACTCTTTCTGCCACTATTTTTTGACGTTTTGATGGAATCCCGCAATGAATCGTTCTTCCTCCATTTGAATCAATTGCACAATTATTTCTTCTATGGCATCGGTATCTGTCATGTCTGTTAGTGCAACAATTTGTAGGCTCGATACAATGTCTTCCATGGGAATGCCTTATTCTTGGCCATAGACTAAATGGAAAGGTGTTATATTTTTAGCGAAGCTAGCGTTATCTAGGATCTTATCTGATAGAATAACAAGCATAGAAATCAAACACAAGAGACAATAGACACAGATATTTTTCTCAGGGAAAACATAAAGGACAAAACCCCACAACTTCCTCAGAGATAGAATCAGCACCAATAGTAAAAGTAAAACTTAAAAACATAAAGATGATCTCCAATAGCAGTTGTCTCTTTCTCTCATCCCAACTTCTTCTCTCTCACTCATTTATTCGCTACAACTGAGTGTGAGTGAGTGAGTGTTAAATAGAGACGCTCCCTCTCTATTTATACTAATTCTCGAATTGACAATAACTCACTAGAGTTGACTTCTCTAGAAGAGTATAATAACTCTAGGGCCCCACAACTACGAGGACTTTAACCCTTGATCAATCGGAGGGTTACCCACAATGACTTTACATGACTTGTTTACATTATTGAATCTCCCGATAGGAACATTGGGGCATGACATGACTCAAGTACATTGCAGACACTTCTCGGAATAAACATCGGGGTACAATACATAAGATACACAAGTGAATACATTCTGAATTTACAAATACATCAACACTCCCTCTTAACTAGGAAGGTATTCTCTCGACACAAATTATCAGCACAAGTCTTCTTCTCTATATCATCTGGATCATTATCGAGTTCTCGTCATCTTCATCTTCAAGTCATCTTCATCTCGATCTAGATCATCACTCGATCTAGATCATCACTGGATCTGAATCATCACTCGATCTATATCATCTCTAGGTCATCATCACTGGTGCTATCTCTTGATTCTTCTCATCACAGGAATTTCTACAGATCCAACCCTTTTTCATGTTGGTTGTAGGCCTAGCCTTCATGTAGGTCTTTATCATCTTTGACACTTATATTTGACCATGGAATGAACCATGTTAGAAAGTCACTCCTAACACCGACATCTAACCATAGGAGGAACACATCCAAAACCCATGTCAGAAAGGCCCAGTACTCACATCCGACCTCATTTTGTCAGAAAGGCTCTACACTTACATCTAACCATGTGTAAACACATCGTACCAGAATGGATCTACACTTACATTTGACCATGTGTAAACACATCGTGCCATAATGTCTCTGCACTTACATTTGACCATGTGAGAAAACACCACATCATAATGCCTCTCGGCCCCATACTGAGTATTCCTAGTAACTGACCACATACATCCATTCTCCTAGAGAATGGAATTCAGTGCTTATATTTGATCATGTGGGAACACATCCCATAGTCACCTTAGAATGGCTCAACACTCACATCTGCCATGGAAGGAACCAATCCTCTCACCATGATAGAATGGCTCAGCTCTTACATTTGACAATGGAAGGAACCAATCCTCTCACCATGTCAGAATGGCTCAGCTCTTACATTTGACAATGGAAGGAACCAATCCTCTCACCATGTCAGAATAGCTCACAGACTCATCACTTCCCCTTGGAGGGAATATCGATCTGGAGAAAACCAAGTTTCTCCCTGAAGTATTCAAACTTCACTCTGGCCAATGGATTAGTCAACACATCAGCTATCTATTCGTCACAACATACTGCAGCTTCACTGATCCTCTTTGCACCATATTCCTGATATAGTGATATTTGATCTCAATATGCTTCGACTTATCATGGAACACTGAGTAATCAGACAACTTCACACAATTCTAGTTGTCACAATATATACAAGTAGCATCCAACTAGACATCAAATAAATGAAACAATAGCTTCCTCAACCATACTTCCTCGCAACTAGCCGAATAAACTGCAACATACTCTGCTTCGACTATACTCAGTGCCACACAAGATTTCTTCCTGTTAAACTAGGATATCACACCTAATCCCATACTGAAGCAACATCTTGAAGTGCTCTTTCTATCAATGGAACTTCCTGCCTAATCTGAATCAACATAACCTTCCAGGTTAATCTTCTAATTCTCCTCATACTTGATCCCATAATCAAATGTACCCTTTAGGTACCTCACTGCATGATTTGCGACCATCAGGTGAACATGTCTCAATGTGTTCATAGCAAATAAAATATTTGGTCTTGTATTCATCAGGCACATCAATGAACCAATCATCTGATGATACATCATAGCGTCAACCATCTCTGATGAAGCATCACTCAATAGCTTCAATTTCAATGCCATAGGTGTGTTCATGGCCTTGCAGTCCATCATCTTGACCTTCTTCAGGATCTCTACTACATATTTCCCTTGTCCCAAGGAGATTCTACCACAGCTCCATGCGTATAAAGTAGTGCATCATATCCAAGTCCTTCATCTCAAATTCAGCAACAAGTCTCCTTCTTGCAAATTTAATGAGTTCCTATTTTCTGTCAGGAACAATTCATCGACATATAACAAGAGAATCACTGGTCTTTCTCCTTCAACCTTGAAGCAAAGGTTGGAATCCACTTTACTCTCAGTAATCCCTAGAGCCATCAGTAAGCCATCCATCCTGTCGTACCATGTTGAACCTCAAAATCTTCTATAGTCACTCCCTCTGAAGCGGAGCATCATTCTCCCTCTGCCTTCCGTAATCTATGCACTAAAACATCCTGTACTGGAGTGACAAGTAGCTTCCTCTGCTACTAATATTCTATGTATCCATCTAGGGTCACTGGATGCTAATATCCTTTATCTTAAACCTTTTCAAAATTTCTTGTCACACCCATCTGTGAGCTTGTCATCCTCTATAGGCTTTCATCTTCAACCTTCTATCAAAGGTTAAGATCTTCATCAAGATCGTCATGTATGTGTTATCCCATGGGTGTCTTCTAAGCTCATACAAGGCTTTATTTCATTTGCACACATGATTCTTCCTAACATGTGTCTTAACTTCCAGTGGCTGCAATTGTCTCTTTGTATTTTATGCCTTCTTTCCATGAGAAGCCTCGTGCTATTAATATTTCCTTGTATCACACGATGTTTCCATCTACTGCATGATGGAACTATGAACTTCTCTTCAGGTCTCGATACTGCATCCTAGACATCATTCTTCTTGAACTAGTACACTCCTTCCCTTTCTTCTTAGCTACTTCTTGGAATGTTCTTCATCAATGATGTCGCTCAACATTGTTACATAACTGCACTATGTCTGAGATCTATTCTTTGAAATTATCGTCATATTATTCTTCATCTTGGATTCTTTCTTGAATTGTCATCACTTGTTCTTTGGAACAAGTCTCATGTTTCTTTGCGTGTAGGTGATTGTACGCAATCTTTCCTACAAGTCAAATGCATTAGTTGTATGGTTAGAAACATTTCATAAGGCATATTCATAATGAAAAATTATTTTGCATGCAATTATTTTAGCCAATACAACATTTATCCATATCTCATGGAAACTTTCTAGATGCCTTCCATCTCTACCAAGAAAACATTGAGATTGTGCACTAATCCAATATGTCAGCAAAGAGGTTTCATTCTAGATAATTAGCAACGGAGAGTTGTATAGAACCATGAGCTACTTACCCATCACATGCATATTAGTTGTATACTGTCATTAATGCAAACATTCTATCATGCATAATACATCAAATGAATATAAACAAATGCATAACAAAATAATATCATGAAATGAAAATGAAATACTTATCTTTAATTGTTTCGTGGGTAGACTCCTTGAGCTTTTTGCTTCATCATCTTCTTCATTCATGACTTCATAATTTATTATCCAAGTTCTCAAGATGGATAAGATGTTCTTCAAGAATTAAGTTCTTCATATTCCTCATCGCTTGAGGTATCTTCTTTGGATTGTGAGAGATTGATATTCAGTTGCTCCCATCTTCTATTCTCTTATTATGAGTCGAGCTTCTTGTTATGTTCACAATTCCCAGAGTCCGCTGAAGGTAATCACTTTTTTCTGGCATACATTCCTCGAATGAATGAATCCCATGATCCGAGGAGGCCATTCAAGGTGGTTATCACAACTTCTGCATTCTCCACTTCTTCTTATACTGCTTCAAGTTGTTCTTTTATTTGAGAGACCCTTGTAAAGTATGACCGTATGGTCTTAGCAATCTAGATCTTCACATCCTTCAACTGGTTCCTCTAGGTCATCTTTATGTTCTTCCCTTTAAATAGCTTGTTCAAGGAATCAAATATCTCTTTAGGTGTCTTTAGGGAAGACACTTGTGGTATAAGGTGATCCGTGATCGAATCAACAATGATCTTCTAGGCCTTGACCAAGTTCTTCTTGTGTAAGGCTTTTAGCCTTATCTCCCTCTAGAACTGGAACCTCTCTACTTATGTAGGTGTCCAATTCATTTTCTTTAGAGAGATCATATACTTCCATGTTTGGAATTTGTCAACTTCACAAAGCTTATCATCAAGATGATGTGATAGATCACTTTGAAATGAGAACCTCAAATGAAAATAACAAAATATTAGATCTTACCGATTTGAGGTGTTCGTCCTAGTTCTAGAGCTGGCTGATCTAGGGTTCGTCAAAGAAACCCTAATTTTCAAAACTTAGAATATTTCAGATATGATTGGATATAAAGATAGACCTATTCAAGGTGAGTTGTCCAATGTACTCCTTTTCTGAAAACAATGGAGGGAAGCTCCCGAAACAGGAAGCCCTACTTTACCAATTTCTTCTGTAGAAATTCCTGCTACTGTTTCTGTTGTATCTTCGAAATTACTACTCCTCTATGTCTGAAATTTCATACTGAGGTAGTCTCTTCTATCCTTGTTCTAGCAGCATAGGTTTCATCAGAATTGGTTTCACCAATTCAGACTTAGGAGCGTTTTCCCAAGGTGATCTGTTTCAGAACTGTTCAGCATAGAGAAGTTGTACGGAATTCCACGTGTCACTGTTTTATATTCGGGGTCAAAAACTTTGAACACATAATGTAAAGTCCGTGCCCTTTCTGTAACATCTTAATAAATTTCATTTGGACCTCTGTATCCCAAGATATATCAATTCTCCCCAGGTGTCATGTTTATTGATGAATCATAGGAGAGGCTGGAACCCTAACTTGGAGGAATCATATCTCCTAGAATATAGATAATTTGAGGCTGAAACTTGGAAACAGTGTACATCAGGATTTTATATTTGACCTATGAAATTTTCAGCCCCTGAGACGTTTGAAATCCTGAGATATAGAGAATTTACCAAAACTTATCAGTTTTAGTATTTAGGGTTTTTCTAGCCTCGGGTCAAACTAGGGTTTGACTTTCTTGGAGTTACACCCAACCAAAAATATTGACCCAGGTCTCTAAAGTTTGATTTTGATGAGGAGATAAATCCTATGTCGGGCTCACTCAAAAATTCTTCTTCTATAAAAATCCTGAATTTCCCGCACCAAAAACTAAAAATGCTTGGAATCGAATTCTGCTTCGATAGAAAGATGTGCCCTTCAATGGAGAGTCATCCTAGCATACTTTTGATGATGGATTGTGGAGAGAGACACAAAAAGTAAGAAGCCCTAGCTTCTATAGCTACACAGTGTCTTCTTCTCAGGTTAGCTCTGATACCATGTTATATTTTTATCATTCAAGATAGCATTATCTAGGATCTTATCTGAGAGAATAACAAGCACAACAATAAAACACAAGAGACAATAGACACAAAGATTTTCCTTGAGGAAACTATAAAGGAGAAAACCCCACAACTTCCTAAGAGATAGAATCAGCACCAATAGCAAAAGTAAAACCCAAAAACATAAAGATGATCTCCAACAACAGTTATCTCTTTCTCTGATCCCAGCTTTTTCTCTCTCACTCATTTATGCGCTACAACTGAGTGTGAGTGAATGTGTGTTATATAGAGAATCTCCCTCTCTATTTATACTAATTCCTAACTTGACAATAAATCACTAGGGCCAAATTCTCTAGGAGAGTCTAATAACCCTAGGGCCCCATAACTCCGGGGACTTTAACCCTTAATCAATAGGAGGGTTACCCACAAGGACTTTACATGAATTGTTTACATTATTGAATCTCTTGATAGGAACATCGGGGCATGACATGACTCAAGTACATCACAGACACTTCCCAGAATAAACATTGGGGTACAATACATAAGATATACAAGTGAATACATTCCAAATTTACAAATACATCAACAAAAGGAGTGTATCCAGTTAGTCGTTTGCATGTTGTTCTGTAAGCCCATAATACTGCTGAGACTTTTTGGTCCCAGTCATATCTGCCCACATTACAAACCTTGGTCAAGAAATTCTCCAGTATCTTGTTGAAGGCCTCAATAGTTCCATTTGCTTGAGGATGGTAGGGTGTTTTATTCTAGTGCTGGATTTGGAATTCTGCAGTCAGTTCAACTATTAGTTTATTTACAAAATGTGTACTTGGTCATTGATAAGGATCTTCATGCAACCAAACCTTGTGACTACATTTTCAAAAAGAAAGTTTTCCACAGTTGTTGCAGTGCAATACTTCACAGGTGTCGCTTTCACCCATATCTTCAAGTAATATGTAGCAGTTATAATAAAATGTGCACTAGTCCATTTCCCTGGTGGACTAATAGGGCCGACAAAATCCACTGCCCATTTATCAAAGGCCTGCAATGTAATTTGTGGCGCATGTGGAATTTCATCACGTTGTGATGGTTTCCATGTTCTTTGACACTTATCACAGTCATGACGATATTTCCTTGTATCCATATGTACACTTGGCCACCAGAGTCTAGCTTGCAAAATATTGTGCACCGTTTCCTTTCCAGCGTAGTGTCTTCCTAAGAAACCTACATGTGCTTAAGCCATTACCCATTACTTTTCATGATCAAAGACACATCTATGCAGTATTTCATTTGGTCCCAACTTATACAGTTGTCCCGTGATTAGAGTGTAGTTAGAAACCTTGACAACTAGTTGTTTCATTTTCCATGTTGTATAATATTCAAGCGCATAGCCTGTATTCAATAAGTGTATAATAGCATCAAATTATTTATCAACGACATCGATATAAAACAGCTATGCATCAGGAATGTTATCCTCTAAGTTGTTTGGTTCCTCACCACTTTCAATGCGCGACAAGTGGTTTGTCCTAACATTCAGTTGGCATGGCTTTACAATGACTTCAAAGTCAAATTATTGAAATAGGAGGAGCCACCAGTAGATCTTCCCCCCAAACACTTGTTTATTGACCAGGTACTTTAGCACAGAATGGTCAGTGAACATTTTGAAGTGTCCACCAAATAGATAATGTCTGAACTTTTGTAGCACATAGACCATTGTGAGCCCTTCTCTTTCAGTTGTGGTGTAGTTCTTCTCTGCTGTTGATAGTTTCCTACTTGCAAATGCAATTGGGTGGTAAATTGCGCCCTCTCCTGGTTGTGTTAATACTATACCAAGCATAATTGATGATGCAAAAACATGTACATGAAACTCCTTCTTCTAGTATGGGAATATCAATATTGGTGTAGTGGTCATTTTCTGCTTTAGCTTATCTAGATTTCCTTGAAAGTCTTTATTCCACTCAAATTTGGTGTCCTTCTTTAGCATCTTCTCCATTGGGGTAGTTATCTTCGTGTACCCTCTTATGAATTTTTGATAATATCAAGTATGTACCAATGTGGATCTGAGTTGCATGACTGTTGTGGGCGGTGGTAGGTCCAGAATAATTGCCACCTTCGTGCAGTCGACCAGGATCCCATCGCGACATACTACATACCAACAGTACACCAAACGGTGTAAAAAATATTCATTTTCTCAAATTTGGCACAATTTGATACTGGTGACACCTTTCCAGCACCATGCACATATTTTCAACATGGTTTCTCACAATACCAAAGACTATCCAGTCATCAAAATATACTTCAAGAAATCTATGAATGAAATTGTTAGAATATAATCCGTTAGGGATTATAATATTGTAAATAAATAAATAGGAATAGTTGGAAGCCGAAAAGGCTGGACAGAAGGTGAAATAAACCGTCACATGAATGTATAAATGAATGCTTAGCCATGAATAGATTAATCAATCGGGAGTTATTACCAACAAGTGGTATCAAAGCGCTGCCATAACTCCTGCCTGTTGCCAGTCTGCCCATTCCTGGCATTCTGCTTGCCAGTCCATTGCCAGACTGCTCCATCAGTTTGCCAGTGGATTTGCATGCAGTGTATGCGTTACTCCTCCTGCATGCGTTTATTCTCTGCTCAAATTTTTGAATTAGCCTAACCCTAACGCTCCATCTTCAGCTGCGTGGAAGCCCTTTCTTCACAGTCTTGTCTTAAATCTTTTTTTGGTGTGTCTGCACTCACACTATGTTATGAGAAGACTGTACATTGTTTTGTGGAGATTGAATGAAAGCCACGAATGATAAGTTCTTGCCCAAGCCCTAGACTTGATATCAAATGAGTCTGGCAGTCTCCATCCCGCTAGAATCATTTTGATTAAAGGCTTCTTCCCACAAGAAGTCGATTCTCATTAGTATGTTCCCTCATCACCAGATCTAAACATTGCAAAAGATCTGGATTCAGTTCCACGTGAAACCCTAATTATGCATTGAAGCGGCTAGGTATAGTGCGCTCTCCGTTCACTGAGAATTGGATGCTGCAAACCCTAAAATAATATATTCCCTATATGTGTTGTGAGAAGATTGTCGTGAATGATATCATACTTGCTACGCTGAAGACCATACTGCGTGATGAATACTGATGAATACTGCGCGTGATGAATACTACGTGATGAAGACTGATGAAACTGTGTTGAAGTATGCCTGATACAGCGTGGAGCTGCTAACTGCTGTCTGCGTGGACTGAAGTATTGAACACTGATATACTGGAGAATGTTTCTCTTCTGTGAAGAGACTGCTGATTAAGAGCCACGTTGAAGACTGTATATATTGGAGAAATTAATGTATGCTGGAGATTATTGTATGCTGAATCTGCTGGAGATTATTGTATGTTCTTGCTGAATCTTGCTGGAGATTATGCTGAATCTGCTGGAGATTATCTGCGTTGAAGATAGCTGCTTGAGATTATCTGCGTTGAAGACAGATAATCTGCGTTGAGATTATCTGC
This sequence comes from Pseudotsuga menziesii, assembly GCA_001517045.1. NCBI lineage: Eukaryota > Viridiplantae > Streptophyta > Pinopsida > Pinales > Pinaceae > Pseudotsuga > Pseudotsuga menziesii. The sequence goes on along the minus strand of LPNX010767681.1, from coordinate 242,882 downwards.
GTGGAGATTATCTGCGCTGGTCTCCCATGAAATTACACCTGAATTTTGTAATCGAGCCATGAGCCACATTTTATCTACCTGCATTGAATACTGCCAAAGGTCGTTGGAGACTGCTGCTGAACAATCACTCACGAACCCTAATTTCTGCATTGTATGCTGAAGACCAGCGTTGGAGGGGTAGTGGAAAGACTGCGCCTGTAGAACGTGGAGTTTTCTGATGCGTGCAATCATTCAGATGCGTGGAGGTAGATCGATTTTCTTGCAATATTTTGTATGTATTATTCTGTATAGCTCGTGGATGTAGAACGATTTTATTCTGCATAGCTCGTAGAGGCAGAACGAACTTGTGGAGAAATTTCCTATTGTCTACCAAGATTCAGTGTTGAGGATAAAGCTGAATACCGAATGCTGTGGATTTGTAGAAGAATTTGAAACGACATAGATTCTGTTGAAAATTGAAGTCGAGCTGAGTATTATTGCTAGTTGAGAACCAATGACTGATTATTTTCAGTGCTTTCAGTGTTTTCGTTGAATTTGCTCCTTCATTGCTGCGAGCTGCGATACATTTTTATTGCTTGATATTGGTGCACTCAGATTTGTTGAAGATTGATGCTCTCATACATCTCAGTGGAGACTGTGTTGAAGATTGAT
>LPNX010767681.1:221458-239209 GCA_001517045.1 Pseudotsuga menziesii | reverse complement strand
AAGAGGGTTCTAAGATACTTGAAGGGGACTCAAGACATTGGACTCAAGTACTCTAAAGTGGATGACTTCAAACTTATTGGGTACTTAGACTCAGACTTTGATGGAGATAAGGAGACAGGAGTATCAACTTCTGGATACACTATGAGTCTTGGATCAGCAGCTGTTTCATGGAGATCTCGCAAACAGTCAGTTCCAGTAGATTCAACAACAGAAGCAGAATATGTGGCTGGAGCTGAAGCAATGAAAGAAATAGTATGGCTCAGGAAGATACTTGAATATTTGCACGAAAAACAAGAGAACTCCACTCCATTGTTGGTCGACAATACTTCTGCAATCAAGCTGGCTAAGAATCCTAGATTCCATGATCGAACCAAACACATCAACACAAAGTATCATTTGATTCGACATCATGTAGAGGCCAAGACAGTCCATCTTCGACATTGTTCCACAAATGATCAAGTTGCAGACATCTTCACCAAAGCGCTTGGACGAGAAAAGTTTGAAAGGTTCAGAAACATGCTCGGACTTACAAACACCCCTTCGGATTAAGAGGGGGATTGTTAGAATATAATCCGTTAGGGATTATAATATTGTAAATAAATAAATAGGAATAGTTGGAAGCCGAAAAGGCTGGACGGAAGGTGAAATAAACCGTCACATGAATGTATAAATGAATGCTTATCCATGAATAGATTAATCAATCGGGATTTATTACCAACAGAAATCTTTAAAAGAAGAAACTACTATTCTAGAGAAAATAGAAGGGGCATTTTTAAGGCCAAAGGGCATTACTGTGTATTGGTAGCATCCCCATTCTATTACAAAGGTTGTTTTGTGGTGTTCCTCTTTCGCAATTCTAACTTGATGGTAGCCCGAGAATCTGTCTATGAATGAGTACATTTCTTGTCCGCCGATGCTCTCCAAGACTTCATTTGTGAATGGTGTTGGGAATGGATCATGTAAGTAGGCATTGTTTAGCTTCCTAAGGTCAACACAGATCCTAACCTCACCTATTGCCTTATTTTCCTCAATCACTATAGAAACTATCCACTCCATCTCTTCAACAGGTTCAATGATTCCTTCTTCCAGCATGCGATCTAGTTCTCGTTTCACTTTTTATTTATAGCATTGATTTAGTCTATACAGGCATTGTTTTACTGGTCTTGCATCGGGCTTGAGCATAATTTTCATTTCACCTGAATATCCTACTACCCCCTTCATTTCCCTGAATTTCATCAGGAATAGGTCCTGGAATTCATGTAATAGGTCAATGATTTTGTCTATTGTCTCTTCATCCCAATAGTCTCCAATGTTAGCAATTTTCAAATTGTCCTCCGACCCAATGTTAACTTTCTTGATCTTTAGCGGTTTGATGAACTGCTCACTGGAAATTTCGCTTCCTTCTACTACGCATGATCCTTTTGACTCTAGAATATTGATGTTAGTTGGATCATCCTCTGGATCTCCAAAGAGGTTATAGAATGTCATCCAGTGTTGCACTGTCTCACAGCACTGCTAGGAATGCACAGTGCAGGGTTGAAAATATGAAACCTCCAGTGGGATCTCCATGAATATCTTCTCCTTAATAGTCTTAAGCGCGATATCAAGTGTTGGTTGCTTGTCTATGAACTAGAATGTGTATATGAAATTATGCACAACCTTTTCCCATTCTCTTGTTTCTTAGCGTAACTCCATATATATGTACCAGCCTTTGGGTGCCATTTCGAGAGTATGGATAAAGTGGTGGACCCATTCCTGGTGCAGGAAGTTCTAGAACACTGCGGAACCCTGCTTCAAATGTTTGATAGGGTTTGATAACCGTGTATACATTTTTTCCACAATTGTGACCTCATCTTTGACCCTTACTTCCTGTAGCCATTTACGCTACTGCCATTCAGTTATCGAGATTTTGTGCATACCCCACCATCTCACGGGTGTCTAGCTTTTAGCACAAATTCCAGTGTAGATAATTGCTATAGCTCTGTTGCTAATTCTTCAAACTTAGTCAAGAATGTTTCCAAGTTAGGAAGTCCTTCATATGTAGGCAGTGGCCAAGACTGAGTTCCCACTCGTCGGACAGACTTAGTTATCCTGGCACATATCCTCATAGAGACTTCATGTAATTGGTTCTTCCATTTCTCAAGTGCCTCTCCTTAGTCTAATGTGCATGAACTCATGCATTTCCAACTCACATTACCATCTGCAGTAGGATTAATGTATTTATCCTTAAGGGTAGTGACATTATAGATGTTGTCAAGGTGATCACTTTGCCCTTCGTTGAACACCAGTTCAACGTATATATTTCCTTCCAGTGGATCATGGGGCGCAAATACCCTCATCTCATCATCTTCAAATGATAGTATCTTTCTTTTGAATTTTATAATGGTTTGATTTCCCATTTCCCAATCAATCCCCAAAAGCGCGGGGTATGGGTTAGTATCATCTACTATATTGATGACCTCAAAGCTTGTAAAAGTGTGCGATCCTTCAATATCCACTTGGACTTGACTTAGCCTACTAATGGGTAGGACCTTTTCCTAATTAGCAAACCTTAATTGAATTGGGGACCATTCTAGGGGTGGCTTGACCATTATTTCCCATGTCTAGTGCATTAAAATGTTAACATCAGATCCCAAATCAACGATGTATAGTCCATGTCATAATCACCAATTTGCGCGAACATCCTGAGTTTTCATTCCATTCTGAACTTTGTCTTGACACCGTTAACCTTCTTTGCTAGTGGGTCTTCCTCTGAAAGTGTTTCGATAAGCGCTTCCAATTCTGCAAGTGCATCCTTGTCTTGGATTAGCACCAAACAACTTGATAGGAATGGTTTGAGCTTACTAACCTTATCTGCACTCTTGCTTATAGTCTATTGTTTGACTATCTTCTGGAATCTGTCAAGCATATCTTTGACTTGTCCTGAGGTGGATGGATTTTTCGTTCCTATGAACTCTGGGTGTACATCCATGAATCATGTTCTTCTGCTCTTGAAAATCAAGTGGTGCTCTCTTTTGCGCGATGGGCCATACCTACAATTGTGCTTATGCCGCACGTTCCATCTGTGTAGCTTGATTTTCACCCATTGCAACACCTCCCCTTATTAACACTACTACAGTTGGCTCTCATGGTTCTGCAACTATCATCTATATGTTGGAATTAGCATTCAAGTTGGGAGAATTTGACATAGTATTTGGTGATGGGTTGGATTCTCCAACCGTCTGGGCTTGCCATCAACCGATAAGTTACGAGAATTGCTCCATATTGTGCTCTTATTTGCAATATGAGAAATTATTCATAGGTTCAGGGTAGTCTCTAGCATAGTGGCCCTACACTCCACAATTGTACCATACCACTGGCCCTCTCCCTCGTCCAAATCCTCCTCCTCCTCGGCCCTTGTAATTGCCAGCCCCCCTCAACTGTGGTTGTGATGGTTGCAGCAGGTACTATAGTTCTTGATACTACTGTTGATATGGGTTATATGAGGCCGTATTCTAAAACTACAGTGCCATCTGAAATTGATGCATAGGCTGGAACTAAGGCGTGGCCTGAAACTGTTGCGTAGGATGAAATCTAGGCGCAGCCCGAAACTGAGATTGTGCATGTTCAATCTTTGTTTGGTCTTCAGTATTCATTAGATATGCATATACCATTTTCTCTCTCAGAAGTTGGTAGGCCCTAAAATCATTTCATCATGGCCTATATATCTACAAAATTTACAATACAAACTAGCTAGGGTACATACCATCTTCTACAGGAACATGCAATCTACGTTGTGGTGTCCTCTATTATGGAATATGTTGCACCAGGGAAGCCCCTGGGTATTCAATGAGATCAGTGCATCGGACAACATGTAGTTCATGTAAGCCAAACAATCATCCTTGGTATGTCCATTGGTTTGGTATTGCATGCACCATAGGTCTTCCTAAACCTCTTTTCATATTTTTATGTCTTGGATTTGAATCATTGAATTAGCCAATTGTGACTGAATCTGTATCATTCCTGTGGCACCATCTCCAATAGGTGAAGCCTCTAGCTTCATTGCCAATTCTAGTGCCTTTGTTTTCATCGCAATCTTTTGCTACATGAGTGGTCCCCTAATGTGTGGCAGTAGCGCAGAATAAACCACTCTTTATGTTGCATGTCTGACATCTGAAAGCTTACTTTGGCCATCAGCATTTTGAACCGTTGGTCAAAGTCCCATGCCATATCTGTTGGATCTTGTTTAATATCCTTAATCTCAGCTATAGATTGGGACTTAGATTGTGGATTTCTAAATTTCAATATCATTGCATGTCGAATATCCTCAAGAGTCCTCTACAAATTCCCCAGGGATACTACACAGTACTTCATGTACCAATCCAATGCACGGCCCCGTAGATTCGTAATCATTTGTTCTTTTCGAATGTCATCATTGATAACGAGGCATACCATCCATACTACCTCGCAGAGGAACCAGTGTTGTTCTAGATCATATGTTCCATTCCCATTGAATGTGGGTAGTCTAACGTATGTCCCCACCATTAGGTTGGCGTTGGGGTTGTTCACTAGATTCCTCAAATTCGCTGGATTTACTGGGGTCACTGATGGGATTCCTTGCACACTAGTCTCGACACTAGGACTACTAGTGTTCATAGGCTATTAAGGTGAGGAACTTCTAGGTCTCACTTTAGGTGATCTTCCTAGAATGTCGTAGTCATGTCCTGTCCTTGGCGTCTCTACAAACTCTTCTGATTCTACTCTCTCACAAATTGGACTATACTCCTTGTTGAGACACAAAAATGTCATATTTCCATCCACTTTATCTTTTTCTATTCCTCACATTTCATCATCCCATTAACCTTTTATCATACCATTTCCATACATATATGTGAGTTTCACCTTATTATTTCTACTTTATTCATTTTAGTATTATAAGTGAATTTATGATTAAAATATTAGAAATTAACATGTTTTTCACTAATATCTCAAGTATGGATGAGCTTTTTAATTTGTAGGAATACGTGAAGGATTAATTCAAGAAAATACTTCTCGAATATCTCCTCCACCATTTCAAGGAGATAGTTATTCAAAGAATATTCCAAGGAGAAGATCATGGATATTTGGTTGGCATATATTATCTTAGATTTATGAGAGACACGTGGAGAATTTGTCAGAGACATGTGGAGGATTTGAAGGGATCATATCTTGTAATAATAGGAAATTAGTTGAGAGTGGTTGAGAGAATAATGAATCTCTCATTATGAGATGGTTATGTCCATCATGTATAAAAGAGAGTGCTCTCTCTTTATTTCATTAATCTTCATTAATCTTAGATAATCTTAGGTAGATAGTAGATTGTAGAAGTTAGTCTTGACTTTGTAATATGGGTGAAAACACAAAGTTGGGAAACAATTCCATGACAAATCATCTTTTTTTTGTATAATTTCCAATTTCTCAGCCGAGAAATAATTCAACATATTTTTTCGGCTGAGAGTTGTAATATATCTCGGACGAGAAATTAACCACGGTTAAAATTCTCTCGTTTGAGAGTTATTCCATAGTTAGATAAGTTTTCGATCAATAGTTTTAAACTTTCTCGTCCAAGAGTATTGCCATAATTTTTACATTAAACTCTTAGAAATGTTTCTCGGCCAAGATATTAGATTCCTTTTAAACTCTTGGCTGAGAAATTTTTAACTATATAAATCCAAACCCCCTCCCCGCTTAGCCGACCATCGTCATAATTTTTCTTGTTTTTAGCTCTCAGGATTTCACCTCGAAAACCAAGCCATTGCTTTTCACGGTTGGTCATTGGCTTTTCAGGCTTCCACTTAGTCCATCATCATCATTTCACTAGTTTTTAGTTCAGGGTAAGAGGTTTTCATGGTTTTGCTTAGTCCACCATCGCACCATTTCATGTTTTTCAGTCAGGAAGGGTAACAGTTTTTTGTGCTTGGTAAGGAATTTTCAGGCTTGCAAATAGAGTTTGGGCACCCATTTCATGTGGTGTTTTAGTCGACCATCATCATATTTCTGGTTCACGCCAAGACGAAGGGGTTTCCACTCAATTAGGTCAGAATTTTATATCTTGGTACATGCATTTTTTCATTCTTTGCATTCAAATATACATGCTACCTTTCTTTCCTGAAATTTCCAGTTCTCATAAGGCCATGTTTAGACTCTCTATATTATGGTTATGCCACCTTTTAAGTATTGAATTTACCATCTCTTGGGCCCTACTAGGAATTGATTGGGAATTTGATAACAACGTTGTAATTAAATTAAGTAAATAAACCATGACCCTATGGCTTGTAGGTACTGGTTAAAGCCCAAGCCCCATGAAATAGTGTTTAGCATATTTAAATAAGTCTCCTTTATTTCCTTATCTATGCATTTATATAATATCTCAAGGTTATTTGAAGGATTTAATTATCGTAATATAGGTGGCTCTGATGCAGCCACAAAGCCATGTGTATTTTCCCTTCCACTGTGTGTTTCCTCCTCTCTATTGTTGTGTCTCCTTTTTCCTTCCGAATGTATATTTTATCCTCCCCTCCTTTCTCTGATCGGATGAATTATATATGCGATTTACCTAGATCTTTTAGTGCTAGTAGCATTTGACACTGTAACCGGATTATCTGGATCAGTTAGTTAAACAATTGTTGTTGGATATTGAACGAGGAATCTACAACTTAATTAACCATAGAAACTTCTAGCTATGCTACTGGATATGCTTATGGCTCAACTCCTGCAACCCTAGCTTATTGTGCTAGTCCTACTACCTACTGGGTACTAGGTAATTGAAAATAATTGATTTAGGAAAAGGCAGAGATACATAGCTTACGACTAATAGTTACAATAAATGTATTATGTAGGAATAACTCATTCAATATAGCTCACTCAATTTAAGTTTCAGTTGGATATCTCGTTCTAGAGACATGGCCCTAACTAGAAAACCTAGTCGATGACCTAGATATCTATTTCCAGTCCTGGATTCAATTCCATTCATTAGAGAGAAAGATACATTTGTTGGATATCTAGAGCTGATCCCACACCTCGGCCATGACCAGTTCCATATCTAGTTAAGGACCATGCAAGAATCTACAGGACCCAAATTATCAACAGGTTCTCCAAGAACATTGAAAATTCGTCCAAGAGTAGCTCCACCAACTAGAACACTCAAAGGAGCTCCTATGTCAATAACTCTCATTCCTCTTGTCAAACCATATGTAGCACTCATAGCTACATCTCTCACTTTATGATATGTTTCTTACCCAAGTAATGGAAGATGAGAAATACCTTATAAGGAAGGAGAAGAGATGCCAAAGAGGGAAACCACACACGATGTCGTCTCTATCACTTGTGATATACTTCACATTGCTTTTAATTTATGTATCCTTAAATGGGCTATGGTTTTGCATTTTTTAAAGCCAATCAATTAGGAAAACAAGAGATAGAAGTAGCATGAATCTTTAGCTTCCCTCACTTTGTATAGTCTCAAGAAAGGAGGTGGGTAAGGAGGTGGCTACTTTACTTTAGTTCATAGGTTTCCGCCACTTTCCTTAAGCCTAGAGGAAATTAAAAAGAGAGCTTCTATGACACCTATTTGCACCATAAAATTATTTTATGTTTTAATCAAATAATTTTGTAAAGGGTGTAGGGCCAAAAAAGAACTATTCTCGCTTCGCATCCCTCCCCAGTACAGACAAGCTGATTGCAGTGAGACGCCAGGACCAGGTGTCAAACTCTAGTTTGAAGTAGTGAGTTAGGGGACATGCCGCCCTGTTAGTTCTAACATTTTTTAGGGTTCTGATCCATGTATACCTATATGAGTGGGCATATGTGGGAATCATGGTTGGATCTAGAAGATATAAAGAGTGGCTAGTTTTTGTGTTTCTCAGGAGCTCAGACCAGAGTATCATGAATTGTAGGAATTGGTGCGTACCAATCGATATGAGTTATTGGGATGCATAAGCATTATAAGAGGTTTCCTTGGAGAATAATTGACCTCTTTCCTAATATTTTAATTGAGATGTAATGGATAAAAGGATAGTTAGGATAAACGAAACTCAAACTAAATCTAGATTCCAATCCTGTTAAGGGAATACCCTACATATTGAATCCTATAATCACCATTGTTGGGCCATTTGGGGTATTGAAAATCATTTATTATTTAATAATAATTGCAAACCCTAATATGAAAGATGAATGAAATATTACGCAATAAATTTTTTGGAGTTGCATATATATTTTCCTCCACAAATACGGGTTTTCCATAATGTTGCATTCTCCATCAAAAATTGAACGGCCAGGTGAGGTTTTTCAAATTGACTAGACATAAATATTTCGATGAAACATCCTTCCCTGATTGCCTAGCAATGGAACCTCCTGGAAACTCACTGAATGACTTACTTATTGGAAATGTTTTATAACCACTATGAATGACCTTTAACGCTCGGCTATCCCAACAAACAACCAACCAAACAAACATGGATTCAAGGGTTGTTTATTTAGGGAATGTCAATGGTCCACTTGGGGTAGTAAAAATCATTTATTATTTAATAATAATTGCATTTTTCATTTTAGAAATTTTCACTATGCTATTAGGTATGGAATATTTTACATTTAGGGGCAGTGGGAACCTATCCACTTGCTGGGTAGGAGAGAAACCAAGCAACGTCTTGTCCAAACCGAATCAGCTAGTCAAAATCAAGATTTGTTTCCCCACCCCAACCCATGAATGATATAACATGTGGTGGTGGCGAAACAGATGGTAGGAGACCTACATATTGAATCCTAGAATAAGAGAGAGGGTAAAAGATGAAATATATTAATATTGGTTATTATTCTCATCTTCCTTAATCATATTTGAATAGTCCAATTATGATTCAATACAAGAAGACATGATCCCTAGAAATTCCAGTATCTATTGATTTGTATACCTCAACCCTAATTATGACCATGATTAGTTCCCACCCCACTTATGTCCATGATTAGTTTCCAACACCCTTTAGTGACAAGGTGCTAGATCATGTTGCAGGACAGAAATAACACTTACTCCTTATAGTTGGATTCTTGTGGTACAAATAAGTATGTATTACCAAAGAAGATAAATAATATGGCATTCACAACTAAATGGGGATCTAATGTGTATAATGTCATTACATTCTAGTTCCCTTGCAATGTTCTCTTAGATTTCCCTTGCAACATTTTTTGAATATATATATATATATAAGGTTTTGAAGTTATACTTAGATGATTGGATGATGCACAACGTGTTGAAAGATCATATTTTGATTCTTCACTTGAGTTTTTAGAGGTGTCAGTAGCTATGAATTTTCTTAGACTTGAAAATGTGCATCTTGTACACCCATGTTGGAATTATGATAGGACATGTTGTCATCACGAAAGTGTATTAGTTGATCCCGCTAAGATCATTGTCACTAGTAACTTAATCCACCAACTAATTTCCATATATTGCAACTAAATATTAGGTAAATTGGGTATTCTTGACAGTTCATCAATGGCAATGCTACTATTAAGAAGACTATGGAGTAATTGAAGAATGAAATAGATAAAAACAAATAATGTATTTGTACAAGGAGTGTGAAGCATCCTTAACATCCTAAAAAATAAACTGGTAATGATGGAAATTTTAGTTTTCCCTAAGTGGATGGTTGAATTCCATGTAAATTCCAATGTTTCAATTAGCATTTGGAGAGGTATCCATACACAACCTAGAGAATCAATCGTACTTCATAAAGTTTACTTTAATAGAAATACATTGACTAGATCCAAGTGAAACTATGCCAGTACTAAAGTGGAAGGCCTAGCCATGGTATACATGCTCCATATGTTTGAGCATTATTTGTTAGGTGGGTATTTTAAATTCTTCATAGATCATTGAACTATGAAGTTAATAAAACTATGTTAGGAGGTCATATCTAAATATGGTGCCTCTTATTTTAGGAATTTGACTTTGAGGTTAACTATCTCTATCTACAACATCATAGATAAGCACGAGTAAGAACTACTGTAAACACGCTATTTCAATAAGGAGAACATGAACACCATAAAATAATGGGAATAAGAAGAAGCATCAAGATAAGTAATGAGTACAAAGCTTACTACTAATACTTATAGTAAATGTATTAGCTACATAATATCCATAATGTATGATCATATTGTACAATGATCTAAATATCTCTACTAGAAGAACCCTAGTTATATCAATATTCTATGTAGGTTCTTATAAAAAATACAAAGAATAGTTTTTGAGGCTGATCTAGACTAGGTATGTCCCTTCGTGTCCACTACATTTTAGAGGTTGATCTAGACTAGGTACATGTCCCTTCATGTCCACCATATTTTTTAGGATGATTCAGACCATACCCAATACTAGATGCTTACTACAACTACTCAGTAAGACTGAAAATATAAATCCTAGGTGGAAGACTGTAATATCCCAAACTAAATCTCTTATATATTATTGTGATTGTTCTTGTGTTTTGGTTGACGACTCTTGACACTTCTCTGATCAATATATTCCTTAACCTCTGTTTTGTTTGTAAATGAGGGTGAAATGTTTGAATAGGGTTTATTATTAGGAACTTTCACAACACAATTCAGGGTTCCTTATCATACTAGACTTGCTGATATCTATACTCAGTAATGATCTTTATTTGTATCCAATATCAAACTTAACCGAGAGATTCATAAAAATTGCAATATATATCCATAAATAACAACATCGTAGAAATAATGTAAATTCAGGAAATTATCAGATCTGATCTGAGAAGTACCTTGGACAAAAATAACTGAGATGGGAGTCTTTTAAGCCTTAATAGAGTTGAATTGTAGATGAATTTACAAATGATTTTAGTGATTAAGGTGATTCCCAAAGTCTGAAGATAATGAATTCCTAAGAATGTTCCAGCTACGCAAATAATTAACTTCCCAGATTGATGGTTCACGCCGTCTCAAATAGTGATAAGGGTGGATTGCTTGATGGCTATAGTAACCTGATATAAACACACACATTTATGAATATGCTTCAACGAAATGGAATCTTTGAGTACCATGCTCAGCTAGGAGCACCTTCCACGTGTTGATCCCTTCCTTCTTATGTGCATGCAGATCTCAAATAATAATGGAAATTCAATCTCTGAGGGTTGTAGCAGTTTGACGTAGAAACGCAGATGATGAATAGGCCCCAATGGAAGTGGGTTTACTTGAGAGCTATGCCCAGATTGGAGGAAGGGAATCTAGATAGACTAATGATGGCTCTATTGAGTGTATGTAACCCTTAGTACTCCATCCCTCTTATCCAGGGAAATTTAAGTGAGCCTTCATTGCGTTATTTCCTTCCTGTAGAGATTACGCTTAATAAACAGGTTGAGTTCCCTCATGATAATCCTCTGCTCACTGGTAACTTGTTGCCAATAGAATGAACCCTTTCTCGCAGTAAATCGCTGCCCTGTGCCTTGAGGAGGAATGGATGGAGATAACCAAAATTTCAGTATACAATTCAACAGTAGCGGTATACATGAATATTGTTTCCTAGTACTTGGTGGAGACCCCCCTTTCTCAATAATGATAGGATCACTGCCATGATTAATGAACGAATATACCCAACTATAAACTTTAAGGAAGCTCCAACAATTCCCTAAACACAATGAATCTCTGATGAAATGAAGTACACAATGGTGAATCTAGATGATTCAACCTAGCAATTGGTTAGGTTGTATAGATTTCACCACCAAATCCAATTAGGTCTTGGCAATCCACCTTAAACCCTAAGTTTCTCATCGAGCTCCCAAAACATGTTTTCAAAGGATGAATAATAACAATGAGGCCGTTTTAGTTCAACTAACCTTCTTATATAGCTTTTAGGGTTTGCATGTCAGTTTTAGGGTTTGCATGCATGCCACTTTTAGGGTTTTCATGCATGTCATTTTTAGGGTTTTCATGCATGTCACTTTTAGAAACATTTCAATGACATTGGCAAGAAGAGTGGAAAAAAAATACCCTTGAAACTCAAGTATAAAATAGTAATCTTGAGTGTAAGCCACAATGGCAAGATGTGCAGAAATAAATACTCTTGAACCTCATGTTTTTGGTAACTGACCAATTTATATAATTTAATATTTAAAGGAATTTAGGTATTTTTTGTGATATTAGGTAATCTGTCCCCTAAATGTTTCTCATTTTTCTTTTCCAGGTAACATATTTGGGAGGGAACCTCCTGGGTGGTTCCTCTCATTCCAAAAATGGTACCCGGGGTGAAGCCTAGATTTTTCAGGGCACAAGGACATGTTAACAAATCATGGATAGATTATGTATAGCTAATGAACATTCAGCTCACTAAGAGGAAACATGTTAGAAAGTGGGATTTGAACTCTGATGGGGAGGGTAACAACTTTTTCATACACCACTTTTGTCCTATAATTTTGAAGAATAGGGTCATGTATCTAACAAAATGTCCAATGATTTGACAGTCTCATTTTGTGCTCATTTTTTCAAAGAAGGAAAAGAGATGTCCAAGAAATCCTATCTTATCCTAAGATATATGTGTTTATTAATCAACAACATAATTTTATAGGGCTGCCAAATGAAGACCACATGATGTGTTTCACTCTAGTTTGGGATGCATAACCATCCTTGGGGAATGAATTTTGTGTCATGATGTTCATTTGGCAAGGTCTAGCATTAGAACTATATCTTGATACCCCATTAAATATGTCACTCGAGGAATCATTGTATTCAAAAATTCCTATTCAATCAATTAAGTACACAATGGTGAAACTGGATGACTCACCCTAGAAATCAGTTAGGTTGTATAGATTTTTCCACCGAATCCAATTAGGTCAAGGAAATATTCCCTAAACCCTAAGTAGCTCATGGATCTCCCAACATGTGTTTCCAAAATATGAATAATAAAAATGATGCCCATTTGGTTCAACTAACCTTCTTATATATCTTTTAGGGTTTGCATGTCATTTTTAGGGTTTCTGTGCATGCTACTTTTAGGGTTTGCATGCATGTCACTTTTAAGAACATTTCAAAAATAGTGGAAAGATGAGTACACAAAAATACTCTTGAAACTCAAGTAGAAAATAGTAATATTGGGTGTAAGCCATAGTGCAAGATGTGTAGAAATAAATACTCTTGAAGTTCATGTTTTTGGTAGTTGACCAATTTATCTAATTTAATAGTTAAAGGAATTTACGTATTTTTTGTGATATTAGGTAATTTCCCCCCTAAATGTGTCTAATTTTTCTTTTCCAGGTAACATATTTGGGAGGGAACCTCCTAGGAAGTTCATCTCATTCTAAGGATGGTACCCAAGGTAAACCCTAGATTGTTCAGGGCACAAGGAGATGTTAACAACTCATGAATAGATTATGTATAGATAATCAACATTCAGCTCACTAAGAGGAAACATGTCAGAAAGTGGGATTTGAAGTCCGGTGGGGAGGGTAACAAATATTTTGGACACCACTTTTGTCCTATAATTTTGAAGAATAGGGGCATGTATCTAATAAAATGTCCAATGATTTCATATTCTAGTTTTGTGATCATTTTTGCAAAGAAGGAAAAGAGATGTCCAAGAAACCCTCTCTTATCCCAAGTAATATGTGTTTCTTAATCAACAACATAATTTTATAGGGCTGCCAACTAAATACCACATGATGTATTTCACTCTAGTTTGGGATGCATAACCATCCTTGGGGACTGAATTTTGTGTCATGATGTTCATTTAGTGAGGTCTACCATTAGATGTATATCTTGCTCCCCCATTAAATATGTCACTGGAGGAATCATTGTATTAAAAAATTCCTATTCAATCAATGAAGTACACAACGGTGAATCTGGATGATTCACCCTAGCAATTGGTTAGGTTGTATAGATTTCGCCACCGAATCCAATTAGGTCAAGGCACTCCTCCCTAAACCCTAAGTATCTCACCGAGCTCCCAAAATGTGTTTCCAAAAGATGAAGAATAACAATGATACCCTTTTGGTTCAACTAACCTTCTTATATAGCTTTTAGGGTTTGCTTGTCAGTTTTAGGGTTTGCATGCATCCCACTTTTAGGGTTTGCATGCATGTCACTTTTAGGGTATGCATATCACTTTAGGGTTTGCATGCATGTCACTTTTAGGGTTTGCATGCATGTCATTTTTAGGTTTTGCATGCATGTCACTTTTTGGAACATTTCAAAGACATTGGAAACACAAGTAGAAAAAAATACTCTTGAAACTCAAGTAGAAAATAGTAATCTTGGGTGTAAGCCACAGTGGCAAGATGTGTAGAAATAAATACTCTTGAAGCTCATGTTTTTGGTAGCTGACCAAACTCTCTAATTTAATATTTAAAGGACTTTAGGTATTTTTTGTGATATTATCTAATTTGTCCCCTAAATGTTTCTCATTTTTTTTTTCCAGGTAACATATTTGGGAGGGAACCTCCTCGGTGGTTACTCTCATTCCAAGGATGTTACCTAGGGTAAACACTATATTGCTCAAGGAATAAGGCCATGTTAACGAATCATGAATAGATTACATGTAGCTAATCAACATTGAGCTCACTAAGAGGAAACATGTCAGAAAGTGGGATTTTAACTCCGGTCGGGAGGGTAACAACGTTTTTGGACACCACTTTTGTCCTTTAATTTTGAATAATATGGGCATGTATCTAACAAAATGTCTAATGATTTCACAGTATGGTTCTATGCTCATTTTTTCAAACAAGAAAAAGAGATGTCCAAGAAATCCTCTCTTATCCCAAGTAAGATGTGTTTCTTAATCAAGAACATAATTTTATAGGGCTGCCAAATGAAGACCACGTGATGTGTTTCACTCTAGCTTGGGATGCATAACCATCCTTGGGGACTGAATTTTGTGTCATGATGTTCATTTGGTGAGGTCTACCATTAGATGTGTATCTTGCTACCCCATTAAATGTCACTCTATGAATCATTGTATTCAAAAATTCCTATTCAATCAATGAAGTACATAATGGTGAATCTAGATGATTCACCCTAGCAATTGGTTAGGTTGTATAGATTTTTCCACCTAATCCAATTAGGTCAAGGAAATCTTCCATAAACCCTAAGTATCTCACCAAGCTCCCAAAACATGTTTCCAAAAGATGAATAATAGCAATGATACCCTTTTGGTTCAACTAACCTTCTTATATAGCTTTTAGGGTTTTCATGTCAGTTTTAGGGTTTGCATGCATGCCACTTTTAGGGTTTGCATGCATGTCACTTTTAGGGTTTGCATGCATGTCACTTTTAGGTTTTACATGCATGTCATTTTTAGGGTTTGCATGCATGCCACTTTTAGGAACATTTCAAAGACATTGGCAAGACAATTAGAAAAAAATACTCGTGAAATTCAAGTAGAAAATAGTAATATTGGGTGTAAGCCACATTTGCGAGATGAGTAGAAATAAATACTCTTAAATCTCATGTTTTTGGTAGTTGAAAAATTTATCTAATTTAATATTTAAAGGAATTTAGGTATTTTTTGTGATATTAGGTAATTTTTCCCCGAAATGTTTCTCATTTTTCTTTTCCAGGTAACATATTTGGGAGGGAACCTCTTGGCCGGTTCCTCTCATTCCAAGGATGGTACCTAGGGTAAACCCTAGATTGTTTAGGGCATAAGGACATGTTAACAGTTCATGAATAGATTATGTATAGCTAATCAACATTCATCTCACTAAGAGGAAACATATCAGAAAGTGGGATTTGAACTCGGGTGGGGAGGGTAACAACTTTTTCGGACACCACTTTTGTCCTATAATTTTGAATAATAGGGGTATGTATCTAACAAAATGTCCAATGATTTCATAGTCTGGTTTTGTGCTCATTTCTACAAAGAAGGAAAAGAGATGTCCAAGAAAGCCTCTCATATCCCAAGTAAGATGTGTTTCTTAATCGGCAACATAATTTTATAGGGCTCCCAAATGAAGACCACCTGATGTGTTTCACTCTAGTTTGGGATGCATAACCATCATTGGGGACTGAATTTTGTGTCATGATGTTCATTTTGAGAGGTCTACCATTCGATGTGTATCTTACAGCCCCATTAAATATGTCACTCGAGGAATCATTGCATTCAAAAATTTCTATTCAATCAATTATTTGTTCTTGTTATAGCAGTGCTTCTTCCTCCTCATGAACCATGTACACCAAAATATCTTCTAGATTTCCTATATTTGTTGTGCAGTTGTTTACTTTTACATGTACTGGGTGTAAGAACTAAGGCCGCATATTCTAAACCAAGGGGAAAATTGTCTTGTACTTATTGGTTTCTAGATGAGGCTTGAGATGGAGGAGGCACGCCTTGAATTATTTGGCCAAATTGATGAGAGATAATGGATAGGAGAAGGTTGAAAGAATGTCGTTCTTTCTAACTAGGGGTGTTCCATATTTGGGAATACTTGAGCCACAACCTTTAAGGGATCATATTTGACCTTTTCGATTGTTAATCTGAAATATATTTATCTTCTTTGACATGTTTTAACATGCTTTTAATGTGATAATTTCTCATCATGCACAGGTGCACAATGTTAAATTTGGTAAATTTAAAGTTGACATTTTTTTAATTTGTGGAAAATTCTTATCATGCATAGTTTCATAGCTTCAGGGTGATGCAATATTGGCTACTATGCACCGACAGACCCAGAGCTCATCGTCTAGTAAATTTCATTGTTATTCAATTCATAGTTAAGTATATGTAAAAATAAATCTTTTTTTACACATCTAAATCTAAGATATTGTTGTGCCCAGGTGGTGGCTCTTAGCATGACATACGTCTTTCTAAGGGGTCTATAGGGGCCGACAGAGAAACACAGAGGACACATTTAGTGCCTTATTATTCAGATACCCCATTTCTAGGTAGAGAAATGGTTTACATGCACATTTTCACTAGAATTCTTGTTTGAATGTTTTTTAATCTGTGGAAAATTCTTATCGTGCATAGCTTCAGGGTGAAGCAAACTTGGCTACTATGCAGAGACAAAACCATAGGTCATCGCTAGGTAAATTTCATTGTTATTCAATTCATAGTCAAGTATATATAAAAATAAATCTTCTTTTACACATCTAAATCTAAGATCTTGTTGTTCCCGAGTGGTGGCTCTCAACATAACAAACGTCTGTCTGAGGGGTCTACAGGGGCTGGTGGACAAACAAATAGGATGCCATTTCTAGGTAGATATTGTTTTCATACATTCTGACTAGAATTCTTGTTTGACATGTTTTTTAATATGTGGAAAATTCTTATCATGCACAGATTTACAGCTTCACCCTCAATCAATTTTGGCTACTATGCAACGACACTCCCTGAGGTCATCATCAGGTAAATTCAATTGTTGTTTAATTCATACTCAAAATTATATAAACATAAATATTATTTTACACGTCTTTCTAATATCTTGTTACATGCACAGGTAGTGGCTCTGAGCATGACAAACATATGTTTGAGGGGCCTACAGGGGCCGATGGACAAACACATAGGACACACTTAGTGTCTTAGTCTTTAGATATGCCATCGCCATGTAGAGGTTGTTTACATGTACATTCTGACTAGAATTCTTGTTTGACAAGATTGTGTTATTTGTGAAAAATTAGATGATTTTTCTTGTTAACTTACATGTGATTGTCAATTTTTGGTTTTCTACAGGGGCTTCTAGACATTCTAACAATAATGTCGGGGTGCAAGATGATGCATCAGGTATTTTTAATGAACAAATTTTA
>LPNX010767681.1:183499-218897 GCA_001517045.1 Pseudotsuga menziesii | reverse complement strand
TATATTGACTTTCATTTTGACTTTTCAGCCCATAGAAAACCAGGATCCATTGGTGTTCTGGTCCGAAGGTTTAGATTGATCTGCTCTAGTTGCAAATCAATAGTGCTCCACATTCATTGTATTGAGCAGTTAGCATTTCATTGTTTTCTTGTCCTTCACACTTGGCATCTTGGGAACACATATTCATGTAGTTAGTTGGTGATTTGACCTATTCCCAATGTTGCTTGCTTATGGGGGTTTCACTCGTAGTCTTCTTCACTTATACGCTAGCATTGGATAATGTTTTCAGCCCACAAGTGTGGACAATTTGAGATGGTATGCACTATTTTATGATAGTTGGTTGTTAGCATATTTTTGGGCTTAGATGATAACGAAACTCTCTCTCCCCTCGATCTGGATGGTTGGTGTCACAACATTATGGAGTTGAAAGCCTTCTTTCACACTTTATACTTTCATCATGTACTTAGAGAACACAATAAGAGGGAAGAAATTATATCCAATGAAGTGCTCCCCATGGCTGAGGGCCTACTTTCCTTCACTGAAAATTATGAGGAAACAGCTATTGGGGAAGATAAGCTACAACTCTTCTAGAGCAGAGCTTGTACCTCCTACTCTTCAAACTTTTGGTTGATTTATTTTTTAGTATGGATGATTGAGTCTTTTATCATCATATTGGATGTCTTGAGGATGACACTGTTTCTCATCTGAGGGTATTGATATTAGGACACTTCCTCAAGCACTTCCTTGGATATACTGAACTGGGCTCTTTATGTTTCCTCCTTAGACATGTATGGATGATATATCTTGTAAAAGTTGGTTGAGGACAAAAGGATCATACCATCCATTTGGATGTTCCCCTTATACAGTGATGAAAAATTTAAATATTAAACTATGTACCTTGAGAGAGAGAAAAGTATTTGGTCTTGTTGGTCCTAATTAAATGTCTATCCACCTTTATAGTTCACTTTTCTCTTGTGTTTTTTGACTCATGCTCCTATTCTTACTTGGTCCTAGGGTTATCTCACCATGTTCTCAACCTGTTATCTCATTGGGCTCTCTGCTATCATCGGTTTCTCCAGCAGGGGTTATCTCCTTTGCAATCTGATTTTATCCTCTTTCCCGCGTGTTTGTCTCTCAGGTTTTTCTCTGTTATTTCACTCCATGATTTTAGCTCCATGTCTTTTTCATTTCACGGGCTGAGTTTTACCTTTGTGAATTGTTCACTCACAATCTGTGATTTATTCATTCATGCTCTAAGTTTTACCTCTATGATTTATTATTTCTTCATGGGATAAGCTTGATGTATACATTTTATTTATTTATGTCTCATATTGTAAAGTGATTCTATGCATATTTCTCAGCCACTTACCTCACAATTTTTCTCAGTGTGAGTCTCTGCATTTTTGTAAGTCGCTTACGTCATGATTTTATGAGCGTTAGTTCTTATGGATTTTTCCTATGTGCTATGTTCTATCCCTGGAGTGATCATGAGGTTACTCTTCAAATGTGGACTGTGAGTTACTCAACATGACTATCAAAGAGTATCATTATGACTGAGTGTCTCTTGTGCTAAGTGACTGTGTGTCCTTAGCATGACTATTTTGGACATGAATGAATTGCTCAAGCCTGTGCTTTTGATTGGAACCTCTCTTTCTATTGACTAAGAGTTTGAGGTCAGTTTCGGTCTGCTTTAACCCTCTCTCAAGGTACGTATATGGTTTACCATGTTTGACTTGTCCCTTCGGTGACAAGATCAAACTTAGAATTATCTGAGTATAAGGCGGATTCAAATAATGGTTGTGATTCCTTAATGTTGTATCTCCTACACTTTAGTCATTCATTCTTGTACATGAAATATGGTATGACATCTCAATGACCAACCTTAATGCAGTGACCAGCAGAGTGTTAAGTTGAAAGAGATGAAAATTTGTAATTTTTTTTTTGGGATAGTGAACAAATCTCTGTTAATCCAGGACTTTGCACATGCTTAAATGCCACCTTTTGAACATTGTGCCTCATCAATTTAAAACAAAATATTTGATTTTAATATGCTATCCATTTTTTTTAATTATGTATCTTGTTAAATCTTTTATTGTTTGCTATATGAAAATTGGAAATTATTATTTTGGTTGGTGAACTAATCACTAATAATCCAGGACTGGCACTGTCCCAAGCCATAGCAAAGATAAATTTATGATATATTTTTCATAGACAATTGAAAAATTTGTGAGGTAAGAGTTCTATCTATAATTTCATGTAGTGCAACTTGTTTTGAAATTGGAGGAAAACATAAATTTTGAGCTATAGATTCTATCTTTGTTCTCATATATTTGCTATTTTTGTTAAAGGGATTTATTATTTTCAAAATTGTTTTATTTGAGTATAGATATTTTTTATGAGGTCTTTGGTTTATTCCTTTTCTTTGGTTTGTGAAACACCTTTTCTATTGCATGTTCTACATTAATGAAATTACTGTGTTGCTTACCATCTTATGTAGGTTGTGCAAACATCTTTTTCCTCTAATATCAAATACAAAACATTAACCATTCTTACTAACTGAATGAACAGTCTTGTTCAAACCTAGAATATAAAGTACATTTGAAGGTGGAGTTTATTACCATAATAATTGTAGTTTATCAACACTATGCCCTTCAAGAACATGAATACTTCCATCATTGAGAATTATAGTTTAAAACATTGATTTATGCTCTTCAAAATAATTTAACCAATATATCCTATTCATTATGTTTTAATGTACCTGCATCAAAGTATTTCTCAAATTTCCCTTGAGAAGCAACAAAACATATTCTTCTAGTTTATTACTTTTTCCATCCTCATTTTCTTCAAAAATTATTATTTATTATTTGACTTGTTAGGATAATAACAAATATTTATAATTTTTTGAATTAGAACTGGTGTTACCAATAGCTGGTATATTACTGGAACCACCTTCATTGGGTTGAATTCATGATGCCATGATTATCATCTCCTTGTAAGCCTTCTACTGGACTAGAAAGCACATCAATCGAGTTGGAGGTCATTGGGCCCTTGCACATATGGGTAATGTAATCATCCATAGCATGAACCCATGGCTTCTTTTTAGATTCCTTGGAGATGGAAAGCCCCTTAGAATTCCAAAAAGGTGTAGTGGACTATGCCCTTCTATTAGATCCTTGAGATGGGACTCCTAAAGAGGAGTGTCCATTTTCCTTAGATTTTTGTCGATAGACCTGTGTCATACCATTGGGTTGTTGAGAAGGAGCAGGGGGCTCGATTTCCCAAGTATTTTGAGTCTGAGACTTTAAATTCAAGGTTAGGTTGGGCAGCAGAAGAAATGAATGAGCATGTGGGCTTGGGGATGTTGATGCTGGGGATTTTTAGTGCTAGACATCAAGGGAGAGTCCTGAATTTGTCTTTTGGAGTCACACATCTTAATCAAGTATTATGGAGACACACTGCCTGTCTGGAAGTATTTTTATCCACGGACATAAAATTGTTACCTGGTCCTTGGACACCTTCAAACATATTCTCTTATGAGGATGGGGAGTAAATAAACACTCGGGCTTGTGGAAAATAAAATATAAGTGGGATTGGAAATATGATCCATAAAGGACCAGAATTCCATGGGAAACCCAAGAATTTCAACCCATGTGGGATTTCAAATCTGAGTAGTTCCCTCAGTGAAGTTCTCAATTGACATGCTCATGCACTGTAGATCTGGTTGGGACGATGAACGAATCATCCACTAGGAATTGTACACAACACTGTTGTATGTTCAGTTGATCACTGTTCTCAATAATCTTCTTCTCGGCATCAACCATTTCACCCTTTTTGAATTTGTACAAGATAATTCCATATCAATATGTTGTTTAGAAACAATAAATGAGTCATATGTTGTTGTCCTCTTGTGAATGGATAATTTCTCTCTCGGATATGTGAGAGCAACATATTTTTCAACCATGGTAGAATTGGCCCTCTCAGGGAGTGCAACAGCTTCTCATCTGATATAGCCTTCTTAATTTCTAGGATAGGCTTTCCACTAATGGATTCTAATTCAAATATTGTTTTCAAACCAGTATCTAATTCAAATATTGTTTTTGATCACCATGGATAACACACATCTATCATTCATCTAAACTTCAAAGACACAGACCCTATAATTGACTGTGTATGATCCATTCACTTGATCCATGCGAGATTTACATATTCAGTCTGTGATGCCTCTAGATTCTCAGTTTTACTACAATAACACAGAAATTAATCTCGTATCATGAAGTTCATAGGAACTTCACCTTCCCTATCTCGTTCTTCTATTTTGTGAGATAGATTTGTACAGGATATCTTGACCCTTATCACACAATCACACATTTGACAAGTTCGTTATAGGACTCTGTTAAGAATTTGACAGACTTCTGCAGAAATTGGAACCTATATAGGTTCTATCCAACTTTATATGAACTAGAACCCCTTATAGATATTCTACCCAGCTATGTGAATTGTAATATTCCAAGAAGGTTCTAGACAAATGTGTTTCATCAATTATACTCACACAGAGTTACATAGAACTACAGGTATCTGAAACCTATTCTATGCTTCACACGGTCATATAATCATTCAGAATTGCTTTGTCTCTTCTCCAAGATTAGGTATGCACGCACAAAAAACATATATTGCAATCATTCATCCATTTAGACCAGTTCCTTGTTAGGGTTATGCACAGTAAAAATTCTTCTTCATTAACTAACATTCATCAAAAACATTCCAACTCTGAAATTGACGAGGCCCCTCAAAGTTATAGCTAGAAGGTAAGGTCTTGGCCTATTCTTTCTTCCCCTAGACAGGAAAGTAAGGACCTTCCTGATTTCAAGAACTTAATAAAGAGCCATTATTTTATCCCACCTGTTATGCTATGCCATGATTGATCAATGCATCACATGTTTCTAGGCATGATGGTTTCGTATGTCATACCAACTAATATACTAATTATATTTGATTTTTAAAAAGTAGGCTGGATTTTGGTGGCTTAAAAAACATTCTTAGTTATATGTGTGTGTGTGTGTGTGTGTGTGTGTACTAGTAGGAAAAGGGGTGTTTTTCCAGTTGTTGTCCCCACTATTAATGAAATAAAGGCCGCTAAAAACCCCAACTCTGTTGGTATTATTATATTAGCATAATGGGTTTCAAGTGTTCTAGATCAGTTGTTTTTACCTATCATAGTTTATATTAGAATAAGGGCCACTGGCACTGATTCATCTATTCTTTCCTATTGAAACCCTGTTAGGTAACTATCACCTCCTCTACCTACTTCAATTCCAACGGCTTATCCTTCATCTGGTGATGCTCTTCTTTTGAGCCCGTCTTTATTTTGATCTTTCTTTTGAAAAGAATGGAGACCAGCACACAAGGAAGGATTTAACTACAGCTTCTTTAGTTTTAGTGAATCACTACAGAGATTGAACTGAACTAGGATTCTATAAAGGCAGTCATTATTGCACTAATTGAGTCCAAACAGTGTCCCTAAGGCTTTACCGGCTTAAGTAGTGTATCTAAGGATGGAAATGGAACTACCTCTATAGACTAAAGCTAGTATTTATTTCTTACTGCATGGACTCTTAAGGGAGTCTATAAGGCCTTACTATACAGCTCTATCTAGTAGTGTTTTAGCCTTCTCTTTTAGCTGAGAGGGCCTGCCACACAATTGATCGAATCCATGTTGGAAAAATGGGTAAATAGGGCTCATGTTCACCTTCTCTAGTGGTGGCCATCACTGTTCAAATTTCTTCAAGTATTATTACCTACAGATCTGCTGGTGTGAGACTTGATCATTGTTCTTCAAATTATGTGCCCTAACTACTATTGGTTTATAATATTTAAGAACAACCTCTTCTAATTGTTGCTATGATATATCCCTAGGAAATGGTATATGATGGTAGGAAATGTTATTTCTACTCAAATGTGGTCTAAATTCCATCACAACCTTCTGAAGATATATTCAAATAGTGCCTTTTTTAGACTTGTCTGCTCTTCCAACAAAGATATATGGCTAGGATCACGAAGACTATAGATATATTGAAGCTCAAGTGGGACAATTCAAAAAACATCAAATACATTACACACAGACTGTATAAGAGAAAAGCACACAACAATTGATGAATCTTCCCTTTTTCAGTCAATAATAAAACTGCAAATACAACAAAAAAACCTTGACTAACTTCTCCTATGGCATCATATTCTTTGTTTGGCATGGTCCCCCTTTTTCATGCCCATAGGCTTACATTCATACCCACAAAGATGAGTTTCCAGAGTTGACTATCATCCTCTGCTACTGTTGACATTATGCTTGTGTTTTTTTTGTATTTATGATTGATTGCTAATAGTTGATTATTTCAGCAAAAAACAATGATTGAGATGATCAAATTGAACTTTTTTTGAAGATGAGCAAAAAGGCTGTGTGGTGCACTTTCATATATGAAGAGATGAGTATGAAACTAATGGCAAGTTAGTGGAATTGTTTTAGAATTTTCATGACATAAATAATGGGGATAAGATCACCCTTGACACATTTGTGAAGCTAAAATTGTTGTATTTTATCACCATCACTATTCATGCAACATAATGTTCTTGTTTTTCATTGCCCTATTTTCAAAGTTTTGAGTATGTGCATGAGTTATTTTTACAGCACAAAAGACCAACTTACCAATTTGTGCATGAGTTATTTTTTTAGTGCACCAAAAATACCAACATACCAAGATAATCAATGCATCAAAATTTATCATGCTAAGTCATGTTTCCATATTATAAATAGTTGTAATTATTCAAAACTAGTTTATTGTCTTTTTGAAACTCATATATAGAATGTAAGATGTGTTTATGGTTGGCATGTATGAGAATGATGTAATAGATTAGAGTTAGTGTTTGAATATCTTTTTTAGTGCACATAATATAAGGATACTGCATGAATCTATCTTATGACTATGACAAGGTTTCCATTGTAAACATTTTGTGAATATTACACGGATTAATCTTGTTTGTGATTTAATCTTAACGTTGTGCATGGCTTATGATTATTATCTATTTTCATGAGCTGTATAAGTAAACATTTTTTGTAATTCTTATCATTTTTGGGTGAGACCATATCCCCATTTAAATATTGAAAATTCCATTGTCGATAGGTTATTATTGTTTTACTAGCTAAACTATGGTTTATTTTTAAAGCCAATAATTGGTTCCATTCCTACAATAGAACACACTTTTCAATAAGGAAGTAATAATTACAAATAAAGGGAAATGATATTTTCAAATAAGGAAATGTAGTTCATTATAATTTATATCTAGCATGCTGGAAGAATAGGACCATCAATACTTTGAGTTGATCATCTATAATCAATGAATATTGAAAATAAAAATAGGCTATTGGTTTTAATTCTCATAAAACAAGGTTATGGTAATGGATTTTTCTATTGAATATATCAACACTTTGAGCACACAAAACTTAAGTAATTTTGAGGAAGGTCTAAGAGGGAGGTTGCTAAAATTGATATCATTGTATATAAAAATTATATTTCTAGAAAAAAAGTATTAATGAAAATGACACCAGATGCAATGGAGGTGTAATCCTTAATGTTCTTTCATTTTGTTCTCAATACAACTTATTTTCATTACATGTAAATGCCCTCCGTTTATACATTACAAAATGTTGTCTTTACATAAAGTTGAAAAGAATGTTTCAATATATTATACTCCTTTGCTTTAAGTGTTTCCCTCTATATGTTCAATAAGAATGAGAAAAATATTTCTAAGTGTAGCAACCCAAAATTTAATAAATTAATTATAAATAAAAACATAGGAAAATGTCGGATATAATATAATTGATTTCTTAACTTACAATAAATATTTAATAAAGAATTAAATGTTTTATACCTAAATGAATTTCGTAATTGAAAGCAACTATAGACATTCACATTTCAGTTTAGTGGTAGTTGAATTTCAATTCAACTTTGAGATAACTTGAGGTTGAACTATATCTTCATTAGTTATCTTTAAATTAGTAATAAAAAATCATGAGATTGTTCCTTATTATGTTTTAAAAATATGTAGCAAGTTAGAAATATAAATGTTGTTCCGGTATGTTCAAACTCAATATTTATATTTAAAGCCATTAAAACATCAACAACATCAAGAACGTATATATGAATCTAGCTTTATCAAAACTGATAATATATATATTTAAATTAATATTGTTAGAAAGAGCTTCTCTTAGTTTCAATAATTATATATATATTCTCTACTGACGAGGCCAACCACGTGAAGATGGAAGCTCATTTGGCCCCTCCCACCCACCCACCCACCCTAGAATCAAAGAACAAAAATTCGTCAACCTTGATGTGTTTTGAATTCATATGAAATGTGTCAGTGGCATATTATCAAGAATGGAATTATGATCTTGTATCAATAATTTCCATTGTCGAT
The DNA here is from genome assembly GCA_001517045.1 of Pseudotsuga menziesii. Lineage (NCBI taxonomy): Eukaryota > Viridiplantae > Streptophyta > Pinopsida > Pinales > Pinaceae > Pseudotsuga > Pseudotsuga menziesii. The sequence continues at coordinate 210,428 of LPNX010767681.1, read as the reverse complement.
GCTTGGAATTTTTCCTACTCTTCATTGCCTTTCATTGCAACTGGGATGCTATGACCAAATGAATATATTGAGCACATATAACATCTGACTCGTAGTCTTGAAAAACAATATGGTCTTTACATTTCCTTATTTCTGCAAAGAAATGTCCCATTATAACCATTGAACCCACACCATACATATAATTTGACGGGTCTTTAAATGATTGCATCAACGTGCTTTTTGACCTAGTGCATATCAATAAATAATAATGCACTTTTTTATGGATTATATACTGGTGCAATGATAGCAAATAAATCACCTTCTCTAACTAAATCAGAAACATGATCATAATCTTTGTCAATCACAAGTGCTTCATTGTCATTCTCTGCATCGCTAATATTTCCAAAATGGGGGCAATGGTGTTAATTCTTGGTGTCTCCATGGTTTCACAAATTTGTTAGTCTGGTTTTGACACTCATCCAAGGACTCTACATCATCAATACATGCAAGACAAAATCAAGAGTACTTCCATTTTTTGATTGCGTGTATATTTGTCATTTTCTTCGTCCTAATGGAGTGTACGTCCCTTGTTTTTGGGATTGTAGTACAATTATGTAGCATTGATATGTCAACATCCCCCATTGCAATATTCCAGAAAAACATTCTCACATTACCCATCCTTTCATTGAATTCATGGCTCAAATTTTGTTTGCACCAATTAACAACATCATTTGAATTTGCAAGGCGAGAAGCAGAGTGATTCATTTGATACCTCCTGAGTGCACGTTTCACACAGGACCCAACACCATCATGTTCTTCTTTTCCATGTCATGTTTAAAAAAAGCTCCATGTGTGGTGAACATCCATGTTTCTATGAAGATGAGACAACCATAACAATGAGTGCATTGGTTTAAATTGGCCAGCACAACCATCTTACCACACCCAATGTTCTTTAAAAGTGACATTTCCTCTTGATAATTCTTTATAAAGCATACCAAAACAATGTTGGACAAAACATGTATCATGTGTACGATCATCACTGATGTAGAAATGATACTCCTTAATCACTTCACGATTATTTTCATTTATATCAAAACCATCGACATCAAGCTCTGCATGTCTATACATAATATGAACAAGTATAGATACATTATCTGAATGATAATACTCACTCTGTATCTCCTTTTGCGGAGTGAAAGTGTAATTTTTAGCAAAATCGACAATGGATAATATTGTTCATTTTCTAAATACATCTCGTTATTGCTTGAACTGTAAGTCTTGCCATCGTGGTGAGTGAGAGTGCTTGATATATTTATATATTTAATCCCTGAGCAAATTCATAAAATATGTCAAAGGGATATCACTTTCAACTAAATTAATCTTTCTTGATGTTGATGTTGAATCTGTAACAGGAGTATAATCAACATATTCATATCTCTTCCATTTCACAGTGTGATTTGATATTTGAGGATCGTTTGCATCAATGTGGTAGTTAGCATTAAAAAGGGGCAAATCAGAACATTCTTCACATTCTTTTACCCCTGACGCATTGTTTATTATAGAATACTTGATCATTCTCTTGTGGACATAGTATTTTAGATAACATTCATAAACACTTGCAGGAGGGGGGTTATTTGGCCAACACTGCATGCCAAAATGTAGAAATGTTTCATAATATAATTTGAATTCTACATGGTATCGAAAACAACATGTGTCACAAACAACGATGGGCTTGAGATACCATGGTTTAAGCTTCACAAATGTGCTAAGGGAAATATTTGCATCAACATTACTCTCCATAAAAAAATTTAAAGTGTCCACTTGAGGGATGTCTGTTATGTGTTTGGCATGAGATTCATAGTTTCCTTTTGATATATGATGTCACACAACATCCTTTTAATTTGGTAAGACACGAGATTTTAAATTCCAAAACTCTTTCGCCCTGTCTCTCACATTATCTATAAGTCTATCTTGATAAGGTTTCCTATAGATAACCGCCCCACATGCAACTTCATCATCCTCATCTAATTGAACCCTAATGTTTTTATGCTTCCAGAAACTTTTTCTTGATGTTTTTAACATTCTTGCAATAGTAGACAACAAATGACTATTTACAGTGTTTTTTGCCACAATCCCTGTTAGAATAGATTTAAGAGCAACCATGTAATTATGAGATCGCTTTTTTGCAAGTAATGCAAGGACCGATATCAAATTTTGTGATACAATCTCATTTGATTTAGCCACTTTGACATTTTTAATGCCCAATAATGTCATTGCATTTCTTAGACATTTTCGATTTAACAACATATTTAACAATTGAGCTTGTTCTATGATAGAAATACCTTCAAAATATTCTTTGACTATCTTTTTTACTCTATTATGAGCTATATGATTAGGCATCGGAGGCCCCATTTCTTCAATTTTACTTGAATCCATATTCTCCAAAAACGTATCGTCGATGATGATATTGTTGCAGCTTCTAATTAATCTATGTGAATTGGTAAGTGTGGTAGGATGTTGTATGTCAGATGTCGACCCTGCATAAACATAAATACATAAATTTATCTAATTGTGAGTTATTTCAAATCTAATATGTATGNTGTATATATATATATATATATATATATATATAATAATAATAATAATAAAGTAAATTATAAAATATCAAAATTTATTTACTCACCAATCATGGTCTCAATATGGACGCTACCCATAGTTTGCTCCACATTTGTCATTTCCTTGTCAGCTCCATGTTCTTCATTTCTTTCATCAACGTGTTCCTCGATAATCTGCATTCCTTCATCACCACCATGTGTGAGGTTCACATTTTGCATTCTTCGTCATCGCCAAGTGCCTCCACATTTCTTTCCATTGCTCTTTTTTATCCTATCTTTCTCATGTTTTCATGCTTTTTCTCTATCCTTGCCTCTTCATTAGTTTTGGTGTGATCATATTTTTTTTCTACAATTCCTTCTATTTCCCATGTTGAAGAAATTAAAACCTAAAATCCAATGCATGAAAAGATATGAGAATTGAGAGTTAAATACATACATTGAAAAAAAGATAACAGCAAGATCCAACAAGAGTAATATGCTAAGAACTATTGTACAAAAAAAATTATAGGTCTTCCTAAACAAGGTTTTGCACCAGAGAAAGTAAAATTACCTAGAAGTAGTCTCAACAAATAGCCCTCCATAAATCATAGGTTAAATTAAATTCCCACAGCATATGGTCAAGTTGTACTCTATTGATATTTCTACCTAAGCATGATCTTAGTTTGTATTAAGCATGTGTGATGAAAAAATTATGGATCTGCCAAAATAGGGTTTCAGGATAAATTTTTGAGGAAGTTCTGAAAATGACTAAGTCTTGGAAAACTAGCTCAGATTGCCTTGGAAAAATGCCCGCCATACCTAATGGGTGAATGATAAAAATAATTTGAAACTAGCATGCTCTAGCTTGTTAAGAAGGATATCTCTCCATAGTCTTAGTTTTCACAGAAGGTGTTTGATGAAAAAATTAACAACCTGCCAAAACAAGGGTTCAAGATGCTTTTAAACTAAAGTAGCAAATCTGCCTAAGTGGCCTCAGGGAAATTCCTGCCATATCTTGTGGGTTGAAGAAAATTATCGTACCACATGGTCATTGTGTAGATGGGTGTTTTGTATACCTGTCCACATCTTCAGATCGAATTGAAAGTCCCTGAGGAAGAAGTTATGGTTCTGCCAGAATAGGGTTTTAGGATAAAGTTTGGAGGAAGTCTTGAAAATGATGAAGTGTTGGAAAAATGGATCAGGTGGCCTTGAGAAAATGCTTGTCGTACCTAATGGGTGAATGACAAAAATAATAATAAACTACCATTATATAGGTTTTCAAGAAGGATATATCTCCATAGTATTAGTTTTCACATAATGAGTTTGATGACAAAATTAACAGCCTACCAAAAGAGGGGTTCAAGTTGATTTTACACCAAAGTAGCAAATCTGCCTAAGTGGCCTCAGCGAAATGACCGCCATAGCTTATGGGTTGAAGAAAATCACCGCACCATATGGTCATTGTGTAGATGGTTGTTTTGTCTACCTGTCTACATCTTCATATCGACTTGAAGGTTCCTGAGGAAGAAGTTACGGATCTGCCAAAATAGGGTTTAAGGATAAACTTTGCAGAAAGTCATGAAAATGACTTAAGTGTTGGGAAACTGGCTCAGGTGGCCTTGAGAAAATTATTGTCATACCTAATGGGTGAATGATAAAAATAATCTAAAACTACCATGCTCTAGCTTGTCAAAAAGGATATATCCCCATAGTCTTAGTTTTCACAGAAGGTGTTTTATGAAAAAAATAAGAGCCTGCCAAAACAGGGGTTAAAGAAAATACCTTGATAAAAAAAAATTGTGGCCTAAAGAACTTTGATAATGAAAAATATCAGCAGATATGCAAACTCTGATATGTGAACTCGTGGCTGCAATATAGATATAAAAACTCTCGGCTAAAAACTAATCTTCAAACTCTCGGCTGAAAAATGCTCTGCAAACTCTCAGCGAAAAAAATATCTGCAAACTCTCGGCTGGAAAAATATCTGCAAACTATCCGCTAAAAAATAGATTAAAACTTCTCAAATGAGAGATTGATAAAAACTATCTCGAGCGAGAGCCTATATATACACCTCTCGGCCAAGAAGTTTTGGAATCCTGTCAGAATCATGGGAGTTTAATGTGTCGACCTGTAAAAGATTCTCGAAGCATTATGTGACCAAACTCTTGGTCGAGATATATTTTATGTTTTCATCCAAGAGTTTAAAACAACTTTCGGCCAAGAGATTTTCTTAACTCTGGGTTAGATTTCGAGCGAAACTAACTCTCACCCGAGATATTTTAAATCTCTCAGCAGAGAGTTGTTAGTCAACATTTCCAGCACCATTTCTGCATTTTTCAGAAATGTCTCACTTTAGCAAGGTTGAAACACTGCAAAAAATGAGAATTACCTGTCGAAGTTTATACCAGTAGATTCATCATTCAATCTACTTTCTCATCATATATATATATATATATATATATATATATTAATTTCATTTAGGATTTCTATTTTTTACGATTTTTTTTCTAAAATTTATCATCAAAAAAATTAGTGACATAAAAATCAGAGACAATAAAAATTCAATATCATCATGAAGACTAAGCCAAAACAAATTTAAATAATTACAAGCTTGTTCCTTGTAGTGTCTTCTTCAAAAAGGTGCTTTTAGTTTTTTTGATAAGAGTCACATTTAAAAGAAAATGAGACGACAAAAACATGTGTCAATAAGGCACCATTTTTTGTACATATGTTATTTCGATAAATAATAAAAAATAGCGTATTAGTCTAAAAATATTAAACATATAGTCCATGCACAACTGCGATGAGTTTAGATTATGATTATACATTCTATTTCCCTAAAATAAATAACTATCTCTAAGAAAAATGTAGGCCACAAAGGTCACTCATTATTCATACTTAAAATTTTAAAGTATATTTCATTAGTGCCCACCAAATTTTCCTCACTTTATGTCGATAATTTTTTTAAAATCAAATATGAGTACGTAGCTAATTCAATTCTCTAAAACATTTGTGTTTACTTCAAGGCGAAATTCCTAAGGGAGATATCGGTTTGAAGGGGTTGAAGTTGGAAAACATAAAATTTTGCAATTTGTTTTGTCAAAAAACAAGCAAAAGTGTTTCCCAACATCATGTTTTCACCCATATGGAGAAGGGAATTATTAGCTTTTGTTCATAATATTGGCTTTGATGCTTTCATGATTTGTCATTGATTCTTGTGAGGTAAATTAAGATTTCTTTATTGTTAATGTGAGCTCACATGTGTTGTATTGTTGCTCTTCATATATTGTCTTTCTTTTATGCAATTTACTTTCATCGGTGTGTTTCAACTTCCAGCATTAGATTCGCAATTGCTTGTTTCAGCTTAAAGGGGGTTAGATTAGATTAATCTTAGTTTCACGGGGGGGTTATATTAGCTTAATTTCACTTCAGTCCTGGATATACTTTGCATGTGCTTCGTAAGCCTATGAACCTCAGATTGACAAATTAAATGGTTGGGAAACTACTACAATGGAATTAAAATGACATTAATTTCACCCAACGTTTTGGCACCGTTACCAGGGAGGCACGATCGATTGAAGTTTATTTTCATTTTTATGAAAGCGTACACTAGAGTGTGAATTTCAATTTCTGTAATGAGTGTTTCAATTCTTCAAGTGTGAATTTCAATTTCAGCAAGTGTGTTTTTTTTTGCAATGGTGAAGAGTAATTGTCTTTTGCATAGAGTGTTTTTTTTAATTTGTTTTGGCAAGAGTGTTTATTTAAATTTTTCATTAGATTTGGGTTCTGTAAGATCCCTTTCTCAAGATGATTTAAGAATGAGTTTAATCTTGGAACGGATCACTCAGATCCTTACAAAAGTAGGGATCTCCTCTTCTCACGAAGAGGAGATCCTAATAGTAGCTGAGAGCTCAATTACTCCTCCAACAACGAACAAGAAATCAACATTCAAGGAATCCTGCACATTTCCTGGAGAACAATCATGCAAATAGGAGATTGAGGAGGACCATGAGGAGCTACAGCATGATCTGAGGAGTGGAAACTATGCCTACGAAAGCCCTATCGAATGATGGTTTCAAGTGAGTACAAGGTTAGAAAAAATTAGTTTTTATTTTTTCCTAGTTAATTCACAGTCACAACAACTACTTTCACACATTCCTATTTCTCTTCATCTTCTATTTGCAAAAATAACATTGAACATATTTTCATAGTTGTTACGTGAATGGCTACATTGGAGATTTAACTACACGTAACTGTTTTCTAAATCCCAATTAGCATAGAGTAGGTAGGATTTTATTTTCAGTTTTTTCTTTCAAAATAAGTATGCTCTCCTCCGCGCTTCGTGTGATCGTGAGGATCAGAAAGTAGGATGTTTTCTAAATTTTTAAGGAAATAATAAATTAATGTTTGCAACATACCTAGGGGTGAAAATGCGAAGTTGGGTAACATTTCCGTGAGAATCGGGTGCCTGAGAAACATAGCGGAAGTTATTTGGTCGAATAAATATATTTATTTGGCCAAAGAAAATTTTTATTTGGCCGAATAACTATAGTTATTCAGTAGAATAATCGATCCTTTATTCGGCCGAATAATGTTTAACGGTGAACCGTTAAAATTGATGGAGACATCGAATTTTTTTTGGGGTTTGGTTTTTTGGCCGAACAACCTTTGTTGTAAATAACGGTTCTGCAACGGAAAATTATTATTCGGCCGAATAATTGTTCGGCCGAATAATTGTTTGACCGAATAATTATTCAGCCGAATAACCTTTGAGACCTGAAACCTGCACAGTTTTCAGGTTTCTCCATTTTCAGAAGGTAAAATGGATATCTTACACTACAAATCGATTGTCGGACTTGATACCATTAGTTTCGTCATTGAATCTACTTTCCATAGGTATAGATTTTGTTGTGTATAGGTGAGATCCGATATTTTTTATTTTTTTGTTTCTTAAGATGTGTCAAGTTTCGTTTCATCTCTTTCAAAATGTGGTGAAATGAAAAATATATAACTTCAAAAATACACCACCAAAAAAATTGAAACAAATATGGTGTCGTTAATTGGAGTTTCTATTTCAAAAGGGTATTCGTAGACTTTAAAGTTTTATAGTCAATTGAGAGAAAAGTGGCGCAACCAAAAACATGTTGAAAATCAATAAGGTTTCCCCATTGATCGAATTCAAAAAAATATTATAATTAGTATATAGATCCATTGGTTACAAAATTATAGTCATCCTCTAGTATATTGTCTTTATATTGTCGTAGCATATTTTGTTTTTGCAAAACACAAGTTTAACAATGATTTTAGGGGCGCAACCAAACATGACTATTTTTTAGTCCTTTCATTTTATAAAGACACACTGTCAAACATTTTCCAAAAAGACATATCAAAGCTCAATAGAAAAAAATTAAAAAAGTTATAAATAGAAAGTTAACATAATTCTATGAAAATTTTGTTTTTACTTAAAAGTGAAATTCGAAACAAAAATACCACTTTTGTTCCCCCAAAGTTGAAAAACATGAAAAAAATATATTTATTTTCTCATAAGAGCCCCCAAAATAGACACCCATCTTCATGGATTCACCCCTAATCGATTTTATCTTTATTTTTCAAATCATTATCTTCATTTGCTAAAAAAAAATTCAATTTGTAACTTAATAACTGACCTGAAGAAGGGATCATATTACTCACTCAGCTTCAGTGCGGCCAAGACCTGTGGGAAGGAAGAAAATTTGAATGTGAACGTGGTACCATATTCTCAAGTTTTTCCCCTAAATACAGTTTATGAGAACAATGGATAGGATAGATATGCTTAGAGGATTCAAAGTCGTTGTTGACTCTCATGAAGTTATGCTCCTCAATACAGATAGCGATTTAGATATTCCCAATTGCAGGCCGCTCATTGATGGTGTGGCAATCAAGGAGATAACCAATGGGAAAAATGTTCCTCCAACCTCTGTATGGATGCGTGACTTATTTTCTAATAATGGAGGGAGTATGTCATATAGAGAAACCATACACATTCCATATAATTTCTCAAGGCAAGAAATCTACAACTTGTACAAGGAATTTGTTCAAGAGGCTGAAGGAAATAACAATTTCATCATATATGCATATTTTATAAGACTTTGGAAAATAGAGATCAACAATATCTATATTCCTAAGAGGTCAAGGATGGGGGTTTGCAGTATATATGCTTCTCTTAAACAGAGAAGGGATAAATCAAAATGGATAGAAAGAGGCGCGTCTCTAAAAACTTTATTTTCTTGAATAAATATCAATTATAAAAGCTTATCAATGTTTTAATTTTTTTTTATTTGTAGATTCTGTTATCAAAGAACTTCAAGCACATTGCAATCAACACTCAGTTGAACAGAAAAAGTTATACAAACATTGCAACAAGTGTTATAATGATTCATATGAGTATTTGGGTTTCATAATTAATGGCATGATCAGGAAAAAAAAAACACTTTTGCCGCATTTTTTTCATGTGCCAAAGAATTTAAAGGAGGAAAATTTTAATCAGTTTCACTTGGTTGGTTGTATGGTTTTGAATGGTCAAATGTATCTAAGGGTTTACTTTACAGATATAAATATTGATAATGATGCAAATTTGACCATAACCATAATTCACCATGTGGCTACTCATTGGTTCAACAATCTTCCTAGAGTTCTATATCTACAATTGGACAACACCAGCTGGGAAAACAAAAATTAGATCGTGTTTGGTTATCTAAACATACTTGTTGAATTGGGATTTTTTTCAAAAGGTTTAAGTTAGTTTCTTACTTGTTGGGCACACACATGACTATATTGATCAAATGTTTAGTCGTTTTGCAGTGACATTGGGGAAGAAGAATGTTGGGAGTCTCCCATCAATATTAACTGAAATTATTAGAAAGACATACAGTCTAGTGTCTGGTGTACTAATGTTGGAGGAGTCTATTGACATGCGAAGATTTATTATGGGATGACATTGTTAAGAAAGGTGCATTGAAAAAATTAATGACATTAGCTTCCAACATCAATTTCGTGTAAAAATTATTTATGGGAAAAAAATACTACGCGGTAAGAAGTATTCAACACCTAAATCAAGTTTAACATTTCTGAAATTCATCCCAATTAGTCAAATTTATTGTTTTTAGAATCAGCTGTCGAGATTCAAAATGCACACCGAAAGAATATAGATGTTGATTCTTATCAATGATTGGAAGAAATTAAAAAGACTATCAAAGATACATATGACTATTTTTATGTTGTCGATATTTTTTGGTGGGAGTCTTTTTTCATGGAGCAAAATGACATAATTTCAAACTGTACAAATGGATATCTTTTTTTAAAGACTCCATTGTATTGGCCACAAAGTATGTCAAATGAAAACAAGGGAATATATGTTGAACCAGAAGGTGTTGATCCTTCTCAAGCAAAGGAAAGGGAAATGCATATTGGGTTTAGAATATCACCTACACAACGCGAGGAAATGGATGACCTTTACAGAGGATGACTACAAGATATTAAGGAAGGTTGTATGATTGCAGTTTTCGATGTAGAAGATGCACGTGGTTATCCATTCTAAGTTGCAAAAGTTATGAAGGTCAATAAACAAAATGAAGAAGTTATATCCATTGAAGTACATTGGTATGAAACAGACACACACCCATTTTATGGTGTGTACAAGCCAAAGATGGTGGTTGAGAAAAAGGTATGCAAAAAGAGAAAAAGAAAGGGTCAAACTGTAAATCATTGTCGCATTGACATTTTGAACTTAGAAGATGTTGACATACTATTTTATGACTTCTAGCTGACAAAGAAAGGTACTCTTCACTCCAAGACTACAAATATTATCAAAATATTGTTGGCACAAGAAATAGTTGCATCATGGGAGTCCGCAAAACCATGGCGTAGATCGAGAAGGAATATATTATATGAAATGTTGGGCATACATGAAGACTCAGACAATGCACTAGTAATAGTAGAAAAGAATATAGGTCATCTACATCTTCATTTGAGCATTCATCTGAAGAAAATGTAGTTTCTGATGGTGTGTCAGAATCCATGTGTTGACTTCAATATTTTCCCATGAAACATTTTATCTTTTTTAATAAGATGACATTGTCTATGTGGCAACTCTAAAGGAGTGTTTCAATTTTAATATGAATAGATTCTACGTCTTATGGTTTAATATATGATTTTATTATGAGTATTATCAGAAATTCTTTTATTTTATATGGATTGAGTGGTCTAAGAATTTCTTGAATAATTTTTGTTTAATATAGTGAAAGTTTTATATAATGTTACTAAGAGGTTTAATAAATACAATTTTAAATTATGATAAACCGATATAATTATGTCATTTCTTTAAATAGTGTGTTACGAGTAGCATCAATTTTCAATTTGGGGCTTGATTTTAAGGTTATTGTAAATAACATGAAGGACTATTTTTTCTTCGTATTCATAGTTTTGTCCCCACAAAAAATTGGTGTTGCTGGTAGCACCACTTTTTGATTTGGAGGTGGTTTTTTGTGTTTTTTTCACAAAAATAGAAACTTTAATGTCTAGATTTTTCATTTTGAGTATATTGTTCTCATCAAGCTGTATAACATATTTAAATCATTGGTTGTATGAAGGAACTAGGAAAAACTAGTCCAACATTCAATCATGTTTGCTTCATTATTTGAACCAATCCCTAACTCCCATAATATGGAGGCTATGTCCATGGTAGGGATAAACCCCGACACCCCTCCCCTTTATTGTCATTGTCAGTCACCACAAAATATTCTTATAACAATATTTTAGCTTAGCAATATATTTATTTAACTTAAAAAAAATTAAATCAAGAAACCCACAAATTTGTTGTTGGTTTGGTAGAAGTTTTATACTATTACACAATCAATATAGAAAAATATAAATCCTTCAAAAATTAAAGATTGATTTCAAACATTGAATAATTTGAAAGGATTGAAAAATGGTCATTCAAATTCAAAATGTTATTTCAAACCTTCTCCATTAATTAATGATTAGAGTTATATTAATCACATTTTAAAATTTATGGTAGGTATTGATTTTCATAATATTGCAATATATTTATGTTATCACATTATATGGAAAAGACAATATTTTTATTTATGATTTTTATTTTTTTATAATATATATGAATTAAAAATTTAGAAACATAAATAATGGTTGATTAAAAATATGAAAATTGGTTAAATATAAATTTATTGTAAAGTTGATTATATATATATATATAAATAATACATTTAATATTTATTGAAAATATAAAAATTAATAAATTAAAATTAATAAAATATAGTAACAAAAACTTTTGTGTACATTTTTATAAAAAATAAATAATCTCAAAATACTTGCTAATTAATACTTATAATATAAAAATTAATAAATTAAATGAAATTTATTATTATAAATTTTTATATACATTATTAATACCATTTAAATTCTAAAGATAAATAAAAAATAAATTCTATAAAAAATACTTTTATTAAAATTTAAACAACATGACCTTTTATCTATCAAAATAAAGAATAAATCGTACACGTATATTATAAAATAAGAAAGAGAAAGAAGAAGAATGTCCTATATGAATAAATCAAACTTATATATTATAAAATAAAAACATTAAAACAAAAAAAACATATTTTATACAAAATAATATACTAAACTAAAAAATAAATCAAACACGTATATTATAAAATAAGAAACTTAAAAGACAAAAAAAAACATACATGTCCTCTACAAATAATAGAATAAGCTACACATAAAACAAACTATCCACATCAATGGCCCATTTATAAAGCTCTCAACAAATAATATGATTAACTACGTTTAGAACAAACTATCCACATCAATGTCGGAGATATAAAACTCTCATTCAACCAGCGATGTAATTATATTTGTTCATTGATAATTTTTGTTCAAGGAAAATAAATTGGTAAAAATATTAAAAGTTTTGTTTTCAAAATAAAAGTTGCAATATATTATTGGTTTATCTTTAAAATAAAAATAATTATAATAATTTATTAGTTAAGATTAGAACAAATTCTCATCAATTTTATAATGAAACAGGTTATTGGTTTCTTCCTAAAACTTCATGGATGGAAAAGGTTTATCATTTCTCTGAGTCTATGAGAGATGAGGATGCAAATCACTTTCTCTTAGAATGCCTTGCTTATACCCACTAAACCAAGTATTATCATTCTTAAACCATCATCATCAACATCGTAGTCATCATCAACAAATTATGATTTCTTATAATTTATTTTTATTTACCAAAACTTTGAAAAAATAGATACATTCCTTCCCTTTTAATCTTAATAAGTTTCTCACTTAATATATATATATATTTTTTTAAGTGTGTAAATTTTTAATGTTATCTTTATACATAATATAGTTCAAATTAATATATTAATTTACTTTAATTCTTTATTAACTTTAATTTATTAAGTTTAAAAATTATCTAATGTATTTTCAACTTTTTACTTTATAGGTGTAAATTTTTAATGTTATATTTGTAATATGTTTACACATTTCAATTAAATATAATAATTGACGTTACCCTTTTAAAAATATAAAAAAATTACCTCTTTATTATAAACAAAATTTCTTTATTATAAACAAAATTTCTTTAATATCTTGAGTGTTTTATAAATATTTCAATTTCCATGTTTATTTGTTTTTAATTCTATTTAACTTTTAATTATTTTAATTTAAAAAAAAATATTATTATATTATATAGTAATTAATATACAAAATTTATAATTTCATACTTTAAAATATACATATTTATAAAAATAAGTATTAGTATTAATATTTGATTTTTTTAAATTAATGATGACGTTTAATCTTAAATTTTATTATTAAATATAATTATTAAATTAGAGATGAAAAAAACTTGTTAAGTTTTCTAAATATTTGGATCATATTCGAACTATTTTAAAATTGCAAGAAAAACCATATATATCTCAATCATGACATTTTGGGGACTTCAGAATGCTCCAAACACCAATAAAACATTTTTATATAAATAGATAATTTTGGAAGTTTAATAAGTTATTTAAAACTTGAAGATAATAACTTTGACTCATGAGTTGTGATAAAAGGAATGTGTTTAAATAAAAGTGTGACCTACATGAGCTTGAACGCACATTAAATCCACATCAATAATTTCAAGAGAAAAGGAAATATGAGCTTGAACGCACATTCATTAGCAGACCCCACGAGTCAATAATTTCAACGGACGACTGTCTTTTTGCTTTGTAAAATTAGAATTATTGCCTTCAATGGTTTCCTTCCTGCTGTTTCATCAGTACTCCGTTCACGAAACTCTGTGGCTGAGCATCATTTTCAGCTGCCCCCTACGAAAACAGCAAGTAAAATCGATAAGATAAAGGTCCTTCCAGCAGGAAGATCAGCACCATAAATGAGATTACTGAACTTGGAACATCAGCGCCTTAAATGAGATTACTGAACTTGGAACAGCAGCGCCATAAATGAAATTACTGTACTTGGAAGATTACTAAACTTGAACAAATCAGGGAACAAATTATGAATGAGCAAAGAATTTTCGGAATATCAGTGCCATAAATGAGATTACTGTACTAGAAAAATTACTGAACTTGAACAAATTAGGGAACAGATTATGAATGAGCAAAGAATTTTTGGAATATCAATGCCATAAATGAGATTACTGTACTAGAAAAATTACTGAACTTGAGCAAATTAGGGAACAGATTATGAATGAGCAAAGAATTTTTGGAATATCAGTGCCATAAATGAGATTACTGTACTAGAAAAATTACAGAACTTGAACAAATTAGGGAACAGATTATGAATGACCAAAGAATTTTTGGAATATCAGCGCCATAAATGTACTTAGAAGATTACTGAACTTGAACCTATTATGGAACAGATTATGAATGACCTAAGAATTTCTTGCATACCAATGTGAAACTGGCTGGCTGAAGGGTGAAATTGTAACGCGGGGTTGCAGCAGCTGAAAGCTTCATCGAAAGGAACTGCAAATAAATACCATGTACGTGAATTTTTAACTTCCATTCTCGCAAATTGCTACACAAATTAATGTGAACTTCGTGATAATATATGATAATTACCTCGACTTGATACTGCAACGACTTGATATAATTGATGATCTGGTCAAGGATAACTGTTTTGGCTGCACCCTGCGTTTCAAATGACCAAAACACAAAGACTCTTATTAAGAAGCTTTATAGAAATAACATACCTACTTGGATGGAGAACCTTCATAATTTTACCTTCCAACAGCCCGGAACCAGATCTTTTAAGCAATTCATCCGTTTCCTAATTTTCTCTCTTCTAACCTGTCAAGCACACACCATTGTCATTAATAGCACACACCACTGTCATTGATAGGAGATAATTTTTCGCTCAAAGGGGTTTTCCATAGCTTGATAGCATTTTTACAATAGGAGATAATTTTGCGCTCAAAGGGGTTTTCCAGAGCTTGATAGCATTTTTACAGTCCACTATACTACTGCACATCACTTATGTTGTTCATGATAGCTCATGATAGCAGTATAGCTATTTATTTGTGTGATTGGTGAATATGGATTTGACACAAGTTAATTGCAGGGTTACAACAAGTTAAAAGTTAATTGTAGGATGAATATCAATATGCTACAAGTTAATTTCATAAAATAATTTTTTTTGTAATCTAAGAAAAAACCTCATAAAATATTTTTTTTGTAATCTAAGAAAAAACCTTTTGTCATTTATTTTGAATTGTAAAATTTCAACTTATTAATATAAATAATGATGATAGTTAACCTTTACTCAGACCAAATAGTATTCTAGCTCAAGTGCCCTTAACTATGGAGTTCCAATGAAATCTGGGTACGTTAATAAATTTATAAAATGGCTTAAAATAAATATATTTATTTTATATCAAATTAAAATTAATTTAAAAATTTAATAAATCTATCTAAATTTCTAATTTTAAAGAAATTATTTTATCTACTTTCTAACTGATAAATTATTATACAAATTTAATAATAAATATAATTAACACTAATTTTTTTATACATTAAAAAACCACTCTAAACACTAAATACTAAATCATATCAGATAACTCTTGAAAAAGAAAAATGTGAAACCCAAAAAAAGTTATAATGATCTGCATTCTATATATAGAGCCCAACTTAAATCCATTTTAATGAGCAATCTTTTTAGTTTTAAAATCTATAACTCTTGCAAAAAAGAAATGCGAAACCCAAAAATATTATAATAAGCTGCATAAATCTATGGTCCAACTTAAATCCATTTGAATGAGCAATCTTTTAAGTTTTAAAATCTATATTTTAATTTCTTTTATAAGATAGATCTAGGTTAATAAAAATAATATTATAGGTTGGTATATAAGGTTTTAGATAATAATTTAGAATTAATTTTATATTTATTATTATTACTATTAAATTTATATATTTAAATATTAAAATAGTTGAATAAAAATTAAAAAATAACACATTTTTAAATAATATATGTATAGATAATATTAAAACTGCTAAATAAAGCTAAACAGAAAATATATCAACTTTATAAATTTGATATTTCCATTTAAATATCTTTAAATTGCAAATTACTTTCCTATTTTTATAAAACCTACTAATCTTGAATATCTTGAAAAATCAGAGCTAAATATAAATGATCTATCATATTTGCTATACTTTTATAAATTGGAAATCCTGAATTTGAATAAAATTAGTACCAACCTATACCCATTTTAATTAATAAAACAATTTGACCGAGGTCTTTTCCTAATACTAAATATGAAGCTTGCCCTCTCAGGAATGCTATGAGAAATATCAAACTCACCCTCTCTGCAATACTATGCCTGTCTGTAGCCTGACCCCTTCTAGATCTCACCAGTACGATGTCTTTGACAGGCTTTGGCATCGCGAGCTGTTTCGAAGCCGATTCAGTAGAAGCTGCTGTAGCCTGGGAATGCTTGACAGTAGCTGCCTTATCCTGCAAATGGAGCATGAAACAAAAACCAAAAGAAACTATGTTGTAGATAAAATTGCACAGAAGAAAAAAGTAATAGATTAATGCACAGGAGTTCACCATTCTAGCCGAGTTTATCCGACAAGGTGTGTTTTGAATCTTGTTATCCTCTACTTCTACTTTTGAATCAGTCGTAGCAATGATCGCTTCGTCACAGATCATAGAAACATCTGGTGGGATCTTGTTATTGTATAATTCATCGATTGCAAATACACTAGTTTCAACAAAGAACCTACTTATATCCTCGTCAGTTTCTGATCTTGAATCAAGCCTTTGAAGGCTATATTCCTCTATCTCTCTTGAATTCATGAGCTGTATTACAAAGTACAACTAAAAGTAAACAATACTGCGAGTGCCTACGATATTATGCAGAGTTTTTGCGAATAATCTCAGGTGTTCCTAATAGCTGCGAGTATCTAGGATATTATGCAGGATGCTTGTATGATCATGAGATACTATGCACTGCACACTGGAAAAATAAGAGATCCTAGCATTATTAAAGTGCTGTCAATACTTGCAGTGGGTCTGCACTCTGCTCTGCAATCCTACGTCGTAACAGATGGCCAATCGGAGGACAGGACAGTTTCCAGATACCGTGTTGTTCTGTGAAAATGGAATAGTTTCAGCATCAACACAGGCACCAAAATGGGAAGGACATTGAGCTGCACGATGATACAGTCAGGAGAAAAATAGTTTTCAATCGTCGCACGGAGCAAATGATAAAGATGCTGGCGAGGGAGTCCATGCTTAGCCCTATAATGGCGCATTTATAGCCGTCTCGTCCGAAGTTATAAGGTTAGAACATACTAGACACTCTCACCCGAACATTTTATAACCATATATTTCACCCAAATCAGTCTCTTTGTTGATAAGTAAAAGTAAACTTTTTTTTTGTCAATGATATAATGATATGGTGGTATGTTGGTGGGGCTAGATGGATTTGATTTCATCCAACTGGGTTCAATTCGGTTGAGACATGTTAATGGTTTGCTCCACCTATTATCCAAGGAAGTGGGAAAGTAAAAATAAACATTTACATAGGAATACATTTCAGCTAGGCCTCTCATCAAGAAAAAAAACCCAAATTTAGAGTCATAAGGCTTCCTAGAAAGAGAAAACAACTCACATTCAAAGTGTTGACACCTAAAAACAAAAAGACAAAAGGCCCCTTGTAGTCTCTATTGGGCACAAAATACACGATTGATAAATTTTAAATCTGCTAAGGATCTAAGTGGAAAAATTTATGCATGCATACACAGTATAGTAATCAAAAAATGGTTTCCATCTAACACACTCTAGACTTGACCCAAAAAAATGAAAGAAAAAAAAACACTACTTAACAGTTGTTCATCTTTTGGCCTCCAAAGGCTCGTATGCATCCTCAGCATTGCCTGTGGCTTTACGCTTGATGCCACTAGTGCTAACCTGTTGTGTGTTGTCCGTCTTCACTGGGTCAGCCACTTTCATAGTTTGGCCTTCCTCTTTGATGTTGTGAGTTCATCCACTAGATCACTCTCCTTCGTCGGGTGCAGCTCGTTCTCAGCCTTTTCTTATGTAACATAGTGAATTACACCTCCTCCCCAATGGAGGTGAGCATTGGTAAAGGAAGGTGGAATAACTCGACAATGTCAACACACCATTCTATGAGAATCTGCACCTTATCGTGAAGCTTGATAATCCTAGACTGCATGTCCTCCTCTGTCTCCTTGATATTATTTCAAATCACCAACAACATATCCATCATCGTAGAAAATTGGGGAGTTATGCCTTTGCCACTAGGTTCCTAAGAGCATGCATGGTGGCCATGATAGACATGATCAACAAAAACTCAAAAAACACAAATTTATCATAGAATCCCAATTGGGTAAACCACCAATACTTCCTATTACTGCAAAATTATATTTACAAATAGTTTTTTCCTGCTACTACAGACAAGGATGGTACTACACCCTATTTACCAACAACTACTGGAAGGAGGATACAACCCCATGTTTTATCAGTTGCTTCTAAAAGGATGCTACAACACCCTATTTACCAGCTATCACTGGAAGGAGGCTACAACCCCTTTGTAGGCCTCTTGCCTACCCTAGCGCCTCCCAACCTCACTTATATGATAATTTGATCTTTGACTAGTCTACATCAATCGATTTTCCAATTGTATGTATAGAGACCCTTATTTGAAGGTTTAATCATCATTTATATACCCTCAAATATATCTCTTCATCCAACAGTCACATATCTTCCTCATGACTCTTCACTAACAAATAAACTAATTCGAGATTTGTCATTTTTCACTCTGTCTAATTTATTAGTTGCGACCTTCCACATTTTTTTTTTCTGCAACGTCCTTTTCGCAACAAACTCTCCGCAAAAGACCTTTCCGCATTCAGCTTTCCAAACCGACCTTTCCGTAATTTATGGGAACTTGTTCCTTCCGCAATTGCAGGTTGTGGATTGCACATGTGCACTTTAACTTTTCTCGAGAATTGATTCCGCAATTATCTTTTTGCAACGAACTTTTTGCAATCGAAAACTCCTTCCTTCCGCAATTGCGGATTGCAGGTATGCATTTTGAATTTTCTCGAAAGTTGCTTCCGCAATTCGTCTTCCGCAAATCCTGTGAATCGTCGATCGCTTTGCAGAATACTCATTGTCAGTTGATCAATTATCAAGCATGAAACTTCACTTTGGTGCTCCATAATGTTATTTTCAATGCACATTTACTTTGTTGATCCTTTTCCTACTGTCGATCTATTCTCTTGATACAATCTGATCTGTCCAACCTCTGTTAAATAAGCTGATTACAAATCCGCGGCCCTGCCTCGATTAATCAGAGGATCGATCAATCAATTTAGTTTGATCAGACTTGATCCCCTCGCTGGATCCTCTCATGTGTCTTTCCATCCTCATCACATATGCCATCGCTTGTCCTGCCATTGTGTCATCACTTATTCCTTTGTCGTTACCGAACTCATTTTGGCATCAATGAAAACCCCATTCAACATTCTCCCCCTTTGAAAATGATGACAAAGGTTTCCTTTTGACAGCTCCCCCTGACATGTTGCTTCCTCTTCCCCCTTTTTACTGTAAGGATATTACTCCAACTTATGCCTAATATGCTCAAATGTTTCTTTGGGAAGTGGCTTAGTGAATATATCAATAGTCTATTCTTTAGTATTAATATATTCCAATCTAACCACTTTTTGGGACACTTGATCTCTTAGAAATTGATATTTTATCAGTATGTGTTTTGTTTTGGAGTACATGACAGGATTTTTCGATATGCTTATGGAAGTTGTATTGTCACAATTTATTACTATTGGATGGTCCTTCTTCACAAGTCTTCTAATGTCTGCTTCATCCAAATGACTTGAGTACAACATAATACAACAACAATATATCCAGCCTCCGTTGTAGATAGTGTTATAGAAGATTGTTTCTTGCTCAACCATGATACCAAACAATTTCACAAAAAGAATGTTGCTCCATCTGTATTGTTTCGATCATCAACACTTTCTGCCCAATCTACATCGGTGAATGCTTTTAAAAAGAAGTCTTAACATTTTAGGTACCATAAACCATAATTCATAGTGCCTTTTAGATACCTAAAGATTCTTTTTACTATAGGCACATGTGTTTCTTTGGGAGCTGATTGAAATATAGTAACCAATCCTACAACTTGCATTACATATGGTCTTTTAGCTATTACATATAGAAGACTTCCTATCATAGATCTATACATGGTATGATCCACTTCTAAGGACTCATCATTTTTGCTTAGTTTACAACTAGTGATCATAGGAGTATTCAGAGGCTTGGAATCTTCCATATTAAACCTTTTAAGCATATCTTTGATATACTTGGTTTGATAAATGAAGATTCCTTTGTTAGACTAATAGACTTTTAATCCCAAAAATAATATTAATTCACCCAACTTTGAAATTTCAAATTCCTTCTTCATTTCAGAAGAAAAAATTACACTTTGTATTTGCAGATTGCTTCCAAATATGATATCATCCACATAAACAATAACAATGATGATATTCTTATCTTCAATATTTATGTACAGATTACTATCCGTGGCTCCTCTTTTATATCCATGTTTCTTCAAGTAGTTATCTAGCCTTGAAAACCATGCTCTTGGGGCTTGCTTGAGACCACAGAGCACCTTTTTTAGTTTACAAACATAGTCCATTCTCTGATAAGAGAAAACCTTCAGGATATAGAATTCCTCTTCTAGTTTCTCATTTAGAAACATATACTTGACATCCATTTGATGTACTTTGAAGTTTTTATAACATGAAAATGCCAAAAACATTATGATTTCTTCAAGTCTTTCTACAGGTGCAAAGGTTTCTTCAAAATCAATACCTTCCACTTGAGTAGTATGCTTTACATACTAACCTTTCTTTGTTTCTTATCACTTTTCCATTTTCATTTAACTTGTTTTTGAAGACCCACTTGGTTCCTATAGTATTATTGTTTTCAAGTCTTGGAATTAGTTCCCAAGTTTGTTTTTTCTCAATTTGATCCAACTCTTCATTCATGGCTTTGATCTAGTCACCATTTTTGTTAACTTCTACAATGTTCTTAGGTTCCACCACTGATAGTAAGGCTTCTTCATTAAATAGTAGTTTCCTTCTTGTATTGAATCCAACATCGTTGTCACCTATGATTTGTGTCTCAGGACGATTCTTTTGTACTCTCCTAGATGGATCTTTTCTATCAGATCTTGGAGAGTCTTCACCTCCACTTTCCTGTGAGTCTTCTTTTTCTAATATTTCTTCTTCTTCTTCTTCTTCAAGAGCATCCTTCTCTTGTAAACTTTCTTCTTTTTTTTTATTATCTATTTCTTCATCATCATTTTCTTCAACATCCTCACTCTCTTGGGTTTGTATTCTTCTTGACTTAGTATCATTGACTGTTACATTTTCACTTTCTATAATCTTGCTCGAATTTAGATTATAACATATGTATTCCCTCTTTGTAGAAGAATATCCAAGAAATATGCCTTCATCCATCTATAGTCAAACTTTCCTAGATTATTATCTTCTCTTTTTATGTAGCATTTACTTTACAAAACTCTAAAATATTTAACTGAAGCTGGTCTTCCGAACCATAGTTCATAATGAGTCTTGTCACTATTCACTCTGAATTTTCCTCTATTTTGTATATAGATAGGTGTATATACTTCTTCTCTCCAATAACTACCACGAAGTTTTGGTTCATTAAGCATAGTTCTAGCTGCTTCCTGGGCTGTCCTATTTTTTCTCTCAACTACTCCATTTTGCTAAGGAGTTCTTGTTGTTGAAAATTGTCTCTTAATTCATCAATTTCACAAAACTTGTTGAATTCATTTGAGGTGAAATCTCCACCATTATCTAATCTTAGACATTTAATCTTATGATTTCCTTGATTGTCAACAAGTGCTTTGAAGGCTTTGAATTTCATAAAGGCTTCTGATTTTTCTTTAAGAAATGTTACCCAAGTCATCCTTGTATAATCATCGATTAATAACATAAACTAATATTCACCTTGTAGCCAAGGAAAAACCCTGGCTACGTGAAGAAGCACCTACCTTCCGTTTATAGGACAAAAGGATAGAGTCTCTAGTTAATGAAGTACCTGCAATGAAAGGTTAGATGCAAACCATGGGTAACCTCCAATAAACCATTAGAAAACAAAGAAAATATGAAGCATCTACAGACTATAAAATGAATAAACAAAGATGAATCAGTATTCCTTCCTATCTGGTTTGAAAGGGAGCCACCATGCCCAAACTCATAAGATGCCTCTCCATAGGCTAGGAATGGGTGGAGCTTAGGCTCAACACACCAAGGGAATGAGCAAACAGAGGAATGGAGTTGTGGGAGATGAATAGCTTGAGAGTGAAAGGTCTCTCAAGGTACTCATATGGGCATTATAACGACAGGGAAGAATAATGATCATTTTTAATGGGGACCCCCACCTCTCCTTTTATAGTTTTTCTCACATTTTTAGGGTTTTAAGCCCCTGGTTAGGGTTTTGGGCCCTACCTAGGGTTTTATGCCCCCTTTCTCTTATTTTTAGCTCCTTTCTGGGTTTTTAGGACCTTTTAGGGCTTTTAGCCCCTTTGTGGGCCTTTTGGCTCCCTTGTGATCCTTTTAGCTCCTTTGCAAGCTATTTTGGCTCTTTTGTGGGGTTTTTAAGCCATTTTTAATTATTTTTGAGCTTTTTGAGAGAAAAACATAGGTTAAATGGGTGTAGGGGTATAATGGGTTAGGAAATGGATATCTTTGCATGGTGTAGGCTATATGAGCAATTTTTTGGGTAAACACACCTTGAAAGATTTTAGTCCTTGTTGGTCCACAAACATCAGTGTGAATTATTTCTGATGGATGAGAGGTTGTATGTTCCTTGACCTTGAATCTTGTTCTCATTTGTTTCCCATGAAGACAGTGTATACAAACATGATTTGGTGGTTTTATGATCTTTGGCAGATTTCTTACTATTAGTTTTTCATCATTCAAGCTAGCATTATGATCGTAGGATCTTTTCACTAAGAGAATAAAAAGCACATCAATAAAACATAAGAACATCACAAGAGACAAGAGACACAAAGAGTTTTCCTCGGGGAAACCATAAAGGAGAAAACCCCGCAACTTCCTGAAAGATAGAATCAACACAAAATAGTAAAACCAGAAAACAGCAATATGCACTCTCGACAGCAGTAGTCTTCTTCTTGTCTAGTCCCAGTGTATTTCCTTCCTCACTTAGGCGCCACACTTTAGTGAGTGAGTGATGTGTTGCAAGTGATAAATAGAGAGACTCTCACTCTCTATTTATATTCTTCCGTTCACTTGAAGTGCACTCAATCATGTCGTCCCAATTTAACAATTACTTACTAGAGCCGACATCTCTAGGAGTGTCTAATAACCTTAGTGCCCCACCACTTGTGGGGAATTTTCCTCCTCTGACCAATAGGAGGGTAACACAATGGTGGGGACTATTGCCCTGACTTACAATGAATCACCTAGGGTCGACTTCACTAGTATAGTCTAATAAACTAAGGGCCCCACAACTGTGGGGACTTTAACCCTTTACCAATAGGAGGGTTACCCACAATGAATTGACATGAATTTCTCATTATAGAAACTTCCCGATCGGAACATCGGGGCATGAAATGACTCAAATACATCCTGGAATAAACATCGAGTTACAATAGATAAGAAATACAAGTGAATACATTCCGAAGTTACAATTACATCAACACTCCCTCTTAACTAGGAAGGTATTCTCTCGACACAATTTATCAGTACAAGTCTTCTTCTCTGTATCATCTCAGTCATCGTCAAGTCCTCGTCATCTTCAAGTCATCTTCATCTGGATCTGAATCATCACTTGATTTAGATCATCGTCACTGGATCATACTCGATCTGGAACTTCGTCACTGGATCATACTCGATCTGGATCATCATTACTGAATCTAGATCATCACTCGATCTGAATCATCATGGAACATCATCACTGAATCTAGATCATCTCTCAATCTGGATCATCATGGAACATCATCACTAGATCTGGATCATCTCTCGATCTAGATCAACATCACTGGACTGGATCTGGATCATCACTCGATCTAGATCAGGATCTGGATCATCTCTCGATCTGGATCATCACTGTTGGATCTAGATCATCACTTGATCTGGATCTCTCGGAGTCATCATAACTAGATCTGGATCATAGCTTGATATGGATCATCTCTGGTCATCATCATGTGTGTACTATCTCGTCATAGGAATTTCTACAGAGGCAGCCCTTTTTCATGTTGGTTGTAGGCCTAGCCACCAGGTAGGTCTTCGCCCAGCACTTATATCTGACCTTCTCGTCAGAAAGGCACGCCCAACACTCACATATGATCATGTAGTAAACTACAATCACATCAGAAAGGCCCAACACTTACATTCACCAGCATGGTAGGCACATCAACTACCATCTGTGAAATGGCTCTGCACTTACATCCATCCAGACAAGAACACATCCTATCACAGTGATGGAAGGGCTTGCACTCACATCTAACCTGGTAGGAACTGAATCCTACACCCTCGTCAAAATGGCCCCCAATCCCTGACTGAGCTACCTAGTAACGGACCAGGTGCCTCCACTCTCCCTGAGAGTGGCAGTTTCCCTTACATCTGTCCTACTCAACAGAATGGCGTGCACTCACATCTGACCTGGTAGGAACTGAATCCTACACCCTCGTCAGAATGGCCCCCAGTCCCTGACTGAGCTACCTGGCAACAGACCAGGTGCCTCCACTCTCCCTGAGAGTGGCAGTTTCCCTTACATCCGACCTGCTCATCGGAATGGCCAACACTCACATCTGACATGGAAGGAACTAAATCCTTTAGCCATGAACAGAATGGTTCAGCCCTTACATCTGACCATGGAAGGAACCATTCCTCTCACCATGTCAGAATGGCTCTCTTAGTCCTGGACTGAGTGTTCCTGGTAACTGACCAGGTGCCTCCATTCCCAGAATGGCAGTCAACACTCATGTATGACATGGAAGGAACCAAATCCTCTCACCACGACAGAATGGCTCAACCCTTACATCTGACCATGGAAGGAACTAATCCTCTCACCATGTCAGAATGGCTATGGGTCTCATCACTTTCTCTTGGAGGGAACCTCGATCTGGAGAACACCAAGTCTCTCTCTCTGAAGTACTCGAACTTCAGCCTAGCTAATGGCTTCGTCAATACATCAGCTATCTGTTCCTCCATCGCAACATACTGGAGCTCCACTACTCCTCTCTGCACAATATCCCTGATATAGTGATACTTGATCTCGATATGCTTCGAATTATCATGGAACACTGGATTCTCTGACAACTTCACACAACTCTGGTTGTCACAATGTATACAAGTAGCATCCAACTAGAGATCAAATATATTAGACAGTAGCTTCCATAGCCATACTGCCTTACAACTAGCTCAACAAGCTGCGACATACTCTGCTTCAGCTATACTCAGTGCCACACAGGATTGCTTCCTACTAAACCAAGAGATCACACTTGATCCCATACTAAAGCAACATCCAGAAGTACTCTTCTTGTCGATGGCATTGCCTGCCCAATCTGAATCAACATAAACCTCTAGGTTAATATTTTGATTCACATCGTACTTGAGCCCATAATCAATTGTACCCTTCAGGTACCTCAGAATATGCTTTGCAGCAATCAAGTGAACACTTCTCGGATCTGTCAGGTACTGGCTCAAGGTGTTCATAGCAAAGCAAATGTCTGGTCTCGTGTTCATCAGGTACATCAATGACCTAATCATCTGACGATACATCGTAGCATCAACCGACTCTGATGAAGCATCACTCAATAGCTTCAGGTTCGATGCCATAGGTGTGGTCATGCAGTCCATCATCCTGAACCTATTCAAGATCTCTATTGCATACTTCCCTTGTCCACACCTCCATGCCTAGAAAATAGTGCATCGACATATAACAGAAGCATCATTGGTCTTTCGCCTTCAACCTTGAAGCAAAGGTTGGAATCCATTTTACTCTTAGTAAAGATTAGAGTCATCGGTAATCTATCCATCCTATCATATCATGTTGAACCTCAGGATCTTCTGTAGTCACTCCCTCTGAAGCGAAGCATCGTACTCCCTCTGTCTTCTATACTCTATGCACTGAAACATTCTGTACTGAAGTGACAAGTAATATCCATCTAGGATCATTAGATACCAATATCCTCTATTTTGAACTTTTTCAAAAGTTCTTCTCACAAATCTGTGAGCTTGTCATCTTTTANTTTCGTGGGTATACTCCTTCTTGAGCCTTCAGCTTCATCGTCTTCTTCATTCATGATAGCATCGTTTCTTATCCAAATGCTAGGATGGATAAGAAGTTCTTCGATAGTTGAGCTCTTCATATTCCTCATCGCTTAAGGGATCTTCTTTGAATGGTGAGAGCTTGATCTTTAATTGCTCCCATCTTCTCTTCTCTTCTTATGAGTCAAGCTTCTTCTTCTTCTCGAAGTCTGTTAAAAGTAATCACTTCCTTCTGCCACACATTCCTTGAATGAATGAATTCCATGATCCTAGGAGGCCATTCAAGGTGGCCATCACCACTTCTACATTCTTCACTTTTTCTTTTACCACTTGAAGTTGTTCTTGATTTGAGAGACTCTTATGACTGCATGGTCTCTGCATTCTGGATCTTCACTTCCTTCAACTAGTTTCTTAAGGTCATATTCTGATCTATGTTCTTTCCTTCAAATAGCTTGGTCAAGGAATCAAACATCATTG
>LPNX010767681.1:106732-173075 GCA_001517045.1 Pseudotsuga menziesii | reverse complement strand
AAAAAAAATCTAGAATTGATTATTTGCAAGGTTATCAGTGGGTTATAGATGACACCTAGTTGTGGTCAAGTTTGTGGCACTGTCAATGGGAAATAAACAACAACCAATGCTCATGGGGTGATCATAGGTTGAAAGTGTAAATACATTTCCACCAAGACATTGACCTCAAGTGACTTCACTATATCCATCTCTTTTTCATTTGTTAGTGTTTCTTCAACAATGACCTTCTTCCATATTGAACCTATCATTCTATATTTTTTTCATGGTCATCGCAGCAGTGCAGGTGTTGGCCCCTAGCATTGTAGGTTTCAACCACATTCTACACTTGTTTTGAACACTCCCCCTTTTCAAAAGTCCACAATACCCTAATATATAGTTCACTATATGGTCATGGTCCTATTGTATTCCCCTACCTAATTGATCAGTTGACTCGACACTTCAATTTATATACACTATCTAGAAGCTAAAACAAAACCTAGAATATATTATTTGCAAGGTTATCAGTGGGTTATAGATGACACCTAGTTGTGGTCAAGTTTGTGGAACTGCCAATGGGAAATAAACAACAACCAATTCTCATGGGGTCATCATAGGTTGAAAGTGTAAATATATTTCCACCAAGACATTGACCTCAAGTGACTTCAATATATCTTTTTCATTTGTTAGTTTCTCTTCAACAATGAACTTCTTCCATATTGAACCTATCATTTTATATTTTCGGCATGGTCACCATAGCAGTGTAGGTGTTTATATACCCTCAAACATATCTCTTCATCCAATAGTCACATATCTTCATCGTGACTATTCATCGACAAATAAACTAATTCAATATTTTTCATTTTTAACTCTGTTTAATTTATCAGTTGCGACCTTCTGTAGTTGTTTTTTTGCAATGTCCTTTCCATGACAAACTCTCATGAACAGACCTTTCGGCATTCATCTTTTTGAATCGACCTTTCTATAATTTATGGGAACTTATTCCTTTCGTAATTGCGGGTTTCATATTGCGGATGTGCACTTCAACTTTTTTCGATAATTTATTCTGCAATTATCTTTCCGCAACAACATTTCCGCAATTGAAAACTTCTTCCTTTTGCAATTGCAGATTGCAGATTACAAGTATGAATTTAAACTTTTCTCAAAAGTTTCTTTTGCAATTCTTCTTCTGCAAATCATGTGAACCATCGATCTCTTTGCGGAATACTCCTTGTGCGTTGATAAGTTATCAAACACAAAACTTCACTTTGGCGCTCTGGAATGTTATTTTCAATGCATATTTACTTTATGTATCATTTTTCTACCATCGATATATTCTGTTGATACAATTTAAATTGTCCAACCTCTACTAAATAATCTAATTGCAAATCCACGACCCTGTGTCAATTAATCAGAGGATTGATCAATCAATTTATTTTGATCAGATTGTAACATCATAGTTTTGACCCCATTTGCCTTAAAGTATATATGATGTAAATATTGTATTTAATCATGATGTGGAGCTAAAGGCCAAGGCCCCGCCATCGATTTAGTGGTTTATGTTTTGGCAATTAAAATCAATGCCGATGGTATTATGTGCTATCTTGGCACATTATAATTTGGACATCATGTNNTTAAAATACCCACAACTAGCTATGTCAATGCAACATTAAAGAGATTCGGGCATGATTTCCTAAGGATAGGGGGGGGGGGGTATTCAAACCTTTGATCCAATGGGGAAAAGCCAAATGTCAAAGGGAAAACCTATCAAACTGTCAACTACCCATTTTTTCTTTTGTGTCCAATCATTTATTTCTTCCAGAAATTGGTTGAGTTAGTTAATGCATAGGGATGGGAAGAGTATGGAAGCGAAATTCGAATTGAAGAAGCTATCAGATTTTGGAAAACATGCTTTTGACTTATGGGCCAAGTAAATTCCCAAAAATGTTTCTCATTCCCTCATGCATTCACGTCCTCCTCTTCCTTACATTTTTTGAAGCTCCCGTGCATTCCCCATTCACGTCTTTGCATTTTTATTAATTTTTCCCATGGTTGGAAAGTTTTTTTTGCTAATGTTTAGTGGCTGGGATCTCTCCTGGATGATTTTCTATTGTTTCCTCCTTCACACGATTGGGGAATTTATTTTTTTGGTGTTGCAAAACCAATGGGAGAATAGATCCACAAATTGGGGGATTTAAGGGGTTGTTTTTTCCCACGTGAAGACATAGAACATTTATGAAACAAATTTCTCATCCTGGGTCATTTTTCCCCAATTGCCATTTTCATTTTTGGCTCCCATGACATTTTTCATCAATCCCAGAACTTGTATTTTTTTGTGTATGCATCCTTTGTTTTGGTATGAACTCATTTGGAGTGGAAGAGGGAATAATTAGCTTGATAAACCTAGTGTAGAAAGGAACCACACAGAGAGATCAAGAAGGGGTGGTTATTCTTTCTTGCACACCCTGAAGAGCACTGAAAGGGAAGGCATGGCCTAAGGGACTGTGTAGCAGATAAGGGGATGATTCCTTATGTTGGTTGTGTAGGTGTTGGGAAATACAAGCCAGATATTGTGTAGGTTTCCATAGCTATGTGGTTGAGCTCACTATCTTAGCAATTCAACCTTCCACCTTTTTGGAAACTTGATAAACCCAAATGTAGTTTTGGCTTGGCTGAATTTTGATATGCCTTTGGCTATGTGTGAGCCCTCTATTGTTCACTTATTCCTTATGGAAATCATTCCCAACTTGAGGATGGAAGTGGTGCTGAGAGATTGAGGAGCACACTAGCCTATGGTTGGGTGGAATGTTGCAACGACATAACTAGTTGTAGGACAAGCTTCTTCTCAAGATAAGTGTTTCTTGTGTTTAATATCTACAACTGTATTTTCTTTTTTTAATGAGTTATGATGAGCATGTTGAATGCTTTGATAAATGTATTTTTCTTGTGTTGTATTTGCAAATTTTATCCATCTGCATATGTTTTTATGTTCAATGCATTATTTTTTATGATGTTTATGTTCATGGGGATATTTTCCTCGTTTAAATGATAGTCGTAGCACTGCAGTCGCGTCCTATCGAATGGGAGGAGACGTGACATGGAATTGATCCCCTCG
Source organism: Pseudotsuga menziesii (assembly GCA_001517045.1). Taxonomy (NCBI): domain Eukaryota; kingdom Viridiplantae; phylum Streptophyta; class Pinopsida; order Pinales; family Pinaceae; genus Pseudotsuga; species Pseudotsuga menziesii. The sequence continues at coordinate 169,984 of LPNX010767681.1, read as the reverse complement.
TTGGATCCTCTCATGTGTATGTCCATCCTCATCACATATTCCATCGCTTGTCCTTCCATCATGTCATCTCTTATTCATTTATAATTACCGAACTCCTTTTGACATCAATGACAACTCTATTCAACAAACCTAACAACAGAGGTAGAGAAAGTCAAAATGATCTCTTGGCCTTCTACATATTCCATGATAAATTGGGTTCGAAGAACAAGAACTGCCTTGATTGTGCAATGAATGAACATGTGTTATCTAATCATGTAAATCCTCAGAGATAAAGGGATTTTAATGTGGTGCATCAACTAACGTTGCCGTTGTCACCACTTTGCCATCTGGCTTATCCTGCGCCTCTACCCCCATCATATCGCCATTAATGCTAATGCTCTTGTAGTCAATCACCCCATTCGGGATATTCTAGTCGTGATCAACCAAATCTTGACAAGAGAAACACATCAAGGTTTGTTGCTCCAAATTCCACAAGTAGGAAATATCATCTTTTTGGGAGTCAACTCCCACATTAGGAAGAAAGTATACTACTTTGTTGGTTGAATGTATTGCATGAGACATGATAATAATGGTTGTTTCTGCACGCAACATATTGACAACAGATAAGAGAATATGCTCAAGCCTCAATCTAGTATATATCTTGGATAGAGGAGGACCATTATGAAGGAAACACATAATGTCTATTACAATCCTTGAATCACCTTCCATGATTAGCTATGAATTTTTTTTTGGGGAGGCTATCCTTAGGCCATTAAAAAGATACCACAGTTCTTATGTGTTCTTAGTTTATGTCCCCATTATGTCCAGAAATTTTTTTCTTTGTTATATTATGTCCCCAGTACACCCATAGTTTTGTTGCATTATTAATTTATGTCCCCAGTACACCCACAAAGGTTCAAAGGATCTCCCCTTTGTATTTTCTAAAGACACCTCCAAAACAATATTTCCCTAGGATTTCTTTGGAAGATCTCACCCAAAAAGTTTATAGCCATATATTTCGCCCAACCTTTTTGTTGATAAGTTAAAATAAACTCTTTGTTGATAAGTAAAAATAAACTACAAATATAAATTGATTAGTTACATTTTTATGCTCATAACTCATTTTTTTTAATTTAGTACTTACATTTTTTTTGGTTAAGTTCCCTGTGACATGTTGGGTGAACCTTTGGTCTAAGAAAACACGATCCAGGGGCATCTAAGTCGTCAAAATCACTCAGGGATCGCACCTGACCTGGCCGCACCATCCCTTAGCATGGCTGGATTTAAATGTCACCTTCTAGGAGCAATGGGTTTTGATCCTGGGCCTCCAAGAAAATGAAACCCCTCTTGATCATTTTCTCTATCAGAATTTGACAATTTAGTACTTACATTATATTACATTAGAGTAAACATTTACATAGGAATACATTTCATCTAGGTCTCTCATCAAGAGAAAGACAACCCAAATTTAGAGTCATAAGGTTTCCTAGAATGACAAAACAACTTACATTCAAAGTCTTCACACCTAAAAACAAAAAGACAAAAGACCCCTCGTAGTCTCTATTGGGAAAAAGATACATGATTGATAAATTTCAAATACGCTAAGGATCTGAGTGGAAAAAATTATGCATGCATACATACTGCAGTAATAGAAAAGGATTTCCATCTAACAAAGTTTGGACTTCACCCCAAAAAAATGAAATAAAAAAAGAACTACTTAACATGGTCATAGCTTGTTCATCTCTTAACCTCCATAGGATTACATGCATTCTCAACATTTTTTGGGGCTTCACACTTGATTCCACTAGTGCTAGCCTGTTGTGTGTTTTCTATATTCACTGGGTCAACTACTTTCATAGTTTGACCTTCCTCTTCGATTGTTGTGAGTTTATCCACTTGATCATTCTCCTTCATTGGGTATGGATTGGTCTTAGCCTCTTGTTATGCACCATAGTGAATTAATCCATCCTCGCTAATGGAGGTGATCATTGGTAAAGGGAGGTGGAATATCTCAACAATGTTAGCACACCATTCTATGAGAGTATGCACCTTGTCTCGAAGATTCATAATCCTAGTATACATGTACTCCTATGTCTCCTTGATATCATTTCAAATCACCAACAACATATCCATCATCCTAGCAATTTGGGTAGCTATGTCTATGCCACTAGGTTCCTGAGAGCATGTATGGTGACCATGGCCTCACCTGCTTGGATTATAGGAAGACCCCATAGCACAAATCACGATGGGAAGAGCATCTAACACCATATGTATAGAAAATCAAAATGATCTCTTGGCCTTCTACATATTCCATGATAAACCAAGTGTGAAGAAGAAGAACTACCTTGATTGCACAATGAATTAACATGTGAGATCTAATCATGTCAATCCTATGGGATGAAGGGATTTTAATTTCACGCTGCCACCAACATCATCGTTGTAGCCACTTTGTCATATGGCTCTTCCTACGTCTCTACCCCTATCCTATCACCATTAATGATAACACTCCTGTATTCAGTCACCCCATCTAGTATGTTCCAGTCTTGATCAACCAAAGATTGAGAAGAAAGAGAAATCAAGGTTTGGTTCTCCTAAGGCCACAAGTAGGAAATATCATCTTTTTTGGAGTCAAAACCCATATTAGGAAAAAATTCTACTCATTTTTTTGTTGAACATATGGCATGAGACAGGATAATAATGGTCGTTTCTACATGCAACATTTCAGAAACAAATAAGAGAATATTTTCAATCCTTCAACTAGTAGATAGCTTGGCTAGAGGAGTACCATTCTGAAGGAAGCACATAATTTCTATTAGAATCCTTGAATCACCTCCCATGATTAGTTGTGTGAAAATTTGTTGGGTGGCTATCCTTAGGAAATTAGAAAGATCCCACACTTCGACTATGTTGTTAGTTTATGTCCCCAATATGCCCACAATTTTGTTGCGTTGTTAGTTTACATCCCAAGTATGCCCACTGTTCTATTGCATGATTAGTTTATGTCGATAGTATGCCGACACAGGTTCAAAGGATCTCCCCTTTATATTTGTCTAAATACACCTCCATAACCAACTTTCCCTAGAATTCCTTTGGAAGCTCTATCCAAATTTAATTTGACAAACTCACCTACTAGGTCCTACCACATTTAAGCATTGAGAGGAGTGAGTGATGAGGGGGATTGGGCACACCATATAGAGGAGGGTCAACAATCCATCTCTTTAGTATCATTTTTTCCCCTTCCTCCCCCTCAAAATCATCATTCTACCAATGTATGATTTTCATGGTTTTGGTAATATGTCTCTCTATGTTGTTCAAGACCTCCCGGTGAGAGAGATTTGATGCTTTGAATATTCTTCTATTTCTTTCTTTCCATAATTCCAACATAAGAAAACATGGTATGATTTTCTAGATCTTAATGAGGATTGAGATCTTGTATGCCCTAGTATGCCATGGCTTTAAAGTACCAATGACATCCTTCTTTTGGTGATTAGATTGTCGCATAAAGGAATCCATTGGATCCCATATTTAAAAACAAAAAACACCAACTATCCAATAAGTGATTGACAGTTTCAATGTCTTGGGATAACATATGACAACTGGAGGGTCCTACGAACCCTCGACGTTGAATATTATCCTAAGTGAGGATTCTTCCTTGTTCTACCAACTAGAGGAAGGAACATATTTGGGGCCAATATCCATTATTCCATATTCTGTCCCATAGTATGTCCTTGTTCAGAAGGTGATCCCATGACTTCAAATGGTAGTATTATTTAATAGTAAAGTTACCTGATGAGTAATATCCCCAACATAGAATGTCTAGTCCATGTTTGATTCTTATCCTTATTCTCCTTATTGCATTCACCCAAGTTTGGATTTTGACTTGCTCTTGAAGTTCCAACTCCATATTTGTGATATTTTGAGCCATCCCAGTGACTCTCCCCATTTTTATCCCTCCTATAGTACTTGACCATATGATTTTTGGATCCATCGATTCATTCAAAAATCTCTTTAAGGGTTTCATCAATTTGTAGGTGAGGGATTTGTTTCCAGGAATGTGTCTGTAAGAAGGCATAATCCCCATCATGTATCTCCGAGAAGCAATGATCACTAATAATATATTAGTGTTTCCAAGATGCATTCCATATCAAAGACATTTGATGCCACTCATTCCATTTTATCAAATCATTTTCAGCTACGTTGGGAGTGTATTTGGCCCACCATATCTTTTCCCAATTATTATTCGACCTTTTTATTGATTGTCACCAAACATTGGCACTCAAAACTTGATTCGTAATTTCAAGATACGTAATCCCTAGTCCACCCAAAATTTTCAGCTGACAGAGGTCCATCCATTTTTTCAAGGCCCACTTCGTTCCTTCCTAGTCCCACATCAAAGAAAATTCCTTTAAATATTGCGTATAATTTTTAGAACCACTTTTGGAGTAGCTAGGGATGAAAAGAGATAAAGAGGAATTACTTGCAAGACTAAATTAAGAAGGATGATGTGGGATAGTAAATTCAAGGTTCAAAATCACAATGAAGAGAGATGTTTATCCATAGATGTAAGGAGATATTCCCATGAATTGTTCTTAAGAGCATTATGAATCAAGGGAATTCCCAAGTGTTTGGATGGAAAGGAACTCCTAGTGAAACCAAGAATCCTATATATGTGTCATTTAAAAGAAAGGGGGGTGCTGAAGAAAAACATATTCTATTTTTCTTTGTTAATTAAGGTACTTTAGGCTTTACTAAGTTGTGTATAAGGGCCTCGATCTAACCAGAGTTTATCATTATGTGTCTAAATTTGTCAATAATCTATTTTGTGGGTTTCCTTCCTTTCTTATCTTTCTACTAAGGGGATTTCTTGATGGGTTTACTGGGGCCATGGAATATCACCATATTTATCTTGGATTTGGCTGCTTCTCATTCTTGTGAATTGAGGAAAACCTTGTGTACCTTCATTAACTTATCCATCAAGACTGTAGAGTAATATGTTTTATGACATGCCTCAACAATATTCTCAAGGTTAAATCCCGCTAATTCATTTTCATCATATTACGATTCTAGACCCACTCTTTCCTCCATATGAACATCTTGCTTTTGTTGAGATGAAGGAACCAAGTGAAGTAATTATGTGAATTCAACCATTACTAGTTCAAGTTGCATATTCAGGTTTACATCATATTTTTCCTCTATTATTTCCTGCTACTCTTCTTGCTTTCCCTCTTCTTCTTCCTTCTTCATGACTATTTCCATATTAGAAGAGAGATTTCCAAACATGTTATTTGATGCAAAGTTCCTTCCTGCATTCCCTCATGTATTTTTATGAGTTTTTCTTTGCCTTGAACTAGAATGAAGTTCTCTATATCCCTACGCAGGTCTGGGTTTGAGGGTTTGTGTGTGTTATTGAGAGGACAATCCTTAAAAAGATGTCCAGGAGCATGAAATTTCCTGCATCTAAAAGGAAAAGGAATTTTATCATATTCTATAGTTTGGATCTATTCCTCATCATGCCTTGTGAAATATATTTCTCCAGGGAGGGCCTGTGAGATGTTAATATACACACATATTTTAGCATAGGAGGTGTATCACCCTATTTTGGTTTCCTTAGATATTTTGACAAACTTATCAAGAGTGTTCCAGATTCCTTTTAACATTTTGGGTAGCTATAATTCCAACAAAAGAGATTATATTTGAATCCACACCAAGGGATAGGTAAATCCCCCCTTCTTTGAGATGAATTTTTCTATCCAATATCGTAATAAAAGGCTTGCTGAGTTATAGAAGTAGGGATGATTTTCAAAGAGTTAATCTCGGTCTTCTAGGTTATGGAAGGTCTATGTAAAAAAACCTTTGAAACCAAGGAACAAATAAAAATGGCCTTTTGGTTTCCTCCACATATCAATATATCGGATCAAATCTTTGTTAGATGGCCATAAACCTAAGAATTTGTTGATTAGTGCACGTCTCTCATATAATTCGTGTATCCATCTAACCAATTTAAGATTTCATCATATCTTAGCATTTCAATAGTCTAGGGGATTCATTTTCTTTGTTCCAATGCCTTATCCACCTTTGGATATGAGGTGGATGCATCGTTTTCCCTTGTTTTACACTTACCCTTGACAGGGATTGGGTTGACTACTCTAGAAGAGATCCCACCATTTCATATGGATTGCACTGAGTTTTCACACATGAAGAAGGGGTCAGAAACATATGTCCCATACAACCATTGTAAGAATGGGGAGAAAAGTGGAATTCTCCCCTTGTTACCAACATGGAGGATCTCCGACAACAATTATAGTCTCACAGGAAATAAATCGCTAGTTGTTAAACCATAGCGATTCCACTATATATTTATTTAGACTACTCTGTTATGGATCATTATATATTTTCCCCATCTATTGATAACTCTTAATGATCCTTTCTTCCAATGAAAATTATTTTACTAAATCAATTTGGTAGAGTAATGGATGGTGTAACAGCTTCATTGCTTATGAAAATATATCTTTGTTATCTTTGGATGACCACTTGTAATGGTGTAATGGACTTCATTAAGGTTGATAGGTGTTTCTATTTTGGAAATAGGATGGAGGTGTTGAATAAGGATATCATTGATGTCAAAATACAAGCATAAGTGTATTTAAATCCAAAGTGGCACTCTTATGGCATAGTTTTTAAGCATGGACCTTACGTGATGAGATACCATGTGGTTGTTTCCACATTCCCACTTTGAGTTGTACAAAAATGGAGCAAGTTAAGAAGCCCCTAAAAGGATGATGTGTCAACATAACCATGATGGTTTGAAGTGTAAAGAATCCCCTTGATGAATACATGAAGTGGTCATGAAGACAAATCTAAGGGGAGTCTCATGAGAATGATGATGAACACAAAAGGGGGATTTTACAAAGGTATCCTAAATGAAAGAATAAGTTCCATAATAATATACACTATTTTGATATGATTCTGGTGAGATTTAGCATGATTCCTAAATCCATTTGGTTGAGCATATATGACGTTTTATTTCTATTGGGATAGATTTTCTGTCACAACTGACCTAACTGGGGCAAAAGTTTTGTCAGGGCAACCTAATTGGACCAGGATTTTGTTAGGGTTGACCTAATATAACTGTAATTAAAAGGGTGGCACATTACTATAACTATGATTTAAAGGTGGCTCATTTTACATCATCCATTCAAGAGATCAATTCTAAAGTGCATAAAATATAAGAGGTTAAGAGGTGGAAAAGAAGTATGTGAAGTTTATAATTGAAGAAGAAGATGCACTATATCTTGGAGAATGTATGTGATTTAGGGTTTATTGTGGACTACAGTTTAATTTTTTATCTTGAAAAATGAATGGACTAGGGTTTCTTTTTTATCTTGATGCATGGATTTTGTTATGGAATTGATCCTATGGCTATGGTTGATTCCACCAATGTTATATGGGCTTACAAACTGATATATAAAGCTATGCAAGTATAAATTTAAACAAGAGTTCAATGGTTAGGAGGATTCATACCTTATGAATTGAATTTTGATCCAAGATTTATTTTTATCCCTCCTCCTTCTCTCAAGCCTAGGAACCTACAAGAACACTTCAAACCTTCCTCAAACAAGTTTGACCACATGTAAGATAATGATAATCAAGATAACATGAAAAATTATTCTCATAAACATCAACATATGATCAGAAACTAAGACATATACAATGATTTGGAAAGAAAGAACATCAAATATTTATTAATCAATGAAAGAATTACAAGATATACCTTCTCCTCATTCAAGGCACCTCATGAAACCTTTGATATTGATATCATACTTCTCTCATCTAATATTCTCAACCTTTAATATTTGCAACAAGGGTAGATGAAAACTAGGGAATAGGTGAGGTGGATGAGAGTCCAAATTCATCTAGAATAAAAATACAAAATCCTAAGTCCCTTTTTATGGTCCCCTCTACCTATTTTATATGGAAAAATTAAGAGTTAGGGTCAAGAATGGGGAAATTACAATTGAGGAGGTAGTTCCAAAACCACCCAAACCACCCACAATTCGAGTTTTTTATATTTTTTTTATCATTTATGAGGGTATACACAGGTACAACACTGAAAACCCGCATATGCAAAGTGAAAAACGTTGGTGCAACATTGACAACCTACATTTTTGTGAAAAAATGCATTTTTAGGGTTTTCAAGAGCTGGTCTAGTCTGGAAACTTGTTCCTTATCCTCCTATGCATCTAGTGGACCATAAAAGAGGTATAATGGTGCTATAGAACTCCCAATATGGCCCTTCCATCCACGAGTATATTTTGGGTGACTAACAATAGCCTTTAGAAAGTGTCATCACAGATCGAGAAGTGTTTATTTTGGATATAACAAATTCCCCCTAATGAATGAGGTTAGAGGGTAAGACGATATCCCAAATACATTATAAATAAGGGAAAATTGATTCATGGAGTTGCAAAAAAGAGAAAAACCATGATCGTAGGCTCAAACGAAGGTACCTGAAAGAAAGTAGATAAATGTCAAACAATATGATCTCTAGGACATATATGTCCATGTACAAATGATCTCCATAAAGATACAAGTTAGATCCAACATGTGTATAACTGGTGTAACTATCATGGCCACACAATATGCAAAAGGAACCATGTAAAATATATAGGAGTCATGGACACAAATGAACAACATGGAGCCATGCTCAATAATCGATCATATCCAAAAGAATACAAGGTGGATCTATGTCTCAACAAATGTCATATGAAGTGTGACAAGGTCTTGCACAACTCAGGAAATAAAAAAATATGATGATGTTATTGTTGCTCCAAGGTCTTCAATCCAATATGCCTAAAGGTATGAATCCTAACCATGTGAATATAGGAGATGAAGTCGAACATGGAGGAAACCATTTGATTATCAGTAATTGATTAAAAATGTTAACAAATGCAAGGGAAACCATGAGTAGTGAAAATGGTCAAGGTACCTAGTACATTATAACAAGTGTGACTAAATGATCTTGAAGTAGAACACCTGAAGAATACATCGAGTAGGAGAAATTAAGTTATTTATACTATCTAATAGAAATAGAAACTACCACTAGTGACTGGAATCCCCAAGGTATTGTCATAAACTCTAATTCTCATTCCCAGAGAAAGATGGGTTGAAATTTATAGGAAGAGATCCATTGGAAGGAAGGAATTAAGGCATCCTCCATGATCCAACATGAAGGAAACCAAATACTGATTGGATATGGAATTGGTACAAAGTTTTTCAATAAGGACCATCAAAGAATTGATGTAATGAAATGATACTAGGGAGTGGCCAACACAGATGGTCAAGGAAACTGCAGAATAAAAGAGACAGGTTTTATCCTTGAACAATGAGCACAACACAAACGTGACTCAAAAATCTTTAGACACAAAGGGACCAACAATACAAATCTGCAATGTAGGAGACATTGACAAATTCTCTATATGATTGGAAGAGTAAACAACCAGAGGAGTAATAAAACTGAAATTAGGCTTAATCCTAAGGCCAAAAAATAGAACCCAAATGTTGATAGACTCAAGTTGGTACTTAGTTCAAGGATTACAAGACTTGATGCCATGATATAAAAGACATTTGAAAATAATTTCGTTTCCTTCTTTCTTGTAAAGGTTTAATGAGTCCAAGAAAGAAAACTCAGGACCTTCTTCATTGTTCAGCAATCTTGAAGAAGAGATACAAGAATTCTTGATAAAGCACTGATCCATGGATTTTACAAGCCCAAATTAGTGGATGCTCGGTGGTGTTTTCACAATTTGAGAGTCTAAAAATTCCAAAGAAGACTCTAGGGGGGGGATTTTTCATAAATTTAGTCTACGAAGTCCAAAAAAATATAAAACAATTGTTATATTTTTAACATTTAAGCTATATGATCTTAGGATCTTATCTGAGTGAATAACAAGCATAGCAATCAAACACAAGAGACAATGAACATAAATATTTTCCTCAGGGAAACCATAAAGGAGCAAACCTTTCAACTTCCTTAGAGATAGAATCAACACCAAAAGTAAAACCCAAAGACATTAAGATGATCTCCTGATAGCAGTAGTCTCTCTCTCTCTCTCTCTCTCTCTCTCTCTCTCTCTCTCTCTCTCTCTCTCTTATCCCAACTGATTATCTCTCTCTCAGTTATGTGCTACAACTGAGTGTGAGTGAATGAATATGAATGTGTGTTAAATAGAGAGCCCCCCTCTCTATTTATACTAATTCCTGACTTGACAATAACTCATTAGGGCTGAATTCTCTAGGAGAGTCTAATAACCCTAGGGCCCCACAACTGTGGGGATTTTAACCCTTAATCAATAAGGAGGGTTATACTCTATGACTTTACATGGCTTGTTTACATTATTTAATCTCTCGATCAGAACATTGGGGCATGACATGACTCAATTACATTACAGATACTTCCTGGAATAAAACTCAGGGCACAATACATAATATATATAAGTGAATACATTCCAAAGTTACAAATACATCAACACTCCCTCTTAACTAGGAAGGTATTCTCTCGACACAATTTAATTAGCACAAGTCTTCTTCTATGTATCATTTGGATCATCATCAATTCATCTTCATCTTCAATTCATATTCATCGTCAAGTCATCTTCATTAAGTATGGATCATCACTAGATCTGGATCATCACTAGATCATCATCAAGTCTTGATCATCTCTAGATCATCATCAAATATGGATCATCATCAAATCTGGATCATCTCAATCAACTGGTCCTATCTCTCAATTCTTCTTATCATAGGAAGTTCTACAGAGCCATCCCTTTTGCATGTTGGTTGTATGCCCAGCCTCTAGGTAGGTCTTTATTGACAGAGCCATCCCTTTTTCATGCTGGATGTACTGCCTTGCCTTGCAAGGACTTCCCCTACATAGCTAGTCCTTTTTTCATACTGGATGCAGCACCTTGCCTCTCGCAAGGATTTCTCCTATGGAGCTAGTTTTTTTCCATACTGGATGCAGCACCTTGCATCTCGCAAGGATTTCCCCTACAGAGCCAGTCCTTTTTCATATTGGATGCAGCACCTTGCCTCTCGTAAATATTTCCCCTACATAGCTAGTCCTTTTTGATACCAGATGCAACAACTTTCCTCTCTCAAGGATTTCCCCTACAGATCCAGTCATTTTTCATACTGGATGTAGCACCTTTCCTCTCACAAGGATTTCCCCTATAGAGCTAGTCCTTTTTCATACTGAATGCGGTACTCAGCACTTACATCTCACCATGGGAGGAACCAATCCTACCACCATGCCAGAAAGGCACAACACTTATATTTGACCATGGGAGGCCCCCCCTACCACCATGTCAGAAGGGATCAGTAGTTACATCTAACCATGGGAGGCCCCGCCTACCACCATGTCAGAAGGGATCATTGACTCATCACTTTCCCTTGGAAGGAATCTCGATCTGATGAACACCAAGCTTCTCTCTAAAGTACTCAAACTTCACTATGGCTAATGGCTTGGTCAACACATCAGCTATTTTCTCATCCATCGCAACGTAATAGAGATTCACTGCTCCCCTCTGCACCATATACCTAATATATTGGTATTTGATCTCGATATGCTTCAACTTGTCATGGAACATGGGGTTCTTCAAAAAATTTACACAAATCTGGTTGTCGCAATATATACAAGTAGCATCTAACTGGAGATCCAAAAAATCAGACAGTAGCTTCCTCAGCCATACTTCCTCACAACTAGACAAACAAGCTACAACATACTCTACTTTGGTTGTACTCAGTGCCACGTAGGATTGCTTCCTGCTAAACCGAAAGATCAAACCTGATTCCATACTGAAGTAGCACCCATAAGTGCTCTTCCTATCAATGGCACTACCTACCTAATCTGAATCCACATAACCTTCCAGGTTAATCTTCTTATTCACCTCATACTTGAGCCGATAGTCAACTATACCCTTCAGGTACCTCAGAATATGCTTTGCAACAATCAGGTGAACATGTCTAGGATCCATCAGGTACTGGTTCAATGTGTTCACAACAAAGCAAATATCTGGTCTCATGTCCATTAGGTACATCAAGGACCCAATCATTTGATGATACATCATAGCATCAACTGACTCCGGTGAAGCATCACTCAATAGTTTCAGGTTCGATGCCATAGGTGTGGTCATGGCCTTGCAGTCCATCATCACGAACCTCTTCAGTATATCTACTGCATACTTCCCTTGTCCCAAGGAGATTCCATCTGCATTCTGCCACACCTCCATGCCTAGAAAGTAATGCATCATACCCAAGTCCTTCATTTCGAACTCGGCAGCAAGCTTCCTCTTCGTATTAGCAATCAATCCATCCTCACCTGTTACAAACAGATCATCTACATCATCTACATATAGTAGGAGTATCACTCGGTTCCCTTCTTCAATATTGTAGTAAAGGTTGGAATCCACTTTACTCTTGGTAACACCCAAAATGAATAGGAAGTTGTCAATTCTACCGTACCATGTCCTAGGTTCTTGTTTCAAACCGTACAGGGCTTTCTTCAACTTACACACATGAGTTTCTCTATCATGTGTCTCAAAACCGAGTGGCTACTCCACATACAATTCCTCTTCCACTACACCATTCAAGAAAGAAGTCTTGAAATCCATTTGGTGTATCTTCCATTTCATCACTGTAGCTAAGACAAGTACCGATCTAATGGAAGTGTATTTGGCTACAGGTGCAAACATCTCTTCATAATCTATTCCTTCTTTTTGGGAGACAAATCTTGCTTTATATTTCTCTATGTTGCCATCTGTAGCATGCTTGATCTTATAGATCCATTTGGAAGTCACAACAAACTTCCCCTCTGGTCTAGAGACAACATCCTAGACATCATTCTTCATGACCGACTGGTACTCATCGATCATAACATCCTTCCATTCTTTCTTCTCTATCGCTTCTTCATAATTGGAAGGTTATTTATCAATGATGTCACATATTGCTACATAACCGGAGTAGGACTTGGTTCTTTTCCTTTCTCTATGTGTTATACCAAATCCTGTCACCATCATGTGATAAGACATTTGACATACCTACATGCCATAAATCCCTGCTTCTAGAGTGGAAACTAAATTTTTTTTCATCAATCTTTCATACAAATTCCCAGCATTGCGCATGCCCCTTTATCCAGGAATGGTACCCCTGTTCGCATCACCTTTCATCGGTTGTCCACAAGCGGTGCCACCGCCCATTTCCCTTGGTCCATAGGCAGTTATTACCAGAAGCATAGTACACTAGGTAAAAAGGGAAAAAGAGAAGTTTCTTGAGTCTTCTAGATGATAATCCTCGTGTACTACCCTATCCCTACTGTTGTGGGTTGGTTGAGATTGAGATCCATCATCCTAGGATCTTAGCGGCCACCTCACCCACTGATTTCACAACCATCTCTATCCATTAAATCCCTATAAATATGAGCTCATAGCCATGGTTGAGGGGAGAATATTGAAGGTATTGTTATGCTGTTGGATTGATTTTTGGCCCAAGATAATTTGGAGAGAGCATAGAGAGCTAGAGTCGGAGCTTTTGGGGATGAAGAGCTGGTTTCATGGAAATCCATGTCAACACTAAGGATTGGCTGTAAACTTCTTCATATTTATAATGCAAGTTGATTTCTGTCCCACATATGATGTTGATGTTGTGATTTCGCATATATATGTTGCTAGATTCCTTAGTGACTAGCGTATATTAGTAGATCATATTCTGGTTGCTTTGACTCGTTTCGTGTTGAGATTTTTTGCAGGCACACAGCTGAACTGTCAAAGCCTTGTATTCTAGATATCTACAGCATCTAGGAAGAGTCTTCAACCTCTGTACTCTATTTGTTCTGGATTTGAACCATTCAGACCAGTGGAACACCTTGCTATCCACAGGAGGTGAAATATTCTAGCTAACATATTTGTTTAGTCTTTTTGATTGTTCATTTGCTTCTTTCTTGTTGGTGGTGCTTAAAGAAGGATTTCTTGTTTTCTGAAAGTTAGGTGCTCATTGAAGTCTCTTTTCGTTGCACACAATGAAAGGAGAACACTAGATTAGCTTCTAGATTTCATTTCTTGCTTGCATAGTAAACTCCTTTTTCTTTCCTTCAAAAACTAAAAGTTTTGCTTGAGATTAGGACATCTTATTTGAGTGTTGGATTTGGGTTTTCTGATTGGCTTTACAAGATTTCAAGACCTTTATGATCTTTCATCTCTCATGCATATAGGACTATCTCGATCAAAATAAAAAAAATGGTAGTTTTAATTTAGATTTGCTTATGTTTTTGAGAAATTTGAAAAGTTAGAGTGCATTGTCATATAGGTATGCTTGGTGTTGTTCTTTTAGGAAAAGAGATTCTCACCCTTCTCATTTGCTTTCGAAAAGAAGATTTTTGGTTTGTAAAAGTGTTTGCTTGTCTTTGATCTGATGTTCATGACTGTTGATTGGAATTATTTTTCATTTTGAAACAAAAAGAAAAACACTCTCTTCCCTCCCGTAAGTAGGCATACTGAACAGTAAAGTGAACATTTGCACAAGCATATTGCATGGTTTTACTTTTCTATCAAAACATCATGCATTCACCTAACCGTACAAGTTAAAATTAACGGTAGTTGTAGGTTAAAATTTACGTAGTAATTTGAGTGATAGGTTAGAGACGTGTTTGGGCGTCGTAAAACATGGGAGCTGTCATTATTTGTCAACATTACATTCTGAAACTCACGCGGTTCTTCCACATACTGTCAGTATATCGAACGACTTTTCACATACCCTTAAGGTATATAGAAAGGTAATTCACATACTTGATTGTATATAAAAAGGCCCCTTGTGTACGGTTATGCATTAGATAGCACTACTACCGATTCGAGCTCCCATGTACCTTGAGTATATTAGGAGACCCCACTAGGGTACCTTATCTATTTGATAAAATCCCTTTGGCCATCTTGTTTGGAGCCATACACCAAAAATAGCATTTAGGGAGATTACTACACACGTAACCTCGAGGTATATCACGAGTGGCACCTTCTTGACAATCCTAGTGAGAGACCTGACTTTTGAACTCCTCCTGTCATTTTAAGTCTGCTTGTTTTGACCTATAATTTGAGTTGGGAAGTCTTTTGGTGTGTTTTTTCTATATTTTCAGACCCTAGGTTAGATAGGAACTGTACAAACTAGCTGAGTTAAGACAGTACACAATAGTATGGCGCTTTCCACCTGATTTTATTCCTGTTTTAGGACAAAATCCAATGGAAGCTATCAACCAGGGAGCTGCTACCACCTCCCAAGTGGGAGATAATGTGGTGGTGGAAAGTGGAGTACCATATTCTTCACACTCGCCTCACTTGGTCTAACAACCTTCTCGGAGAGATTCATCTTTCCATCCTCCCTTGGAAGTTCATGTTGATGATACCCGTCCCGAATTTGGTCCTAAAGCTCCTTTTTGGGAGACACCTATCAGATAGGCCATTACCTCATTTGGCACCCATGTAAGTTCTCAGGATAGTGAAGAAGAACACAGGAAATACTATGCTACTATTCTCTGTGCACAAGAGGTATAAAACCAGATTGATAACCTATTAGGCTCTACACCAGTACGTTCCACATCCCTTCCTATGGGATATCGTTCACTGGCTGATTCTATGAGACCCATTGAACCGATTATAGATCATCCATTAACAACCCACGGCCTAGGTCAAATTTCCACCCCTCTCACCTATTATGTTATGTCTGTTCCAAATCCTCCCAGGTCTTTTGCATCTGGGGCCCAACCTTCAATTCATGTTTCATCAATACCTTTGAATTTTGAGGGGCATCCCCTGGCACGACCTATGTTATCTGATACTGGAGTCATACCTAGTCAAGGGAATACCTCTAACATAGAAACATCTACAGTTTTTTTCCCTCCCACCCACACTAATGTGCTAAATCCCCCATCTAGTTCAGGTCAGCCCTTGGGGGAAAAACCTTTTACCATTCAGTATTCTAGTGGTTATGGTTATCAAATAACTTTAGGTAATCATCCATCTAATCCTACAGAAATTTGTCATACTGGAATTCCATACCCTGTTAACACTTTTACGCCATGAGGGAAACCCAACGGGTCTTACATGCCAGCCATGGGAGGGATACCTATACATACTGCGGGAGGTGCGGGAGGACCACCTTATGGAGGTCCTCCCCCTGGGGGACCTCATGGTCCTGAAGGATCTGGAAACTTTCCTCCTTATGGTCATAGGGGTCCTAGTGGTCCTGGAGGACCTAGTGGCTTTCCTCCTTATGGCTCTGGAGGGTCTGGTGTTCATCCACCTACTAGTTTCAGTGGCTCTGGAGGGTCTGGTGGCTCTGGTGGTCCTGGTGGTCCCGGTGGCTCTGGCGGTCCTCCTCCTGGAGGCCCTGGTGGTCCTAGTGGTCCTAATTCTAGAAACCAACCCCCCATGGGTAGATCCTTTGGTGGTTCTTCCTCACAACAACCTGTTTATTAGTCTACCTATGGCCCTACTGGTAATTATATGCCATATCAATATTATGAGTATGTGAAACCAAATAGACAGTTACCTTTCCTAAAAAATTTGGAATTTCCTTATTTGTCCAAGTTGATTAATGATCCCATTCGACACAATCCCTCGTGGCCTCCCATTTCAGTAAAGTTACTGTCGGATATTCTGAAATTCGATGGGAAGCAAGGTGAAGATCCGTGGAACCATGTTATGACTTTTCATTTGTGGTGTTCCTCGAACTCCCTCATGAATGATTCCGTTCGGTTACAAATCTTTCAGCAAACTTTGACCAGTACGGCCGCGAAGTGGTACATTGAACTCCCACAACATTCATTTGTGGATTTTGGCTCATTGGAAACCGTATTTCTTATGCACTTTCAACTCACTATCCATTATGAAACGGGCACTAAAATTTTAACTTCTCTGCGACATAACACCTCACCCACATTTCTGATTATATTCATGAGTGGAGAAGGAGGAGAAGGCTTATTAAGGCCCCTATTCCGGATCAGTTGTTCGCTGATTGGTTCACTAAGTCCTTGTTGCCTCCTATTTCCCAAGATGTGGCCATGGGAGGTGCCATTACCGAAGAGAAGGCTATTAGTCAGGCTCAGTACCTAGACTTGGTCTATTCCCAGTCTGGGACTCTTTATGACCTGATTCCTCAAGCTCCTCGCCCCAGCACTGACCTTACCAAGCCACCAGCAAAAGTACATGTTGATGGGATTTTTGGTTCAATCTAGTCCCCATCTGCAACAAAACCTACCAAGCAAACCCAAACTGCTACTCCTTCGAATCCCAGGGTTTCTTCTGAGGTCAATTCTATTCAAAGTACTCAAACCTCAGGTAATAAAAGGAAAGGTAAAAATCGAAATAAGAAACCTGGAAACTAATACAAGACCCCACGATCAACCAATAATGACAATGACAAAGGGAAAAGGAAGGCCAAATATCCTTTTCTGTTATGCGGTGGTGACCACTTTTCAAAGGAGTATCCCCATCGGGATGAAATCTCCTAGTTTTTGAAGTCTAATCCCGCACCTGTAGTACTTACAGATCCCTTTCCCTCTCAACAAAAAATGGTAGACCACATGTCTAACCAAGGTAACTCTAGTTCATAAGAGGAAATTTGTATGATGTCCTCAAATACCATCCATCTTCAAACTCGAAGCTAGAATTATGATAAACCCGTAGATAAGAAAGAAGATCAATCTTCTTCAGGTAAAGCTCCTTCTACTAGTTCTCCGGAATCCTCATCTACTGTTCCCTTGTCTATCGAGAAGCCTACTCTCGACATGAATTTGCACCCACCAAAGAGTACTCTTTGGAAGGTTGTCTTTAATCTGAATGCCCAAGCTGCTCAATTCTATAATGTAGTTCAAGATCTCGCTCAGGCACCTTGTGTGATGTTTACCCTAGAAGTACTCCAAAGTTGCCGCACACATTGCAAGAACTTGTTGACAGCTTTAGGAGCTTTAGACCCAGATAACACTAACTTGATTCACTTCAATGTTGAGAACTATAAACCTATATTACCGCATAAAATTGCTTTTCAGATCATTACGAAAGTAGTGGGAAAGAAAGTCTTTCAAACGGTACTAGATGAAGGAGCTTCGACCTCGATGTTATCTCTGACTTGTTGGAAATCTCTTGGCTGTCCTGAGCTTGTTACATCACCAATGACCCTTAAAGCCTTTGATGGATGGGGTTTCCAACCCCATGGTCTCATATCATCCCTCATAGTTGAGCTGGGGGGAAAAACTGTTTCCATCTAAGTAGAAGTGGTGGATGGCCCTTTGGATTATAACCTCCTTTTAGGAAGGAATTGGTTCTATGCCATGACTATTGTAGCTTCAACAATATTTTGAATGGTCCAATTCGCACATCTTGGGATAATTGTTACCATTGACCAGCTTGATTTCTGTACGCCAAATGTTACTACTTCCATGGCTAATAACATCCCCTATGTTAGGTCAGTCCCCTCCTCCTTACCAGTTGATTGGGGTAGGTATGTTGAAGGATTCATCCCTTATTGGGACTTTTCCCTCTACTCCTCCTAGAATGGATACCGCGATAGTACATATGATCGCCTCATTTGATTTTGAGCCTAAGGCAAAAATGTTGTTGAGTCCACCTCATTGAGCTCGCACGAAGCTATGTATGACACCATTCAAACTTGTTCCAATGATCACACTGATGACCTTCATTTAGTGGCTTCATATCCTTACCATTTACCGTACTGGTCAGAACCTTCTCTTCTGATTCTAGATTATCTCTTCGAGATTTTTCCTTCTGACAAGTCCATTATAGAGATCATGAATACAGAGGAGCCAGTTTGGGAGGATCACCATCATAGATCCATGTTCCTCCTCAATACCAGTTCGGGTAGCCATGATTTTGCATCCTTGTTTCCTACTGATATTGTCAACATTTCGCAAAGTCCTATATTGTTGCAAGAGATAGATTCTGAAGGAAACCTTTGCATCATTACTCAGACGAACCCAATTGACATATCAGCCAAGCCCGATGCTATTGAGCACGTTCATGTTGGGCAGAACTACTCAGATGAATCTGAAGCATATAAGGCACTTTTTAAAGAATTTTGTGATATTTTTGCCTGGTCCTATGAAGAGATGCCAGGGATTGACCCTTCCATTGTGGTCCACGAGATTAAAACTTATCCCACGGATAAACCTGTCAGGCAGAAACTTAGGCAAGTCCATCCTAGGAAGGCCGCAACTATTAAAGCTGAGATTGAGAAACTTCTGAAAGCTGGTTTTATTTATCCTGTACCTTTGACGGAATGGGTATCGAACATTGTCCCTATCAATAAAAAGTAGGGCACCATTAAAGTCTGCATCGACTTTAGAGATTTAATTAAAGCTTGTCCCAAGGAAAACTTTCCTACCCCGCATATCGATCAGATTATTGACAACTATGCCAGAAGTGTCATCTTTTCATTCATGGATGGCTTCTCTGGCTACAATCAGATTGAGATATTTCCCTCCGATCAGCATAAGACAGAATTGATTTGCCCATGGGGAACCTTTGCATATAAGAAGTTACTTTTCAGCTTGAAAAATGCTGGAGCCACGTTCCTGCATGCGATGTTCTATGCGTTTCACGACATTAAACATATTGTTGAACTATAACTTGACGACCTCCCTGCTCATTCACACCGATGGGAGTACCATCCCGGTCATCTTAGAGACATATTCCTGAGATGTCGTCATTATAATATACGATTCAATCCGCAAAAATGTGTTTTTTGCATTGAGATGGGACATCTGCTTGGATTTGTGGTATTCAAAGATGGCATATGGATCGATCCTTTGAATATTGTTGCTATCGTTAGTCTACCAGCCCCAACCAATATCCTTGAACTCCAAAGTTTGCAATGGAGGGAAAAATTTCTTTGCCGTTTCGTGTGTAATTTCGCTAAGAAAATGCACGGTTATATGCGTCTCCTCAAGAATAACACTCTATTCTTATGGGATGACTAAGCCCAATGCGCATTTGATAATATTAAGCACAATCTGACTCAATCACCCATAATACACCCCCAGATTATTCAAAGGACTTTATCTTGTATATTGTTTCCTCCGCTACTACCATCGCCATGGTTTTAGTGTAGGATAATCTTTACGGTTAGGAGCATGTGATTTATTACGCCAGTAAGAATCTTATTGATTCTAAAACTCATTATTCACATGTGGAGAAGCTAGCTTTGGCCACGGTCATTGCTGTGCAAAAATTTCGTCACTACATTTTGCTTCGCACTACCACCGTATTGGCAAACCAGAACCCAATGTACTACATTCTGACTCATCAGGTACTCGAGGGCAAGTACTCCCGTTGGATCGTCATCCTTTAAGAGTTCGATCTCGAGTTTGCCAAGGCTACATCAAAGAAATCCTTGGTTTTTGCTGAGCTTATGTGTGACCTTCCCTATGCTACCATGGAATCTGAGCCCAACGATTCATTTCCAGATGAATTCTTGTTCCTAATTAGCACTACTAATCCTTGGTATGGAGATTTATTGATTTATCTCCAGACCCATCATTTTCAGCCCCATCTATCTTGCGATGATCATCACTACATCTGTTGCCATGAAAAATACTATATTATCTTGAATGATACCTTGTATAGATGTGGGATTGACTCCATTCTCTAGTGATGCCTCACTCATGAGGAGGCTGAACACGTGCTAAATGATTGCCACTCTGGAGCATGTGGTGGTCATTTATTTGGGATGGCTACAACCTAGAAAATCCTTCATGCTAGCTATTTCTATCCTTCTGTCTTCAAAGACTGTCATGAGGCTGTTAAGAAATTCCCACCTTGCCAACATTTTTATCCCAAAAAGTGTACCCATCCTGCTCCACTTCACCCCGTCATTTCCGTTGGCCTTTTTGCCAAATGGGGGATTGAATTCATGCATTGTAATCCTACCTTATTTGGGGGGCATGGTTACATCATCATAGCCATGGATTAATTCACAAAATGGGCTAAGGCCATGCCTACATATGCAGAAGATGGTAAGACTGCCACTCTCTTCTTGTTCAATCATATCATAGCTAGATTTGGAGTTCCGCAGTCCATCGTCACTGATCACGGATCTCATTTCTGTAATCAAATGATGGAGGAATTGAGTGCCAAGCTAGGTTTTTGCCATGAAAACTCGACATCGTATTATCCACAAGCTGATGGTTAGGTAGAGGCCATTAACAAGATTTTGAAAACTATGCTTCGTCAGATGGTTGGAGATCATAAATCCAATTGGCATCTCGTTCTTTTTTCCTCTCTTTGGGCTTATCGGAATTTCGTGAAAACAACTACTGGTTTCACACCATTCCAGCTTATCTATGGACTTGAAGTTGTCTTGTCGATCCAATGTCAGATTCCATCTTTACAACTTGTCGTCGAACTTCTCCCAGACACTTTCGCAGAGGAAGCGAGAATTTTGTACTTAAATAACCTTGATGAGACTCGTAGAGATGCTTCCTTGGATAATGAGGCACATAAAAAACACATCAAGGTGCAGTACGATAAATCCGTCCATCCTTTTGTTTTCAATGAGGGTGACCTAGTTTTGACTTATGACCATAGATATGACAAGCTAGGGAAGGGTAAGTTCTAGTCCATGTGGTATGGACCTTTCGTTATTTCTAAGGTGTTAGAGAAAGGAGCCTATGAGTTAGTTGATTATGATGGAATCCCTTTGGGGTAACCTTGTAATGGGTTGTACCTAAAAGGGTACTATGCCTAGGTTTTCTTGGATGGTATCTTGTATATATCTATATTGATTGACTTTCAGTGTGTTTTCAGTATTTTCAAGATGGTTTTGAGTTTTAGTGTCTACATCTGTTTACACCATGTTTTGGTCATGTAGATGGATTTCTATAGCTTTGCTAATGGTGCTCACTACCACACCTTGAATCTACCCTCGGGTGCTTGGGTTCTCTAGTCCCCAGCTGAAAATTTGGTCAATTCAGGAGTGTTTTGCTTAGGTGCCGCTACTAATAAAATCGTCGAATATGAAGCAGTCATCGGTCTTCTGACTGAAGCTGCCTCCCAGGATGTCTGTGATCTAGTAGTTTTGATGGACTCTCAGCTCGTGGTTTGTCATTTAAACCATGTCTACACCATTAGGAACCCGATGCTCCTCCACCTCTTCTGGAGGGTACGTTTGTTAGAAATATCATTTGGAACCATTACCTATAGGCATATCCCTAGGGAACATAATGTAGTTGTTGATTCATTGGGTAATTACATCCTATATTGGCATATTGCCCATTCATGATGTTAAATAAAACATGTTATATTGTAAATAAACATTTAAAGACACATAGAACTCATAGAAAATGCATTTATCCATTTGAGACATATAAACACCATGTAAAAGTATGCATATATATATGTATGTATGAAATTTGTTTACAAAAAATAGGTCCAAAGACCTCATCTGAAGCACGTAGGCTTTAAGGAGAAATCATCATACAAAAATCCTGAAGCTATAAGCTTTTAGTATACATGTCTCACCGACTAATGTTGCTCATGATAGCACATCACTGCTCAAGCCACCCTACGTAGTATCCTGCTGAACCGGCCTGGTACTCCTGCCATAGATCTCTGATATCTAGTCGAGAGGTCATCTATATCAGCATTTGGGATGTCCAAATTCAACCTCTCTAGGTTCTCCTCCAGCTCCCCAGTGATATCATCACCCTGTGGCATGAAGCGAGCTTTGAATCGCCTATCTAACGGAGATGCTCCTCCAGGCCTCGCTACTCCAACATCTGCATGAAGACAAACAGGTCTTCTCACTTATCATAAAAAATATAAAACATAAAAAACATAAAAACATTTTCAATTGTTAGGGTTTCTTGCTTCTTACCAATGTCACCCCACTGCCCTCTAGGTGGGAGTGGTAGGTCAGGATCACCTGTAAAATCTGTGCCTGCATAGGCATAGTCCTTGAGCATGAGTATCTGATCCCGCAACCATCTGAAGAATGGATCACCGAGCTTCACTCTACCTCTACCTGCTCCTATGCGATCCATGACTTGGACCCACCTTAGCATATGGGGGTCCCATGCTCTCAGACTCTGGAAATTCACCTGGGACCTCATTTGTGGGACCCACTCAAAGAAGAAGCAAGCTAAGATGGAACCAAATCTGAATTTCTTCAACTCTCCCTGCCGACATTTAGTTAGTTGATCCTTGAATATTGGAAGCAATGCTTCTGCCCAGTTGAACATCGTAAGTGCCATAGCCTCTAGGGAATACAACATATGTGCCCTGGAAGCCTAATGCACACTCTGGCTCCCTGCCACCCTCTGCATGGTGAACAAGACAATCCATAGAGCCTGGTCTGTCACTACCTTGATAGGGATTTTCTTCCTGATGTGATCCCGATGTACCTATACCTGATACACAATGCCAATCTATGAGATCTCTAGTGGTAATGTCCCCACCACGAGAACCTGTCAATGAGACAGGGGCACCCCATCTCGATAGGCCAGTTAGGAATTAGATATCCTCTACCTCCACTTTAAGTATGTGTGCCCCCACGTCAAAATACTGATGTTCTGGATTCCAGATTCTCAGTATGTGTTCCAGTAATCTCTCGTGGGACACCATGCTTGGTGTCCGGAAGAAATTTAAGAGCCCACAGTTCCAGAGTGCGGCAATACAAACCACATTCATTTTAGCAGCGGTATCCTCATCATCATGTGTTCTTTCCTTCCATATCACCATATTTTGGACACCTAGACCTGCCAGAAACAACAATGATATGCATTAATATCATCCTTAAGTCATTGAAAATCAAAAGAATGAATGGATTTTTCCCATATCATTTGTTTAACTTCTCCATGGCCGACACCACCTGTGCCCCATTGGAGACAAGCGGTGGCACCGCCTGTCCGTCGTGTTCTTAGCACGGTTCTCAGGTGGTACCGCGTATATCGTAAGGGGTAGCCACAGTGCTTGCATATTTGATTTTAGGGATTTCCAAATAGGCCCAAAACCCTATCAAATCCCAAAATAGAAGCTATTAAATGAAAGATAAGGGTCTTAGCTGTTACCTGCAACTGACGAGACTGAAAACGGACGGTGGAAACTCCTAGTATCAGCTGTGGAAGATCTGGCTAGTAAATGCTCCAAGTGCTCTCTGCTAGAGGTAAATAGTTAAATGTTTTGATTTTTTACTATTTAATTTCCTTATATAGACATTTTTTGGGTTTGACTTACTATAGTTTTCATATTACATCATGTTCTGGTTGAAATCTATTTGTCATAATCCCTTAATGTTGATTTTGAATGCATTTAACACTTGTTTATGAGTCGTCTGTAGGTTGAATTTAGTAAAGAAGCTTTGGAAAGTTTGTTTATGTATTTTTCGTACTTTGTTGGAGTAGGGTCCTGCAGCTACAGGAAAATATGCTATTTTGGAATGAGTAAGTCAAAGGTAACAATACCTAAGTGGCCGAGAGGAGAAATCTCAACCACTGCACTTAAGGCATCGGCGAAGACATGAGGGCTCAGCTACCCTCATAAAGGAAAAGGAGCAACGAGGCCAAGGTATTGAAGATGAAGGACAGAAAAGGAAGCGGCACCGGTACCCACGGTCAGTGCTGAGAAGCGTGGAAGACTGCAGGAAGCTGTGGTGTGACAGAAAGTGACAGTTCGAGTACAGATAGACCGACTGTCACACTTAGAGTTTTCGGTTACTGTTGGGAGAGGCCCACAGTGTTGTAATGGAGAGACCTTCAGGCCGCCTATAGAGAAATGTATTTTGTATTGTAAAAGGTTATCTAATTAGCTATTCAGAAATTTAGCTAGTCCGTTGATGATCTATTAGCTCATAGATATTTTTGTATTATAGAAGATCCGAGCTCTGGTTCTGTTATTCAGTCTGTAGTATCTTACTATAACCAGTAGCTGACTCCTAGAGTATGTATGTAACAATCCGCAAGGATTGAGAGAGAGAGAGAGAGAGGAAGAGTATATTGTAAGAGAAGCAATATAAGAAGAGAAGAGATCTAAGAGAGAAGGGCTCCTGGTGGTGTGCACGAAGTTACCCAGAAGATCTCAGCTGCATAGGAGATTGCAGCGGAACTGTGTTTAATCTCCCAAGTTATAATATATAAACCAGTTCCCGTCGACGTAGCTTCTACCCTGGAAGTGAACCACATAAAATCAGTGTGTTATGTGATTGTGTTTACTTAGTTGCTATCTGTTATCTGTTACATGAATGCCATATATCAGTTAGTAAATGTCTGTATGTTCTCATTCAGTTACAACATTATAGAAGGTGAAAGACGAGTTTAAATGTATCAAGTGTTTGCTTATTAGTCTATCAGTGCTTGTTTCACACAGTAATAGTCACTCTGTTAAGTGTTTCCGGTATACTTATTCAGCAAGTTAAGTATAGTGATGTGAGTGTGTTGAATTGTGAAGTGCGTGTAAGGTTGTTTAAACACCCTGTTGGAGGTTAGCCGAGTTATTCCTCCCAGTGAGAAGCCCTTTGGACCTTGAGAATCGCATTGGGCCGTACTATAGGAGATATTGCATTGACAGAAGGTGATATCGCACCGACAGAGGAGCTGCGGTGTGAGATATCACACATAGTGAGAAACACGGAAGGGAGAGTTTGCACATCATCCTAGTCACTGTGATGCGATAGGAGTCCTCCCCCTGTCAGAGTCCGCAAGGAAGGGAGAACTGCGACTCGTAGAAAGATATTGCTGGTTAAGAAGAGCCGCGAGACACCAGGATGCTACAGAACCTGGTTAATGAAACTTGAGTCTTTAGCCAAACCATCTAAGATCACTTCAGGTGATACTTCAGGCCGCTTTATGGTCTGTTGCCGAAAGGGCCAGTGAGTTAGGGGTGTTGTTGGTACATTATAAGTAAACCTGGGTCTGCCCATAGTAACCAACATACTTTCACAAAACAAAAAAGGTCATCAAGCATTTATTACGACACTTTGTCATGCTCGTAAAAATCTAGTATCAAAGTTTTGAGTCCAGTTCAAGTTTCTTTCTAGGCTTGTAAAATATGACATTGTGTAAAGAAGCGTCATGGAGTTCTCTTTTCACCTCTTTTTCAGGCTCCTTAAACATGAAAAAGTCGTCGTGTTTGTTTCTGATTCTTTCCAGGCTTGTAAAACATTACGTTGTGTAAAGGAACATCATGGAGTTCTCTTTAAACCCTTTTCAGTCTCCCTAAATACAAAAAGATTGTCAAGCGATCTTGTCTTCTTCATGCTCGTTAAAGTATTTGAAGAGTCGTCCATCCGATAGTAGGTTATCTATTTCTCGGTTCGGATAGGACTATTTACGAGAAAGGAACACTCCTTCCAATCATGACTAGAGGAGTTCTCTAAGGTATGATTTTATACTTTTTCAGGCCTTAGAGACTAAATCATATGAAAAAGGACCCCCATGGAGTTTTCTTCTGTATTCATTCAGACTCTCTAAACATGAATGATACTGAGTTTTCTTTCAGTGGACTTGTTAAAATAAACATTGAGAGACCCATTTTGGGAAGAAACCCCTCCTCTCTTAGGTTCGTAAAACACATGAGACTGGACCTTCTGACAAGCTATATCAAGTGTTTGTTACCCTCTTTGAACTCGTAAAACCAAAAAGAGGCACTCATCGATCATGATGGGGAAAATGGGAAGGGAATCATTTTGTAAATAATGGAAGTTGTTTGTAGTTACCTTTGAACATGGCACTTGTCTGCACAATCATGTTAGTCAATTGGGTATTCATCTGATCTCCGTGATGATCCACTTTCATGAGTCATGCCAATCCTTTGAGTCTTTCAAAAGAATGCATTGTCCAGTGACGCATTGTGTATATGTCTTGTCTATTCATGCTGCCAAGTCATTTTGTCATGACACCGGATGTTCAAAGGATATCTGAAGAAGTTTTTCCTCTATAGTCTACATAGTCTTTGTGTCAGTATCTTTGAGTCAGTCATATGGTTACTACATTCACATCATTCCAAAACTATGTTCCAATTTTTGTGTCGTCGATGTGGGACTCATCATGGCCCTCCTTCGACAAGACTTTTTCCGTCGACATCAGCTCATCATCTGGGAAATAGCCTTAGAAACAATATTTAGTACCTTGAGATCTGTATGCCTTAATGATAGATTCTCTTGCTCTTGACATAGGTTCACATCATCGACCTTTGATCAATAGAATCGACTAGGTGTTCAACATCGGGACATCTATTCGCACTCAGTAGATTGCACTAGGGTACCTTGTGAATCATTTACATTAACGGTGATCTCCCTCACACTTGTTAATGGTTCACATCATTGGCCAGTAATCAAGTGGTTTCTACCATGTTCGACTTCAGATCATTGTAATCACATGGATAGAATTGTACTTTGTGGAAGACGAGACGAAGACCCTGGGCCTTTGTTTATAAGTGCTCATTGATTTTTCCTAGGTTGCGATGGAGTTTTGTATATCTAGCATGGATCCACATTTGTATGGTTGTGGCTATGCTCAAATTTGCATTTGTATGACATAGATCTATGTTGTATGTCTGGTAGCTATGTTTAAGTTTGAGTCCTCTGTCACATGGATCTACGCTGTATTCTAGTAGCCATGCTTGTTTATTCCACTCATGGATCTATCTTGTATTGTTATGCAGCTATGAGTTTGGTTACTTGTGTCTATAAGTCAACATACTAATGTACTACAGATGCCTACTTGACTGCATACTCCGATCGAGCTGACATTTTCATCTCCTAGTGACGAGTTTTTCTCAAAGCTATCATTTATCGTATCACTCTAAGACTCATGCTTTCGGGGGCATCCTGTTATACCAAAATCCTGTCACCATCATGAGATAAGACATTTGACATACCTACTTGCCCTGAATCCTTGCTTTTGGATTGGAAACTAAATGGTTTTTCATCAATCTGTCATACAAATTCCTAGCACCATGCATGCCCCTTTATCCAGAAGCGGTACCCTTGCTCGCACCACCTTTCATCGGTTGTCCACAAGTGGTACCACCACCCATTTCCCTTGGTTCATAGGCGGTTATTACCAGAACCACTCTGTCATAGAAGGAGAAGCGTGGTACCCTAGGTAAAAAGGGAAAAAGAGAATTTTCTCGAGGCTTCTAGATGATAAGCCTCGTGTACTACCTTATTCCTACTATTGTGGGTTAGTTGAGCTCGATATCCCTCATCCTAGGATATTAGAGGCCACCTCACCCACTAATTTCTCAACCATCTCTATCCATTAAAGCCCTATAAATATGAGCTCATAGCCATGGTTGAAGGGAGAACATTGAAGGTATTGTTATGCTGTTCGATTGATTTTTCGCCCAAGATCATTTGGAGAGAGCATAGAGAGCTAGAGTTGGAGATTTTGGGGATGAAGAGCTGGTTTCATGGAGATGCATGTCAACACTAAGGCTTGGTTGTAAACTTATTCACATTTCTAATGCATGTTGATTTTTTTCCCACATATGATGCTGATGTTGTGATTTCGCATATATATGTTGCTAGATTCCTTAGTCACTAGCATAGATTAGGAGATCATATTCTAGTTGCTTTGATTCATTTCATGTTGATATTTTTTGCAGGTACACAGGTGAACTGTCAAAGCCTTGTATTCCAGATATCTACAACATCTAGGGAGAGTCTTCAACCTCTGTCCTCTATTTGTTCTGGATCTGAACCATTCAGACCAGTGGAACACCTTGCTGTCTGCAGGAGGTGAAATATTCCAGCTAACACTGTGCATTTCTTCTAGAGCACCATATCTTTCTACACCTTGGATAGCCTCTCGTACCCATGCAAGTTTCCTCTTGTGAGGATTCTTCTCATGGGGTGGATCTACAGGTTCCTAGGGTTACTCAACTTCTTGATCTTCTTCTTGAGTTATGTCATTCATAGTTGTGTCTTGAATTCTGGGTACTTTTGTTTCTTCAGGTCCTTCATCAAGTCTCTTTTTGGATTTGTTGTAAGCTGAGTCTTTGCCAAAAGTTACATCCTTGCTGATGTCTATCTTCTTGAATCCTGGGAAGTATATTCTATAATCCTTCGAGCTTTCACTATATACCATGAATATACCCTTCTTCCCTGAAGGATCTAACTTTGTCCTCTTTTCTTTCAGAATGTGTATGTACACTGGACAACCAAATATTCTGAGATGACTGACTTCTAGTTTCTTTCCGGAGAAGAATTATTCATGTGTTTTCTTCTTGAGTACTCTATGTGGAGTACGATTCTATACATACATAGTTATTCTAGTAGCTTCTTCCCATAGATGCATGGGGAGATCTTAATCATGAAGAACTGCCCTTGCAGCTTCCATGATCATTCTATTCTTCCTTTCTGCAACCCCATTATGTTGTGGATTATATGGAGTGGTCAACTCCCTCTTAATCCCTGAATCTCTGCATAACTCTTTGAATTCATTTGATGTGAATTCTCCACCATTGTTTGATAATAAAAAAATTGATCTTCTTTTATGTGTGGTTCTTGATGAAGGATTTCAATTCCTTCAACTTGCTGAATACTTCATCTTTGTTATTTAAGAAATATATCCATGTCTCCAATAAAAATCATCAATGGAAGAAACATGGTATACATACCCACTTAATGAACTGGATGACATTGGTCCACATACATCAGAGTGAATGATTTCCAAGATTTCTTTTGCCTTGCTTTTGCTACTTAGGAATTTCTTCTTTGTGTTCTTTCCTTTCACACATTGTTTGCAAACACCATCATGTTTTGTCTGTATTTCTAGAAGACCTTCAACAAGTTTGCTTGCAAGAGGTAGTGCCCTATAATGCACATGTGCAAGCCTTCTATGCCAAAATTCATTTGGCTCTACTGAGTCATGGATCAAGGCTTATTATGGTTGGCCCTTTAGCTTGTATAATCATTCCTCTTGCTCTTCAATCACAAGTGCATCATCTATGGTTTTTCCCTTTGGTCACATAAGAACTTTGCTATCTACAAATGCAACCCTCATGCCTTTTGCATCCAATGCAGAGATGGAGAGGAGGTTCTTATTTATTCTTAGTACAAACAAGAAATCCTTCATCTTCATGGAATTTCTATAGTCTAGCTTGTAGGAGGATTCACCACTACCTTTTATTGGCTATTGGTAGTTATCCCCAAGTTTCACCTTGTGGGGTGACTCGTGTTTTGATAGTTTCATAAATGATTCTTTGAATCCTATCATATGTTTGGAAGCCCCACTGTCTATAAGCCAATCATTGCTTCCATGTGTGATAGTTTCTGTGAGAGAGAAAGTCAAAACATATTCTTCATCACTTGAACAATCATCACTTTCTTGTCTAACTCTCTTCTTGGAAGGCTCATCATCCTCTACAGCATGACCATGATGTATTCTCTTGTAGTTATTCTTCTTTTGAGAGACACATTTTTTTTTGGAACAGTTTCTGGAGATGTGTCCTTTCTCATCGCATGTAAAACATCTAATACTAGACATATCTCTGTTAAATCTTCTAGGGTTATCTTTCTAGTGAGAGTGCTTACCTTGATGATGATTGTCCATTCTTCTTTTCTTGGAGTGTAATGTGACAGCTTGATCTTCACTTCCCATATTTTCTTCTTGGGCTACTATTCAAGCTTCTTCTTGTGAGTATTCCTCCCATAGTCTACTGAAGGTGACTAGTTTTCTTCTAGCAAAAATTCCTTGAATGAAAGAGTCCCATGACCTAGGGAGACCAGTCAAGGTGGTCATCACAATTTATGCATTCTCCACTTCTTCATCCACTACTTCAAGTTGTTCTTTGATATGGGAGACCCTTTTAAATTATGATTGTATGGTTTCCACATTCTAGATCTTCACATTCTTGAACTGGTTCCTCAAATTCATCTTCTAGTTTATCTTCTTCCCTTCAAATAGCTTGGTCAGGGCATCAAACATTTATTTAGATGTCTTTAGGGAGGAAACCTATGGTATGAGGTGATCCTTGATTGAATCAACAATAATCCTCTTATCTATGACCAATTTCTTCTTGTGTAAGGCCTTAGCCTCATCTCCCTCTAGAACTAGAACCTCTTCATTGATGTAAGAGTCTAACTCATTTTCTTCCAGGACCAAGGAGATCCTATACTTCCAAGCTCCAAAGTTATCAAATCCCTCAATATTTTCATCAAGTTTGGTGTGATGAGACATATTGAACATAGAGCCTCAAATGGAAATGCAAAAGATTTAGATCTTACCAGGTTAATATGTCAGAACTGGATCTGGAGCTAAATTTCTGTAGAGCTGGTTCAGGAGCATATTAGGGTTTGACTTTCCTAGAGTTCTACCCAACCAAAAAAATTGATCTTGATCTCTAAATTTTGATTTTGGGGAGGAGATCAATCCAGGCCTAGGCTCACTCAAAAATTCCACTTCTGTGGAAATCCCTAATTTTTGGCAGCAATGTCAGGTCAAAAATTGAAAATGCTCAGAATCATATTCTTCTTCGACAGAAAGATGCACCCTAGAGAGGAGAGTTAGCCAAACCTCCTTTTGTTGAAAATATATGGAGAGAGATCCAAAAAGTAGGAAGCCCTATTTTCCATAGCTGCACAATGTCTTCTTCTTAGGATATTATCTCAGAGAATAACAAGCACATCAATCAAACACAAGAGATAATGAACATAAATATTTTCCTCATGGAAACCATAAAGGATAAAACCCTGCAAATTCCTCAGAGATAGAATCAAAACCAAAAGTAAAACCCAAATATAGTAAGATGATCTCCCGATAGCAGTATTCTCTCTCTCTCTCTCTCTCTCTCTTGTCCTAGCTTCTTCTCTCTCTCTCAGTTATGCACTACAACTGAGTGTGAGTGAATGAATATGAATGTGTGTTAAACAGAGAGGATCCCTCTCTATTTATACTAATTCTTGACTTGACAATAACTCACTAGGGATGACTTCTCTAGGAGATTCTAATAACCCTAGGGCCCCACAACTGTGGGGACTTTAACCCTTGATCAATAAGGAGGGTTATACTCTATGACTTTACATGACTTGTTTACATTATTGAATTCCCTGATTGGAACATCGGGGCATGACATGACTCAATTACATTAGATTCTTCCCGGAATAAACATCGAGGTACAATACATAAGATATATAAGTGAATATACTCCAAAGTTACAAATACATCAATAAAAATCCATAGGAGAAACGTCTTAGTTTGACATAACTAAGGTATTCGTTTTTCATAGTTACTTAGTAAGGTCCAAAAAAGGGTTAAATTATCACCATACTGACACTCCTTTGAGAACAAGCATAATGATTTAGTTTAATGAGCGTGAAGGAAATCAATGTCACTCGATGCTTTTGTCCTAAATTTTAAGTGAACATGAAAATAGCATAAAGAACGCTCGAATTATTTTTCATGGTTTAAACCAGAGCACAAAAAAGAAAAAGTCATCTCAAATAGGTTCCTTTTTTTGTAAGTTTAGTCTCCTACGATTGAAAAAGAGATAAAAATATACCTAGGAATACTCTTGTAGCCATCGTGAACTACTAGATTATTCATTTTTCATAAGTAATTCACATGGTCTAAAAAATGGTTAAACTTATAGCTATGTGGATGTTCCTTCAATTCCTTTAATGAATTTGAAGGGACAGGTGAACTCGACAATCTTGTCATGTTTTAAGGAGTCTAATAAGAGATTAAAGGTAAATCCATATAACTTTCCTATAAAGTTTTAATGAGTTCAGAAAATTCAACTCGTTGCCTCCTTACTGTTTTTAACGAGCTTGAAGGAAAGATGGAAGAATTATCTACATACAAGGAGATGAGTGTTAAGGGCATGTAGAACTAGTTTCAAGTTTAAGGAACATGAGCAAGATAAGGACACTCGAGGTAAAGGATTTCAAGTTGTAATGGTAAAATGATACAAAGCTTAACGACAATGAGAACATAGATGATGTCTTGTATAATGAGATGAAATCATGGAATCCAACATTAGAATCATAAGAGCAATAAGGGTATCAACAAATGTAGTTACAGCTTGAACAAAAGGGATATTCCAGTAAGTAGCTATGAATCCAAATAAGAATCTTATCTCTAGAAATAACAATATCAATATCATATTCATAATAAGAGATCTGATACAAGTAACTTTGGTAGAAACATTCGCAACTTTGCCATCTTCAACAAGGGGCACAATCAAGAAGAGTTAATTGAGTGGGACTCTATAGTGCCAAGTCTTGAGGATTTATAATCAATAATATAAACCTAAAGAGGAAACATAAAGTTGACATAGTTGATAGAGTCTACATGAACAAACTCAACATCACAAGAGTAAAAATATATATAGGAAGAATCAAATTCATCAGGATTACTGACTTGTTAATTGATGGAAAAGTCCAAATACTCAACACTGCCAATATCGAAGGATTGATCATTGGAAAGATTAGAATAAAAAATAGGTCAAGGCTAGATCTAACCACACTTGAGTCAACATCCATAAGAAGGTAATATTGTATCATAGACTCTAGGAAGGCATTATCAGAAGGAAGTATACCATCCCATATAGAAGACATGTCTAAACATTTAGTTCAATCAATAGGGTGGAGAGAAGGATCCAAAATCCCCATTGGATAGACCACTTGGTTAACTATTGGGACCGAGCCCTGAGAGGGTAAGCATGAATCTAGAGGCTTATTCTCAGTAGAAATCAGACACGAGGGATATGAGGTCACATAAAGCACTTATGCTGGGGTAGTGTCTATCGAAACATTGGGAATTGACAAAGGTCTGATATACATGGTCTAAAGTCGAGAAATGAGAGATATCAAAAAATGTCGACTGATCAATAGTGATAATTATTTCGTTGTAAGGAGAATACATCACACAAAAGAGTGTAGAGACTACAAATTTAATAGAATATACATAAGCATGCCCTAGGAGGATATTGAAGTCCAAGGGGTCCTCTATAACCATAAAATCGACTAAGACAATATTCCCACCCAAAGTAATAGGTGTTTGAGTAATATCTCCTAGAGTCTGGCTAGGTATTCTATCAAAGAAAAAAAACTGATAAGTAATCAACACAAGGCTAGGAGATCCAATGCCTCTCCAAACATGCATAGATAAAATACTAACATAGGGTCCTTCATCTATAATACAATGAGAAACCATGTACTATTCAAATTGGAACTTTATCTAAAAAGGAGTAGCTGGAGGATTTGTTGGCTCAACTAGGATATCCCAATCAAAGGAAGCAATCTACGGGCTTGGATGGGTTTCATTCAATGTGAAGTCAGTTCCCTCTTGTGTAGAAATTTTTGAACTTGCAATGAAGAAAACATGACTAGAAGATAATTCACTCTCCAAGGGAAGAGTGGGATTGATTGAGGATTGCATCGATTCAACTACTTGATTCTGCTCACTCTCCAAAGGAAGAGTGGGATTGACCAAATATTGCATTAGTCCAACCACTTGATGTAGGTCACTCTCTGAAGGAAGAGTGGAAGTGATCAAAGATTACATTGGTTAAACCACTTGATGTAGATCACTCTCCTGAGGAAGAGTGGGGTTGACCAAATATGACGTTGGTTGAACCACTTGATCAACTAAAGGTTGAAAAGATTGTTGGGAAATAACAAGTTGTTCAGGAGCAGGATATCATTTACATTTGTACCACACTCTTTGTACCTCTGCAATATCAGGGCACATATGAGTAAGGTGATCTCCCTCACAAATATTATAAGGGAACTTAGGATTTCATCCTAAATAGTTGGTTTTCTCAACAGTGTCAACATGAATTTAACTGAATGATTTTTTCCCCCAAGAATTACCTCTAGAGGATGGGTGGTTTGATCCAACATGACTTGTAGAGGCTGGTTGTTTTCCTCCAACATGACGTCTATAGGTTGGGTGAATTCCCCTAGCATGACCTATAGAGGATGGGTGATTAAAGTCAACATAACTTGCAGGGGTTGAGTGAATTCCCCTAGCATGAACTCCATAGGTTGGTGAGATAGGTTCAACATGACTTGCATAGTTTGGGTGAATGTACCCAGCATGAACTCCTGAGGCTAGGGAGATAGGTCTAGAATGAATTGTATAGGTTGGGTGAATGCCCCTAGCATGCCCTCTAAAGTATGGGGAGATAAGTCTAACATGAATTTCAGAGGCTGGGTGAATTACCCAGCATGACCTATAGAGGTTGGGAACATAGGTCCAACATGACTTATAGGGGTTGGGTGAATTCCCCTAGCATAACCTCTAGAGGATGGGGAGATAGGTCCAACATGACTTGCATAGGTTGGGTGTAAATTCCCAACATGAACTCCATAGGATAGGTGACTTCTCCCTTGATTTTGAATCTTCTTCCTATTCTTCCTCCTTTTATTCCTTTTAGACTGTAGGTTACTAGTATCAAAACATTCATCGCATGAGGTGGAAGGATGAGGAGAGGCTTCTACTGCTGAAGCAGGGACATTGTTTTGATTCCATTGATATATGTTTATTTCTTTAGAAGAATCAATATCATTTAGGATAGTCGGAGTGGAAAAAAAACCAGTATCCTAAAGGTGAATCCAAGAAGATTCAAAGTGGCCATCAAGGGAACACCAACATTCCCAGCAAATGGAAAATCACAAGAATCCCTTTACAAAATGACATCTTGGTTGGTTCCCATAGGGGTACTATCCATACTTTCTGACTCAACAAGAAATAAAAGTATAAGGTTGACTAGCAACTAACAACATAGAGAGCACACAACTAGAACAAAATCCTAAGTATCCAGACAAGGCACAGAAAGATAAATTCCAAAGCACAGTCTAGGATGATGAGGGAACATAACTAACTAGTGAAGGGAAGAGGACAGTTACCAAGGGTCCATAATACAATCACTTTGGGGTGAGCATTTGAATCAACAACCACCTTTCCAAAGAGACACACGGGGTTTCATCCCATGTCTTCCCTGGGTATAGTGGAAATAACCTTCCACTATCACTTGTGTTGTGTCCTAGAGGTCAATATTCTAAGACTATTATTAGATAATTTTTCCACCTTAGTACTATGGTCATACACCTAGGACACATTTTCATTAGTCTCATGCTTATGTTATATGTTCCAAAACTAGGTTGTGTTGGTCAATATTGGTTGCTTAGGTGTTTTGGACTCATAAATGCGCCCAAGCTCCCTCATTTGATCATTATGGTTACACATGCATCCTCATTTATGACTAATCATTCCTTGGTGCACTCCCTATCCGTTAAAACATGGAAACTGGTTGACTAGAGGCGCTAGTGCATGTATTTGGTGGGTTTTCTCTCTCCTAAGCCATTTATTGCTTCCTAGAGACACTCCCACTTTCCAATGAACTCCACCATGGCTATGAAACCCTCATTTATGTCCTATCATGTTCCTTCCACATTCACACTAGCATTAGTAACCATTTGAGGTGGTGTGGGAGCTGATTGGTCCACCTAGGGGGGTTTTCAGGTCCAATCTAAGGATGCCACATGTATGCATCCAAATAGCCTCCAAAGGATAATCATTTTATCCTAATGTATTATAAAAATGGTGCATACATATTTACATGTTGGATAATTATAATAAGCTATATTTTGACACCATTTCTATGTGTTAATTTCACTATTTTCATATTTTTTTGCATAATTTGGGAATAATGTTGGATTGTGAGGATTCCCTTAGCTCCCATATATTTATGTGAATCATATTTTCACATGGTATCAGATATATTTTGGGATAAAAATAAAATACAGAGTGTTTGAGTTTCTATCTAGGGTATTTTCCAAAAAAATTCGAGTGTTTGCATTGCAGGTACATCCAGTGTTTTTATCACTCAGTGCGTAAGAAGGAACAAAGAAAAATCATTTATTTATCACCCCTTTCAACTATTTCAAATGTAATGCTGAAATGGTGATCTAGATAAGGTCAAAAGGAATCTATAGAGTCACGATGGGATCTGATACCGAGCCCAACTCTGTTGTGAAAAAATCAAACTACTTCAACAAACTAGATGAAGCATTCAGTATGCTTTGTCTAAAAATTTTGAGGGATATTATATTCCATGTAGATATTCTCAAAACACCCAAAAAATTATGTCTCAATCTCGAGTCATTTTTTGGTAATACTAATGAGATGAGAGGACACCAACTCAAAAATGAGTTGATCTCATTGAGCCCAACTCACTTTGAGATGATCCAGGACTTATTCACAAAGTTCAAATCATTGGTGCTTCAGGTGAAACAATGTGGTATTGAGAATAAAGAGGATCATCTAATCTTGACATTATTTTGAAGCTAGTTCCAAAGTATTTTTTTTTTGCATCAACATTCCACTCAAGCAATATCACAACTCGATATTGGAGGATTCCTTCACTAGAAAAATTCATGGAGTCACTAAATCAAGAACAAGACAAGTTGGTGCAAATGGGTACCATAAAATGCACCAAGGATCAATCCATTTCTGTAGGACTTTCTAATCCATCCAAATTCAAGAAGAAATCCATATATTCGAAGTAGCAAGAGAAGAAGAAGTAGGAGAAGACCAAATATTCAGATGGTGTTTCGAATACTAGCAAGGACAAAGAGAAGAAGAAGAAAGAGAAGAAAAAATGAACCTAATATCACAAATTTTGGAATATGGAGAGTGCATGCATGAAGAAAACCATTGACATGATGGCGCAACTACTTGAGAATAACAACATCCCACTGCGAGAAGGAAAAAGGAAGAAAGAGGGAGGTTCAAACTCATAGAACAAGGATATATTCCATGATTTGGTTGTCGGATCTTCAACATCTTCATTCTTCATCATAGATTCAAGTTCCTCCATGTAAATGGCTTCCATTCATGATTCCTTTTCAGCCATACATCCTTACATTGGTCCATCCATCCTCATGGGTGATTATTCAGAAATCCAATCCAAAGGGATTGTCGGGATTGATCTTGAAGATGGGTACTTCAAAAATGTGTTGTTTGTGCCTGATCTTGCAACGAAACTACTCTCTTTATATCAAATTACACATAGTGGTAAAACCAATATAGTAACATTTACTCAAAATGATGTGTATATCTCATAAATATATACAAGATAAGTTGTTGCAGTGGGTTTTACTGACCATGATTCGAGAATGTACAAATTCTCTCACTTCCTTCCATACTCCAAAGGGAATGCGCTCATGTCACATGCAAATGAGACAAGAAATTTGTGGTATGATATATATGGTCATATAAAATATAGGTATGTCCAATAACTAACAAAGGAAAGCATGGTTGAACGGATTCCTACCATTAAGTTTTCCAATGGCACATGCAAAGGGTGTGTAGTGGGGAAACATGTTGAGCACAAATATGAGAAAAGTAAGGAGACGAGGGTTGTCCAAGTGCTTGATTTGATTCATTCATATCTTATAGGGCCTCTTCTGACACCCTCATATGTGATTTCAATGTATGTATTGAATTTCATAGATGACTTCTCAAGCTACTACTGGGTGTATTTTCTCAAGCTAAAATCTGAAGTTTTTGAGACTTTCAATGTATACAAAGATTTCGTTGAGAATGCATGTAGGAACAATATGAAGGTTCTTAGGAATTAAATGGAAATTATTATGCCAACAATATTTTGCAACATATTTTTGAATAATATGGCATCCAAATGCAACATTATGTTCCCCACACACCACAACAAAATGGTGTTGCAGAGCACAAGAACAAAGCTCTCAAGGAGATGGCTACATACATGATGGAGGAAAAGGATTTGAATCAAAATATATGGGATGAATCTATAAATTAATTTGCATATGTTCATAAAAAATATCCACAAAAATATTTGGATGGAAAAACTCCATTTGAGGTTTGGAGTGGTCACAAGCCCAATGTTTCTCATTTCAAGGTTTTTGGCTTAAAGGCTTGGGATAGAATTCCTACCGACAATAGAAAGGCCTTGCAACCTCAAATAAAGGAGTTCGTCATGGTTGGATATTATAAATATGGAAATTCATACAATCTATTTGATCCCTCATCTTCGAAAACATCCATTGAAAGGAGTGTACTTTTTGAAGAAGAGCCCATGCAAGAGATCGAACTAGCTCAAGGGGAATGCTCACATCCTCCACTCCATGATGATGTAAGTGATGATTATTCTATAATTTTTATGATTCTGATATTTATTATGATTATTATTATGACAATAATTCATATCATGACTCACCCACTCATCTGAAGTTGGCCAAGAAAACCATACAAGCGGCTGGTGATCTTGTTGGAGATCCACTAGAGTCTAGGAAGACTAGATATGAATTCCAGAATGCCTTCTCTACTTGTGAATTGAATATTCCAGAGAGATTATTTATGATGGTTGGATATTATCCTCATACATATTAGGAAGCTTCACTTTTCCCAATATGGAAAACAACCATGCAAGAAGAGTTAAAGTCATTTCAAGACAATGAGACTTGGGAATTGGTTCCCTTTCCCTCCAAGAGGAAACTAATGTAGTATAAGTGGGTCTGTAGGAACAAAGTGGATACTGATGGTTATACTTTCAAGTATAGGGTAATGTTGGATACCAAAGGATTCTATCATGTCCAAGGAGTGGACTATATGGATACATTTGCACCAGTTGCAAAGATGGACTCTATGAGGCTAGGTTTAGCCATTGTTGCATCTAAGCACTGGGATGTTCACCACATGGATGTGAAGAGTACTTCTATTCATAGTGACCTTCATGATGAGATATATATGCAGAAGAATAAATGTTTCATTCATGATCCTTCAGTTGTTTGTTGGTTGAAGAAGTCTCTCATGGCCTCAAGCAAGCCCCCAGGGCTTGGTATGCCAAGATGGACAATTTTCTGCAATCGCTTGGGTTTGAAATATGAAACTATGATACTAATGTATATTTGAAGCATGATTGTGATTTATTGCAGGTAATTGTAATATATGTTGATTATATTTTTATTACAGGTAGATTCACTAATGAGATAGGATCAATAAATTCTTCTTTGCACAGTGAATTCTCCATGACTAATCTTCGATTGTTGAAACAATTTCTTGGCTTAGAGATTGAGAAATATGATGCAGGGATCAAGGTCATAAACAAAGTATGCTACAGACCTATTATTAAACTTCAGAATCGATCAATGTAAGTAATCCAAGCTCCCATTCCTCTTAAGAATAAAACTATGTGATTTTGGTGCATCTCCATTGGTAGACAAATCATTGTACAAACAACTAGTTGGGATATTGTTGTATCTTACACTCTCTGAAACTGATTTCGAATATGGTATAGGTTTTGTTTCAATATATATGTAGGATCCTCATGAGATCCATTGGAAGGATGAAAAAATAATATTGCATTATGGGAAAGGAACCAAACACTTTTGGGTACACTATGTTGTTGGTTCTCCACTAGAACTAGTTGAATTTATTGATTCTGATTGGAATGGAGATTCCATTGACATATATTCCACTTCAGGTTTTGTATTCATGCTTAAAAATGGTCCCATTTTATTTTCAAGTAAGAAAAAACACACTATATCCCTTTCATCAGCCGAGTTCAAGTACAAAGGAGAAGTGAACACATCTACACAATGTGTGTGGTTGCAAGGTATTATTGGGGAGCTTGGATTTTCATTTGATTCACCCAAAGTCATTTGGTGTGACAATGAAAGTGAAATAAATATTATCAATGATAAATTGCAGATATAGAGGACCAAGAACATTGAGATACAAATGCACTACATCAAGAGCTTGGTGCATGAGTAGGTGATATCATTGCAATATTTCCCATCTGCAGAGAAAAATGATGACATCTTGACCAGGAGCATGATAGAGAAGACATTCACCTATCTGATATCACTTCTTCGAGTGGGTGACACATGATGATGGATGATATTCACTTTCATATTTTTCTCCATGTCCATTTTAGAGGGGAGGTTTTATTCCCATGAGGTTTTCCTCGTTACCTTAGTTATATGGACAAATAAATGTTTGTAAGACATGAATTAAACCCTATTTTCCAAGGACTCAATAATGCGATGTAATGACAATAAGTATGGCTTAATGTGGGGTTTTAGAGAATTATTCCATCTTAGTACCATGGTCATACACCTAGGACACATTTTTATTGTTTGATGCTTATGTTATATGGTCCAAAACTAGGTTGTGTTGGTTAATATTGGTTCCTTAGGTGTTTTGGACTTATAAATGAACCCAAGCACCTAGATTTGATCATTCTAGTTACACATGTCCTCTCATTAATGAATTCTTAGTCCTTTGTGTGCTCCCCATCCCTTCAAACAAGGAAACTGGTTGACTAGAGGTGCTCCCCACACCCACTCACTGATGCACTCCACCATGCCTAGCCTACCCTCATTGATGTCCTAGAATTCTCCAACCATGTTCACATTAGCATTCGTGACCGTTTGAGGTGGTTTGGGAGCTCATTTTTCCACCTAGGGGGGTTTTGAGGTCCAATCTAATTCTGCCACATGTATGCATCCAAATGGCCTCCAAAGGATAAAATGTTTCTCCTATTATATTATAAACATGTTCTAGACATATTTAGATGTTGGAGAGTCATAATAAACTCTGTTATTGGCACCATTTCTATGTGTTAATTTCACTCTATTCACTATTTTCGGCATAATTTGTGAATAATATTGGATTTTTGGGGATTTTTTGTAATCTCACAGATCACATAAGGTTACCAATAATACATACTAAAACATAACCATAAATAAGAGATAAGAGACAAGAACAGATAGGAAAATAGATTATATTAATGTAGTGAGTTAATACAAGGCACAGAACTGAACTGAGTTCTTGCTTGGCTCAACAGCCTAATATATACCAGTTACAAACAGTTACAAAAAATAACCACCTATCAGTTCGGTGAACTGACACGACTATTAGTTAAGTCAACTAATCTTTTAGTCTAGTCGGCCGACCGACTTAGTCGGCCCATCGACTTAGTCGGCTGACTAAGTCGGTCTTCATTCAAGTCGACTTATGTCGACTTGCTCCGTCTACATCTCCCCCACAAAAAAAACATTTCTTCGTCCCGAAGAAATAGGGAGGTACAAAAAATGAACTCTTGTGGATGCAGTCAGACTGTTCATGCTGGGGGCTGTGCAGCCGGATGGTCGGTCTCCTTTGGACACAGACTTCGACGATAGCTGGAGCTGTGATGGCCAGATGATGCTGAAAGTCTATCCAACTCTGTAATGCCTTCTGGATATCGATCATTAAGGTTGTAAGATTTGAAAGGATCGACATCTTTTTACACATGGGAATTTCTACGATGTTTTCCATGTTGGGACCCAACAGTTGGTTTTGCTCTTCTGCAGCAGTGATGAGTCGTTTCATCTGTGGACAGATGTGGTCGACTCTCTCTATATTGGGAAGGGCCTGTTGAACCCAATGATGTGCCTCTTGTTCTAGATTCTGCAGTTTGTTAGTATCCATCACAATTTGTTCTTCAATGGTTTTCCTCAGTTCTACTTCTGTCGAATTTTGACTCTCCAGAGCCTGAATGCCCTGCCTTGCCTTCCTGGTCTACTGATAGACTTGCCCGTAGTGATTAGGCCAGTCTCGTAATACTTCCTCGCTGACCACTGATTCTTCCATATGATCCTGGAGAACTTTGTAAGCTTTCGAGAATGTAGTGTGTTGGGCCAGGAGTAGTCGAACAGTCTCCTCCTTTTGTCCTTCTTTAGTCTCATGCAGTCGGGTCTGGACGGTCGATACCATTGTCTCGAAGAGCTGATATGCTCTTTCAAGTGGTCGATCTATGTCGACATCTATATGGCCTGGTATCACGGTCTAGACTAGAGCTCTGCATCGGCCGAGAAACTCGACTTCTTCTGCATTTTTGGCGATCATCTCTTTAGTTCTCTGATCTGTTCTTTTCTTAGACTCTTTGGCCACTTTTTTCAGGAGTTGGCTAACCTCTGTGTCATCCAAGGAACTTGCATCCCTTAGGGTAATGCAAAGGCCGGATGGTCTATGCTTCTCTTTCTTTTTCTACTGCTTGTTTGGCTGTTGTTCTTGCTCCTGGGTACCTACAGTAGTGGACGTTGGGTCTGTGGTTGGTGGATTGGAGGTCGAGGGTTGTTCTGGTTGGTTAGGTGGTATAGAAGATGGCTGTGTTTCTTTTTGAGGAGGGGGTATGGGGGACGGGGGTTTTTCTGTTTGAGGAGGTGGGATGTCGGCTTCTGGTTGTGAAGATAATGGTTTCTGTGTTGGGTTTGGCTGTAATTCTGGTGGTGGGGATTTCGACGGTGGAGGTGGAGGTGGTGGGGAAGGAGGTTGGGATGATGGTGGTGTTGGGGACGGAGTGGGGGTATGGTTAGGGGTTGTGAGAATGGATTAAACATGGTCAATACTACTGTCGGAAGAGATTACTGCTTCAGACAGTGACGTGGGTGGTTCATTCTGTGTCTCAGGATCGACCTGCTCGGTGACAGACTGACTGTGTCCTATGATGTCGCTCTCGTCATTGATCCTGGTAAAAGTGGTCGTTTCCTGTGCATAAATCTATTTGTGTATTTTGAGAGGAGTCGTTGCCTTTATTTTCTGGGCCAACTTAAATAGTGAAGGTAGCGTCGCAAAGAAATCTTTAAGCTCAGCGTCTTGGATGACCCTGGCTCTGAGTGCCTCCGGGATTGCATGTTCATATTCTTCACTGGGGTTTCCCAACCCTTCTGCTGGTGCTTGTTCTTCGACTATGAGTGTCGGAGATGGGGGTGGGGGGGTCGACACAAGTTCGACGACATTTTCAGGCGTCATTTGTGTTTTGGCTTTCTTGGGCCGACCCTCTAGAGCTCCTGCTTCCAGATACCGTTGAAACTGAACTTCAAAGGATACTTTATTGGCACGGGCATCCTCGACAATGTTGACGGCCGCGGCTGCTAGTTCCTCCTCATCATCGGAGGAGTCAGCCAGAATAAGCTTACACTTACCCCTCCCTTGTTGTTGTTTTTGGGTTTTGATTTTCTTCTGGGCGATAGCTATCTCCTTAGCCAGCTTCTTGATGATGCTTCAGGATAAAGCATATTCAGGATCGGCTTCGTCGACTTCACCTATGGGTATCTAAGCTGGGTCGACTGTTGCTGGAGCCGGTGGAGTTGTCTGTGGCACTGTTGGCTGTTGTTGTACTATCGTCTGGGGGTCGACTACCTTGGAAGTTGGAGTTTTGATTGTGAGGTGTACCCGACTAGTGGGCACGGTCGGGGTATCCTCCGACACAAATGTGCTGATGTAGATATTCAGCTCGTAGTCCTCCTCCTTCTCCTAGTCGGTAAGCGGCTCGATAATGGAGA
Organism: Pseudotsuga menziesii; assembly: GCA_001517045.1. NCBI lineage: Eukaryota > Viridiplantae > Streptophyta > Pinopsida > Pinales > Pinaceae > Pseudotsuga > Pseudotsuga menziesii. The sequence goes on along the minus strand of LPNX010767681.1, from coordinate 125,638 downwards.
AGTCGACCTATTTGGCAGCCTCTAGGACTGGTATCTTTGTCTTTTCCTATCGGGTCAACTCGCGGAAAATCTGGTCGACCGTTGGGTAGTAGTTGAGGTCTTGTGCTTTGGGGTCTTGACCGCGCATATACCATACGGAGGTATGGTCCAGTTCCAACTGGATGTGAGACTCGGCAGGGAGGTTTTGTCGAATGTTCTGGGGCACCCTCCACCTCGTCGTGCGGACCTTCAGTTGCTGGAACCAGCTTTCTAGAAAGACTTTCCCCTGGGCCAGCTCATGTAGGGTGCCTTTTTGTGAAAAGTGATTAAATCTGTGCATTTGGAACCTCGTCGACTCCCGGAAGACTGGACTACCTTCAGGACAAATGTGATACATAACAATCCAAATAATAAGGGATGGAAACTTGATTATACCTCCAACCTCTTGGCAGCGCTCACAGATGGTTTTGACCATGTCGGCGACATAGTCTCCCCATCGGTAGATCCTACCGTCGGTGGCGATCATGTCAACAGCCTCCAGCATTTCTATTTTAAGGTCACTGCTTCGACCAACCAATGTGAGGGTGACTGCTATGATTTTAGCCACAATTTGTGGTGTCCTTGTCGCAATCTGGCCGATCATTAGTCCCTTCGATTTTTTCCCAGTGGGTGTGCCCGTAAGTTCCTGGACCAATCCTTCTTTGATGCTGATAGGTACCGGACTGCCTTGGTTCGACAGACCTGTAAGATTGGAGATATCATCCCCGGTTATGTCAATCGGCTGGTCGAAATAAAACCGTCCGTTGTGGTAACGACTGATGATGAATTTAACTGCTGCCTCTTTTGTGCCACCGAAGCTTTCCATCAGTGGTGCGTTAGGGTATTGGAAAATGGTGCTCTTCTGGATTTTCTCAGTGGTCGGGGTCATTCGGTTGTCAACAAAGGCCCACTCTTGGATCTCTTGCCAGAGTTTCTGAAATGGGCCCTCCTGGACCTTTACATTTTTTATGTTCTTGAGTCTGTTGAGCAAGGGGGTGTCCTCGGCTTGCAACTCCTTTGCCTTGGTCGTAGCTCTGGTTAGTTTCGGTGCCATTGTGTCAGACTGGTCGGAGTTTTGACAGGGTTCTTGTGCTTTGGTCGACTGAGATTGCAGGTGCTCGGATGGAAATGGGTGTGGTGAATGAACCTTCGACGGTCCATTATTTATAGGTGTGGATGGGGTTAAGTGTCGAAATGGGTGTATTAATGGCGGACTTGACAGTCCAACTGCAATACTCGAGTGCGAATTAATGGAGGATTTTTTTCGGCGCTCGAGGCCATCAATGCGTGATGGGACATTCGAGGTCGATGGTCAGTGTCGTGGGTGAAAACGGTTGGCCTGACTAGTCGACGAAGATGGTCGATGGTAGTGATGTTGGTGGTCGAGGTAGTGAGTTGCTGTCATGGTTTGTTGTCGGATGTATTATTTTGTTTTTGGAATTTTTCTATCTTTTTATAGGTTTTGGTTGACGGTTAAGGTCGTTATTTGATTTTTTTTTTTTTTTAATAGTTTTTGTAGCGTTTGAGTCGGGCTCCATTAACGAGCTTTCAGAATACTAGGCCCTGTAATGTTTTCAGTCAGACTGAACCATTGGGATTTATTTCTTCGACAACGTAAGGTCCCATCCATTCTATGTGTAATTTCTTGGGTTTTCCCTTGACTCGACTGTTATACAGTAAAGCAAGGTCACCGACCGAGAGATTTTTGTTTTTGATGTTACAGTTGTGCCAGGCTTTTTGTTGTTGTTTGTGAATTTCCTGATGTTTAATAGCCATGATTCGATGTTCTTCTAGCTTACTGAGTTGAAATAGTCGGTCCTTTATTGCCTGTTCGACATCGACATGTAGTAGTTGTGCAATAATAGGTGTCTGCTGTCGAAAATGTAGGGGGACGACTGCTTCTTGCCCATAGACTAGTCGAAAGGGTGTTTGATCGGTCGACCGCTTATATGCTGTCCTATATGCCCAGAGAACCGCAGGTATTTTCTCATCCCAGTCGTCTTTGTCGGTGCTGCATATTTTGGTTAGCCCTTTGGTTAGTGTTTTGTTAAAAGCTTCAATGGCGCCGTTCGACTGAGGATGATATGCAGTCCTTCGTCGGTGGTCGATGTGAAACTGGTCGATCACGTTTTTGATGGTTTTGTTGATAAAGTGTGATCCTTGGTCATTGATCAATGTGAGTGGGCATCTAAATCGGGTGATAATGTTTTCGTAGATAAACTTAGCAGCTACCTCACTTGAACATGTATCGACAGGTTCCGCTTCTGCCCATTTAGTGACATATTCCACTGCCGTGATAATATATCTAGAACCTGATCATTTGGATGGGATAGGAAAAGGTCCTATGAAGTCTATAGCCCAAAGTTCGAATGTGAGACTCGGGTTGACAGATATCAAGGGAATTTCTGTGCTCGGTAGAGGTCGACCAAGTCGTTGACATCGATCACATCGACTAACAAAGTTTTTGCAATCCCTGTGGATGGTCGGCCACCATAAGCCTGACTGTTTGATTTTTATGGCCGTTGTATCCGCTTGAAAATGTCCTCCTGCAGGTCCATAGTGTGCTTCATGCATTATTTTTTCTCTCTCATGGTCGAGTACACAACGTCTTAAAATGTCGTCTAACCCCATTTTGTACAAAAATCCATTGATTAGGCTGTAGGGTGCAGCCTTCATAGCTAGGATTTGTTTCTTCTTGGTGTTCAGACCTTCAGGTGCCTAACCTGTCTCCAAGAACTGAGCGATTTCTTCTAGTTCTTTGGGTACTGCTTCTATGCGAAATAGATGTGCATCTGGCAGATCGTCATCGATTCCGGTCGGTTCCTCCCCTATGTCGATACGTGATAGGTGGTCGGGTCCGACATTTAGCTTTCCTGGTCGGACCACTACTTCAAACTCAAATTCTTGAAAAAGAAGTAACCATTGGTAGATTCGTCCATGATGAAGGGGTTTATTAACAAGGTACTTCAAAGCTTGATGGTCAGTATAAAATATAAAAGGGTTGGCCAATAGGTAATGTCGATACTTCTGGAGAGCAAAGACCATACCTAGGGCTTCTCATTCAGTGGTCGAGTAGTTCCTTTCAGATTTATTTAGTTTTCGACTGCTGTATATGATAGGGTAGTCCATCCCATCATCCCCTGGTTGAGTAAGGATGGCTCCAATTGCAATGCCTGATGCATCAATATGTACATGAAATTTAGTTGACCAGTTTGGAAATTTAAGTATGGGTGCTTCGACTAGTTTTATTTTCAATTTGTCGAAGGATATTTGGCATTCCTCCGTCCATATAAACTCCTAATCGTCTTTTAGCAGTTCCTCTAGAGGATAAGTCATATCTGAATAATGTCTGATGAATTTCCTGTAGTATCCTATATGGCCCAATAACACCCAGACCTGTTTAGGGTTTATTGGGGGTTTTAGTTCAAGGATGATTTTTATTTTGGCAAAGTCGACCTTTATACCGTCTTTGCAGACAATATGCTTTAAGAGTATGCCGATGGGAGTCATAAAAGTACATTTCTTAATATTTAAGGAGAGTTGTATCTGTCGACATCTCTCCAGCATAAGTCGGAGCCAGGTGCAGTGGTCCTTTAGGGTGGAATATATGGTCCAGTCGTCGAAGTATACTGCCATGGTCTTATAGATATACTCTTGGAATTTTTTGACCACAATTCATGAGAATACTACAGGTGCATTCTTCAACCCAAAGGGCATAACTCTGTATGCAAAGGATCCAAATTCACATACAAATGTTGCTTTCTTTTGATCCTCTTTTGCTATGGGTACCTGATTTTACCCTGAAAATCCATATGTAAATGAATAACATTCATGACCGGCAACTTCATTCAGGATCTCATCAACATAGGGGGTGGGTAATGGATCTGTGAGTGTGACTTTGTTGAGCTCCCTAAAGTCGACACAAATTCTTAACCTGGTTGGGTCATGTTTCTTTGGCTGTACGACCATGGGACTTGCCCATTCCGACTGGTCGATGGGGTAAAGAATTCCTGCTGCTAACATGTTTTCTATTTCCTTCTTAAATATCTCCTTATACTTATGAGCTAGTTTGTAAGGTCATTTCTTGACAGGTCAGACATCAGGTTTAGTATCTATTTTCATTTCTCCCATTTCTTGTACTAACCCTTTTAAGTCTTTGTAATCCCTTGCAAAGACATCTTGGAATTCTTTCAGTAAGTTGACGATTTCAGTGGTTTGGTGTTTGTTCCAGTAGTCTCTAGTCTTAGCTATTTTTGGACGGTCGTCATTTGAAATGTCGACCTCCTTAGTTTTCACTTTGGCATCCAGACACTCTAGTCCTTTAGCTTCATTGATCAGAAGACTTCCTTCTTGAAACTGTGAGAATGTGGCCGGAAAGTCGGCTGCAGTCATTCTATCTAGGTCTGGTTTGTCGGTGGTCTCAACTTTCAGGATTGAGTAGACCGGCTTGGTTGTTTCAATGTGGTCGGTCTTCCACCTAAATCTCTTACCTTCTGTGTGTTCGTTTTCTAAGTGTAATCGTGTCGCCTGTGATTTTGATTCAGCTTGTATCTTGTTACAGTCCTTGATTTGTCGATGGTCGTGGTTGAATTGGTTATCTGTTGGTTGAAGAAATTTTTTGATTTGGTTTGTTGTTTCAGCCAACTTTTCGTTTTGGGGTATGAACTGGAAGTCCTTAATAAAATTTGCTTTAATTTCAGGCCAGAAGAAAGTTTCTCCTCTAGCCTCCTCCATTTTATACCATTTAGTAGGCAAGTCGGTTAGGGTTGAAGGGAACAGATGTGGCCAGGCTCGCTCATCTTTGTGTCCAAGCCGTCTCCACTCTTTTTCACAAAGCTTGATGTGTTCTTCTGGGTCTTGGACTTGGACAAAGATAGGGATTTGGGCCTCCTGAGTTAGCTTTTCCCACCAAACCGTTCGACAAAGAAATTTGAAGCAGTTGTCTAGGTCTGCAATTTTGTCTGGTGGGTGTTCCACCATATAGCTGCTTGACCTGTAAATGTTTCCACTAAGATTTGAAGTCTGCCATGTTTGCCAATATTTTTAGATACTTGTTCAAGGTGCATTGTTGGGGATTCCCTTTCCTTATACCTGGGCAGTTGGGTATTATGCAAATTGGTCGGTTGTAATGTAGGTCGTTCCCTGATTTTGTTTTCAAAGACTTTGGGGATAATCGATACAGTGAAGCACTGTCGGGTGGGGTTTTTCTGTACCTTTTGTATAGTCCAGCACCCTCTTGCTTGTGTTTCATAATTTTCCATCTCCTAGTCATATAATTCAGCATCTGAATTGTAACCAATTGAGTCTTGGTTACCTAAGTGAAGTTCCCCATAAATGTTTGGCTTGGTATAGTCCGTATTATTATGAATCTGGTAGAGCTGTTGGACATCGAATTCCTCATCAATCGGTTCGGTCCAAGGTGCTCCTAGAGAAGGATTAATGGGTACGATGACTCTTTGACCATTTCCTTTTAACTTAATTCATTCTTTGTCTAGGGATATGGAGGCTTTCATCTTTCGTCCCCAAGGTCGACCAACTAGTGCGGGGAAGGAGCTAGATCCTTCTTTCGGGTCGATGATTTCAAAATCAACCTTAGTCGAGATTCCCTTGATGGTCGTGTCGACATCTTTCCAAACCCCAATGGGTTCAGTAAGGCCTTGGTCGGCGAGTTTTAGGTAAATGCCTAACTCTTAGAGTTGAGGTTGGCCCAACTTTTCCCATGTATCTCTGGTCATGATATTTACCTGAGACCCGAAATCGAGCACCACTTGTCAGACGTGATAACCTTCGATTTCCAAGTCGACAAGTGGGTCGACATCGTTTTTATCTTTTTGATTGAGGTTACAAATGTTCTTAGTTTGTTTTCCACAGTTAGTGCTTTTTATTGTGTGTAATAAATCAATAAACTGGGCTACAGATTTGTCGGTTTGGATGAGATGTGTTAATTGCTGTGTCGTGCTAAGTCGACTGGTAATACTATCTTCTTGCTGTGCAATGTCTTGAAATATGTGTGTGGATTCTTGATAAGTTTGTTTTTCCTTCAGGGGATCCGGATAACCATTTGTGTTTTTAATTTTACTAATTTGTGGGTTATCAGGGCCTATTTTTGTGCCTTGACAAGTGACAATATGCAGATTTTTAGTGGTTAATATATCATGCTTTTGTACACAAGACAAGACATTAACATTCTTTTTATTATTGATTTTTTCTAACATGGTAGGACAATCCTCTAGAGAGTGATCGCCTACCCCACAATGCGTACAGAATTTAAGGTCAGTTCTATCCTTGTAAGGACAGTCTGCACATCTGTGTCCTTCCTTATAGCAGATGAAGCACTGGCTAGATCGACGTGGTCAGATGTCGTGATTCCCGACGAATCAACCTCTTCCTCCAAACCCTTGTCGTCGATTGTCGTATCTGCGCTCATGTCGTCGGCCTTCGTATCATTTCCTGTTCTGGTCATTGGTAGTATTTTGCTCATTGCTCTGCGCCACTGCATTCGTCTGGTAGACCGCCTGATAGTTCTGCCTATTTTTCAGGTTTAGTTGACAGTCGGCCGTATTGTGACTTTTGGTCTCGCAAATGGCGCACCAGGAAGCTTTTGCATTCTTCATGTTAAACGCACATTCCTTCGTGGAATGATCTCCGGTCTCCTGGAAAATATTGCTAAAGACTTTAGTTTGCACAAATTGGACATCTTGTCGGCTGTATTCATGTCGACAATTATCTTTCGTGTGTCCAGCCGTCGAACATTTTGTACACCAGATTTCTTGATTTTTGAGGGACAATTCTTTCAAGGACTTCTGGACACTTTCCAGCTGTTCTTTGATCCTGTGGTCCATCGGATAGGCAGGTATATCTTTGTCCATTTCCACCTGCAGAGCTTTAGTCAGTGCATCTTCATATGTCTTGAAGGTTTCCAGACTGATGTGTCTGCGTATTTTTTGTGATAAGCCTACAAGAAACCATTGAATTAGCAATTGTTCATCAATAACATAATCTAATTGACTCAACATGTCCTTCCAGCATTTGTCATAATCGCGGACAGTTTCCCCTGGATTTTGCTGCGTTGTCTTGAGCTTTTTAGCGGCCAGGTGCTTAGCATATGGGGTCTTGAAAAAGGATAAGAACTGTGCTTTAATTTCAGCTTTCATTGCTCTGGGTTGCCATTCTGAAAAGGTCATATACCAGGTCAGTGCCCTTTTCCGTAAGGCTCCTGTGAACTGAGACATCTGTCGGTCTTCATCCTTCACCTGGTTTGTGTCCCAGATGGACTCGCAGATGAACCAATGTCATCTGGGGTCTTCATCCCCCTGGTAGAGAGGAATGTGGGAAGTTCCGTGACCCATGTCTGAGTCGCTGTCACTGCTATCTGATGGCGGCGGAGGTGGAGGTGTGGGTGGTGGTGAAATAGGTGGGGTCGTTGATATAGTTCAGCCTGAGTTTTGGTTGACGGAACTTGTGCCTCTGTCGGTGGTTGATTTTGTGTCGTACAGTGGATTGTTGTGGATTTGTATTGTCGATGGTCCACTGGAACTTTGCATGCTCAGGTTTGACTCTTGGATTTCTTTGAAAGCTGTATGTGGTAGGGGGGGTGCTCCTTCATGTGTCGGTAAGAGCAAGTGGATACTCCGAAAGGATGGTGCCATTTGAAAGGTCACCCAATTCCCTTCGAGCGGTCGGCGTATAACAAGATGTCATCTCAGGAATGGTTCGTCACCTAGTCGGCTCCAGATAGTAATGTCACCAGCTCGTAGTCGGAGATCGTCTTCAATAATAGTCTGTATTGTGGTACGCGGATTTACTGGGGAAAGGGTTACTCCTTTGTCGGGGACAGTTATTTGGAGAGCTTCAAGCTGCTCTATCCACACTTCTTCTTCCGTAGGTGCTGTCTTCTCTTCTATGCCCTCTCCATGTCGGTCATGACCCGACTCTGGTGGAATATCCTCACGGCCGGTCTCCCTAGGGTTTTTTCTTTGATGCAGCTCTGCTGCTCTTTCTCGTCTGGCTTCCCTTCGCTACTGTCTTTCATCCCTTTCGATTTTCTTAATGTCCGACATACTTTCTTACAATACTATACCTTTGATTTCCCTTCGGTCGACTTTTCATTACTGGTGACAGCTATCGGCTTTAGGTCGACTAGGATCCACTATAATCTACCTCCAACACATGACCAGCTACCCCCCCATAGCCTACCCGATGCTTTTTAGAAATCCTGGATAGTTTGAATCACTTGCTCAGGAAGTATTCCCACTCCCTTTCTGCAATAAATTTCTCCCACTTCCTCTGTTTTTCCGCCCAGTTGGTGTTTGGTGGCTGTTTGCACAGGGGTGGTCTAGGTTCGACGATGTGTCCTGCTCCTTTCTCTATCAAGAATTTGAATAGAAAGGTCGTCAGGGAGCACAAGAATTGGTCGATGAAATCTGTGTAGAATTGTGCTTTGACATTTTCCACTGACGTCCTGTCTTCGACCGCTCGCTACTCACAGAAGTCGTCGGTGATTCTCTCAAACCACTCCGACAGATTTGTACGTCCCCCTCGGAACAGTTTATCTAGCAACTGCTGTTCTTTAGTCACGTCCGATCTTCTCATCCAGAAGCTGCTTCAACAGTTGTGGTACAGACTCGACAAATTTTTCGTGTGTCTCTGTGAAAAATTAGGCTCTAGCTTCAGCGACTGTTAATCTGTTTCGTCAGGTGTAATTTTGCAAGTAGTTCGCAACTTTACGGTTCCACCAGTCCTTGATCTCCTGCTCTGATATCATATGTGAGCCTATATTTTAGACATGTACTACCGGCAATGAAACCAATGTTATAATCTCACAAATCACATAAGGTTACCAATAATACATACTAAAACATAACCATAAATAAGAGACAAGATACAAGAACAGATAGGAAAATAGATTATATTAATGTAGTGAGTTCATACAAGGCACAAAACTAAACTGAGTTCTTTCTTGGCTCAACAGCCTAATATATACCAGTTACAAACAGTTACAAAAAATAACTACCTGTCGGTTCGGTGAACCGACACGACTGTTAGTTAAGTCGACTAATATTTTAGTTTAGTCGGCCGATCGACTTAGTCGGCCCATCGACTTAGTCGGCTGACTAAGTTGGTCTTCGTTCAAGTCGACTTATGTCGACTTGCTCCTTCTACAGGATTCTATTATATTGTATATATTTTCATGAATCATATTTTCATAGCTACATAAATCCCAAAGAAGGTCCAGTGGAACAGTTTTCAGTCCACCTGATGCACATGAGAAGCGTAGCTAATCCTGAAACTCAAATAGTACTAGGCACCACACGAGGCCAAAAGGAGGTATTGAGTGAATCCCAAAACACATAACATCTTTGGTGTATGTTCAACTGATTATTGGAGGGGTATCTCCATAAATCAATCTCGTATGACCTCGTGCATGACTCCTGTGTGATAGGAGCTTTCTGGTTCACCTCTTTTGTGAAATTAGATTTCCTAAACGAAAGGACACTATGTTTTATTTTAAACGTTTTGGGTAATTTAAAGAGAACCCTAACCCAAAACACTAGAAAGAAAACTTACTAATATGTTTTAAATTATCAGTGTTCCTTTTAAGGGATGTTGATTACTCAAAGGTAGTAGTGATGAAACTATTTATGTTTTTTACTTGAAAGAATAAACAACATGGAAAATGAAAAATATATTCAAAATGAAATTTTTTTTATTCTCTTTTATTTTTAAAACAAAAAATGGATGCCACAAAAGGACAATTTTTTTTTTCTATTTAAAAAAAATAGAGATATGCAATGCACCTAAGCCTAAATGCCCTATCCTAAATTCATATAAATAAAAGGCTTGTTCTTTTTACTTTTTCTTTGACAATGAAGAAAAAAATATATAAAAAGGTGCATGCAGAAGATGTATAACAAAGAAAATGAGCTTGTTCTTTATGTCCACAAAACAAAACCTAAACTTCCCTAGAGTCTGACAAGACCTCTCTTGGGAGGAAGACATGCATAAGAGAATAAGCCAACCACTTTGGCATAATGAATTTAATGAACAATAGTGAAGAAGACAGGTATCGGATGGATCCTAAGCTAAGGATATAACTGCTAATAGATGTTGATCAACACCATACACAACAAGGTCATGCCAAACAAGGAGGTGAGGTACAAAGCAAGAGACAAGCCAAAATGCTTCAAAAAGGGTTTTAAAATAAATTTAATATCACTTTAAAAAGGATACACCAATTCCCAGTGGTATTACACCAACAGGGGAACAAGGAGGACCCTATAGACTGTAACCTGACCCCCCCAAATAGACCCAAAAAATTAAAAAAATGTTGATCTGGGAAAAACACAGGTGCACTATAGTGCAAGTAGCATGTGCCATGTAGTTAGAAACTATGTACCTATTAGTAACTCAGTAAAACGCTACTGTGTAGTGCAAAACTCTCATGTGGGTGGTGGAAGGCACAAAAAAGGTGAAAACACCCCCAAAACAACATGGAAGAGGTCTACAATGGATTAAGGATTGTTCTTAACCTGGAAGAAAGACTCATACCTTCGATTACACTAGAAAAATAAAACAAGGAGACCCCAAAGCAGACAAGGAATTCCTTAGTGAAGTTTCCATTTGTATTTTTAGGGAATTGATCCTATGATTGGTGTTCATGCCCAATGAACTAGGGGTTTAAAAAATGATATATAAATCTATGCAAGTATAATTTAAACAATAATTCAAGGGTTAGGAACATTTATACCTTATGAAATGAAGTTTGATCCAATATTTCTCTTTATCCCTCCTCTTTCTCCCCAACCTAGGAACTTGCAAGAACACTTCAAACCTTCCTTAAACCAGTTTGACCACATGTAAGATAATGATAATCAAGATAACATGAAAACATAATCTCATAAACATGAACATATGATCAGAAACTGAGACATACACAATGATTTGGAAAGGAAATAACATCAAATCTTTATTAATCAATGAAAGAAGTACATGATATATTTTCTCCTCATTCAAGCCACCTCATGAAACCTTCGATTTGGATCTCCTACTTCTGTCCTCCAAGATTCTCAACCTCTAAGCTCTGAAACAAGGGTAGGTTATATCTATGGATTAGTTGAAGGGGATGAGAGTCCAAATTCCAGCATAATAATACCAAAGGTTAATTTTATTTCATGGTCCCCTCTCCCTCTCTTATATAGCAAACTGAAGAGTTAGGGTTGAGGATGGGGTAACTACAACTGAGGAGGCAATTCAAAAACCACCCAAACCACCCAAAATTAATTTTTTTTATATATTTTCTAATCATTTATAAGGGTATATGGAGGCGTAACACTTACAACCCATGTATGCAAAGTGAAAAAAGCTGGTGCAACGCTCACAACCTACGTTTTGTGAAAAAAACATTTTCTAGGGTTTTTCCAAGGGTTTTTAGGAGTTGGTCTGGTCTAGAAACTTGATCCTTATCCTCCTTTGCATCCAATGGATTGGAAAATAGGTAAAATTATGATACATTATTCCCAATATGGATCTTCGATCCACTAGTGTCCTTTGGGTGACTAACAATATCCTTCATGAAGTGTCCTCATACGACCAAACAGGTAAGTATCATCACAGACATACAAGTGTCATTTTTTTTCTTTAACAATAGACTAGGGTTCTATATGTTAAAAAAGGTTGGTAAATACATGATCTAAGGTTATTCTCTTGGAATGAACTAGGGTTTGAATATGATGTTTAAGGATTGAAGGAGACAAGGAAGATGAAGTTTAAGGGTGATTGTTTCTAGAGAGTGACACTGATAATGATATTGATATATTGATACTCTTACTCATATAAGGGTGTGAAGGTGATTCTTGGGCAAGTTGGAGCCTATGATATCAAGGGGTTGTATCCTCCTTCTAGTGGATTCCATAAAATATAGGAAGGAGGTTCTTCCTTCCAATTAAAGGTGTAAAATCTAGGGGTCATAGTCTCCTTTGAGTTGGTGCTCATAAATTAGAAGCTGGTGTTTCCTATGAATGTAATCTTGTTTTAATATATGAAAAGTATTCCATGTTAGTTTCCATAGAAAATATATTGTGTACTTTATATTATTTATGTTATGATGCATGACATGTGGTTAATGTTTACATATTGTACTTTAATTTTTGAAATGGTAAAATGTACTGAATATTGATTCACCTGCTCTAAATATTGGTTATATTTCCAATAGGATGGAGTATGATTGGATGGTGGGGATATGTCCAATCATTGTATTCCCTTAAAATATTTACAATCAAATAATTTATTCATATTACTATTAAGTATGCAAACCTCCATCTTATGATCCATATTGGCTTGATTAGATCAATCAATAGAAAGCTCTAAAGAGGATGTGCAAGAAAGCAAAACAATCATAATGAGGGACAAAAGTGTCAAACCTGGTTGTGGGATGATCATGGATCCTTCCTTTGGTATTTCCTTGACCATTATAATTACATTTAAGAGTGGATCTAACAGATGCAAGGAGTCATCATCATCAATTCAATATACCAGGAAATTCTTGTATCAAGTTCTTACTTGTGAGGATGGAATCGAACTAAAATTTCAAATTTCCATAGTCTTATCCTTTCCCCTTTCCAACCATATACATAGTTATAGAATGATATCTATTGAAATTGACCATCCATGGTTGATGCAAATGTGCTAGTAATTATACAAGTTATACTAGTGATGTCAACTTCATGCTAACTTTAAGAAACATGTTGACTATGATTTTACAAACAAAAAATCTAGGGTATAATCCATTTCATAGAACCTTATGTTTTCATAATCTTATTGTTAAATGTATTATGAAAGAATATTTAAAACAGAAATCTTAAGAATTAAATTCCTTATGGCTTATGGTGTGTTCATTTAGAGGTGATGATGATGGCTTGGTATGTCATCCACTAATATTCCAATCTATGGTGGGTATCGTGGTTGTTTCTAAGTGTAAATTTCACACAACTTTGATGGAATAATTACTCTATCTGTTGAGGATAATATTACAACTTTATAGGTTATTAAACCTTTATGGGTTGTTGATTCCATGAAATTCAACTATTAATTTTATTTCTCCTTGTAACCATGAACCATCACTTACAAAAAGAAAAGGAAAAATCATATTCCATTCACCTCTATGTTATGTTTACACTACTTCAAACACTTGTCCTTTATTGTTAAGTACCTATCTCTCAATTCATGCCCAAGAGTATCCTCTCTTTTATCCCTATGTAACAATGAAGCATCAATGCAAAAGGAAGAAATGGAATACCATTAATATTAAATCCTAACCTACTTTAAACGTTTTTTACTCTACCTCTATTGTTTAGTCCCAAAATCTAGATGGATGTTTAATAAGGTCATATTTTTCATCTCCCACATTGAGAATAACATCCACAACATTTTTATTGGTCAATTTGGTAGAGAAAACTACAACTTACAACTATTATGACCATAAAAAACCAAAGGAACAGAAAAAGGAAACATAAAGATTTAAATCATTAATATCACAACTACTTACAAACACCCTAAAAGTACAATCCCAAATTACAACCTATCTGAAATACATATCGATGTCTCTCAATTTTTTCCCATATAAATTTCATGAACGAAAGGACCAAATTCCTCCATTGATGACCTACCAAATTAAGTAAAAGCAAAATAATAATGTAAAAAACATAAACTATGTCAATGGGTCATTGGTAAATAGGGAAGGATAAATTTTTTCGCAAGAAATCCACTAGTATTTGTATTTTTATTGCAGTATGTGTCACCCATATGACATGAGGAATGAGGTTACACACAAAGATAATAATAACCAAACATAGAGAATATGTTATTTAGGCACTAGGTTAGAAACACTTTCGACAAATTATTAAGTTGTGTACTAGGGTTTCAATCTCATTGTGATATTTTGCAACCATATGGCATGAGGGATGATGCACTGTCTAAGTTATGACCAATATTGGTTGTTTAAAAATAAAATAGGGAAAGTATTTTGTTGGTAATTTTGAGACTTGTTGGATGGTGGTTTTCTAGACTCATGGTTCAACTTGCATCACAAACAAAAACCCTATAGGCGCTGGAATTTTCAATACCTTGGAAGTAGAGTAAGGTCTCACATGAGACACACACAAGAAATTACACAGAGACTGAATCGTGGATGATCAATAGAAGATGGGTTCTTTATCGTCAACATTATATCCATTACTAACCATGCAATTGAATTACTAATAGACCAACATTCATATTCTAGAGTACTAGACATTCAACATACATTTGTTCATGAGTAATTTATGCAAGGAAAATACAAGACAATGAATAGATTTTATCTATATTCAAAACCATTTACATTTCATGCCTACAAATATTTCTCAATATCTTAATGGTTCCCATTCATAGCTCCATACAGTCATCATACTCTTAATGGTACACAATTACATAACAAACTACATCATATATTGAATGACTATCAGAAAAAACAATCACATGACTGAACCAAAAAAACCAAACCTATCCCTTTACAAAATATGGCTTTATATCGGCTAAGATTCCAAAACTACAAATTGTTGGTGGTATACATATTAATTCTTGCACATGATCTAGGAACTTGGAATCAAAATCATCAAAGAATAATTAACAAATACTCATCAATTGGTAATAATTGGAACCGGAATTGGTTTCCTCTCTGTATATTTAATAAACAATAAAGGGTTACAATACCAATACTAAGCAATGGCTTAACTCCATGAAGAATTCGAATACCTAAGGAGACAATTCGAATTCAGTGAGTGAGTCTAGCTTAACTGACTCAACCATTCAATCTCACTCAGTTAACCACTTGATGAAAACCCTAATTGACTCACCAAACCCTAACTAAAGTCGAAGTGCAATAAATGACTGAATCTCAACTGAAGGAGATCAGACACATGTCATAGCAAGCCAACCATCAAGTGCTAGTGCTCCATGACTCCAATGAACCCCGGTGAGGTTAGCTGAAGCTGAACTGACCATCAGAAGTTGGTGGAGGCGCCTTGTTGACTCCAGATCATTAAATAATAATAAATAATCATTAAATAATATATTTATTGACTGGAGGTTCCTTAACTGACTGTAACTGACTAGTTGAACTAATTGTAACCACCAGTTAGCAATTAGGTGCATTAATGTCACACAAATCACCCCCGGAGTGTTCCAGTTAGCCTCCTTGACTGTAGGAGAAGGCTAAGTTAGGCTCCTTGACTGTAGGTAGGCGTGGGTGTGACTGGATGATGGCAATCAATGCTACACTGATGTCAATTAAACTTAGGATAGTGGTTTAACTAGGCCAATTTGACCAAAAGAGTGTGTATGATGGTAAATTTCTCCAACGACCCCCCTTAAGCTATACTCAGAAAGAGTTAGAAAACATATATGCATAAAAATTCTAGGGCCATGGAAACTAAGGCCATAGGTCACCCTGTACAATGTTGAAACTGAAACAATGCTCAAAACAAACTAAGTGAGGAAAAGAGGGAAAACCTAATTGGAAACCCCCCCCCCCCCAAGCTGAACACTGCAAGTAGTCTGGATCACCCTGATGAACTCACCCCCAACAGTGAATGGAGGTAAGTGAACTTCTTTTCTGAAAAGCTCTTGGTGAAGATGTCTGCAATCTACTCATCAGTCAGGCAGTATTGCAGAATGATGGTCCTGTCATGCACTAGCTCCATGATGTAGTGCATGTGAATCTCTACATGCTTGGTCCTCTGCCTGGTAACTGGATCTATGGATATATTAATAGCACTCTGGTCGTCACAAAAGAGGAAAATGGACAAATTACTACCAAGATCAAACTCTGAAAGAATGCCTTGCAACCAAACTGCTTGGATGCAAGCATTCACCGCTCCTCGATACTCAGCCTCTGTTGAAGATAGTGATATGGAAGCCTGCTTTTTCCTTTACCAGCAAATAGGGCCACCACCAAACATGAATACATATCTATAAGTTGACTTCTGATCAATAGAATCACCCGCCCAATCAGAATCTATGTATCCAACCAGCTCTAGCTCGGAGTCTGCAGCATAGTGAATGCCGTAGGTCCTGGTTCCTTGAATGTACTGGAGGATCCTCTTGGATTCCTTCCAATGAAGATCATGAGGCGGTTGCATGTATCTTGATACAGAATTCACAGCATAACAAATATCAGGCCTAGAATGTGTCAAGTACAACGAGCTACCAATCAGCTGTCGATATATAGTGCAGTCCATGGGAGGTGTGCTTTTTCCTTCTTCAAGGCTGATCCCTGAAAGGAAAGGGAATGGTGCAGGCCTACATTAAGCCAAGTTAAAATTTACTAATAGGTCTGAAATTTATTTGTATTGAGTGACCATAATCCCATCAGAAATTTGCTCGATTTCAAGCCCCAAAAATTGTTTAGAAGCCCCAAATCACTCATTTCAAAGGCATTGTGGAGAGCAGTTTTGATGGCTGAAATGGAGGAAATTGTGCTACCTGTGATCAGTAAGTCATCAACATATAAAAAAATGATAATTATATGACCATCATTCTTATTTAAGTACACATTTGGATCTGATCTACATCTCTGAAAGTTTTGCGAGAGAAGGAAAGCATCCATCTTGGAATACCACTCTCTTGGGGCCTGTTTTAACCCATATAGTGACTTCTTTAGCTTGAAAACCAAATATGGATCAGTGATGTAGCCCTTAGGCTGCTTCATGTATATCTCCTCATGAATATCTCCATGCAAAAAGGCTGAATTAACATCCATGTGATGCACCTCCCAGTGCTTGGAAGCGGAAATAGCCAAAACAAGGCGGATGGAGTCCATTTTTGCAACCGGTGCAAAGGTCTCATGGTAGTCCACTCCTTGGACCTGAGAGAAATTTTTTTCTACCAGCCTTGCCTTATATTTTCAGGTGCTTCCCTCAGCAGCAACCTTTTTCCGAAACACCCACTTGCATTGAACCACTTTCCTTCCCGGAGGAAGAGGAACTAGCTCCCAAGTAGTGTTTTTCTAAAGAGAGTTAATCTCTTCATCCATGGCAACTTGTCATATCGGATCATTCCGAGCATGGTAGTAGGATTTTGGATCTGAAATAATCATCAAATATCAAGTTTTGAACAGCATATTATGTGAACAAGAGAGTGCAATACCTTCTCTTTGGAAATCAGACCGAGTTCTCCTTGGATCATCCGAATTTCCAATGTTGTCTCCCGCGGAGGAGAGTGTCTTTTGGGCCCATGTAGGAAGATGATTATGCAATTCAGGTTCTGATTCAGTATCTATTATTGATGCACACTGATTTCATAAATCATAGGATCCAAATCAGGGTCATCATCCCCAATTTCATCATCCAAATATTCAGTGGAATAGGAAGGAAATTCAGCAGTTTTCTCCTTCACTAGTTCCACCTCCTGAAGAGGCTCATCGAACTTGACACTTCTCTCGATGATGATATTTTTGGTATTGATATACAGCAGCTTGAATCCTTTAGATTCATCAGGATTCCAAATAAACAAACATTATATGCTCTGCGGTTGCAAATCCCTTCTTTTATCAAGCGGAATCTGGGCCCATGCAGTGGACCCAAACACCCGTAGTTTCGACACATCTGGCTTGTGTCCGAAGTATGCTTCGAAAGGATTCTTTCCTTTCATTGATGAATGTGGCACCCTATTCGGAATGTATTCTGTAGCATGCATGGCTTCAGCCCACAAATTTATAGCAAGCTTCTTTGACTCCAACATACAGGTGGTCATCTCTTTGAGAGACCGGTTCTTCCTTTCCGCTACTCCGTTCTGCTGGGGATTGTAGGGAATTGAATGTTGGACCTGAATACCACTTTGGGAGAAAATGTACAGAAAATAATTATTGACATCCTCCCCTCCATTATCAGATCTCAAGATCTTGATCTTAATCCCAGAGGCATTTTCGATTAAGGCCTTCAATTTAGAAATTTTTTCACATACTTCTGATTTCTTTTTGAGAAACAAAACCCATGTATACCTTGAAAAATAATCAATAAAGGTAAGGAGATAAATTGATCCATTCATGTATGTGGCAGGAATTGGACCACTGATATCATAATGTATCATCCCCAATATGCTTGTATCTCGGTTTGCCTTCCCCCGATCAAACTTGTGCTCAGGGTGTTTTCCAATCACACAGCCCTTGCAGACACCCGTGGTTTCCTTGATGACCGGGAGGCCTTCAACCATGGAGTTTTTCTGTAATTGATGCAAATATTTGAAATTAAGATGGCCAAACCTCTCATGCCATAGCCTACTAACCTCATTTCAATGAGTTAGCAGAGCAGTGGGCTTTGCATTCGCAACAAAGTGAGAGAACTCATAGGCTCTTGTATTATGATTTGCAAGGCCTTTTGCAATGAGTTTCTTGGATGAAATTTCTATTATCTCAACATCATTTGGGCTGAAAGAGACTCTCTTAGGCATTCCTGTATGTTTCATCTGATAGACACTAAGGATATTTGCTGCTAGAGATGGTACATACAAAACTTTAGAAAAAAAACCATTTTCTAGATCTACAGTAGCTTGTCCTTCAGAAATGATGGTGGAGTCATCTCCCATGTGGATGGGGATGGATTTGCTAGTCTCCAAGGATGAAAAGGAGTCTTTCTCAGCCATCATGTGATTTGGATCTCCACTATCAATCAACAGTGCTTTGGACTTCGAAGTGCTTGCCATGAGGGCATGACCTTTCTCATGATGTGGTTCCCGATCTTGGTGATCTCTCCTCCGAAAGCTCTCCGGAAGATTGATGTGATTCCTCTCAAGGAGAGAGGTTGCTTCATCAAGATTTTTCTTCATCCAGGCATGTTCAGGATGAAAACCCTTCCCGTA
>LPNX010767681.1:58425-106687 GCA_001517045.1 Pseudotsuga menziesii | reverse complement strand
ATTGTGCCATTTTCCTTTGTTCTTCCTTGAGCCGGAAGATTCATCATGCTGCTGATTTTCAACTCTAGGCTTGGGAGCATCAAATTTAGTTTTCTGATTTTTCTTCTGCTTTCCTTTACCCTTCACATCTTTGGGCCCTGATACATGGAGGGATTGATCATGGGAAGATCAGATGATCCCCATCTGGACAAGCTTGTCATGTTCATTAGTTAGGGACTCAATGAAGGCATTGAGTGTAGGCATATTCCATCCGGGGGTTGTGAGCTTCCTCGCACAGAATGTAGAAACAAAAAATGAATAATCATCCCTAAGTTTGGAGAGGATGGCTAGGATGAGCTGATCATCCTCCTTCTCCACTCTGCATTGCTTCAAGAGGAAAACAGTATACTTGAACTTTGTAAAGAAATCATTCAGAGTCTCGAAATTGCAAGGTTGGAGAGACATGAGTTCATTTTTGAGTTGGTAAACTCTCAAGTCATCATGCTTTCTATATAGAGATTCCAATTTGTCCCATATTTATTTCAGTGTCTTCAGATCCGTAAGATGGAAGAGAAGGTCTTCTGAAATAGAGAGGCACAAGAAACTGAAGGCTTCATCCTTCTTGTTCAAGAATCTTGATTTTTCTATGGCGGATCCAGGCTCAACTTCAGTGTCCATGGCGACTCTATGGATTCCTTTGGAGCACAATTGAAGCTCCATTTTATTTTTACATGTGTGGAAATTGTATGGAGTCAAGAGAGGTACTGAGGAGGCCATCTGGATATGCTATAGTGAATGCTTCACCTATAGAAACTTGGAAATCAAAACAGAAAGGGAAAAATAAGTTCAGACAACCTGCACATTCTAGGATTTCATCACACCCAGCATAGTCAATCAAGAAAGCTTGATCAACAAGTTCTTTACTTGGGGTATTAAGTGGTAAGCCTTGGCTTCTGGTGTAGTGTTGGATTTTTGAGCTATTGCTCAAATTTCATAGAGAAATCTGCCAAAAATCTTGTTTTTGAGAGATTGATCTTTGTTCCACCGCATGCTCTAATACCATATTAATTCTTGCACATGATCTAGGAACTTGGAATCAAAATCATCAAAGAATAATTAACAAATACTCATGAATTGGTAATAATCGGAACCGGAATTCATTTCCTCTCTATATATTTAATAAACAATAAAGGGTTACAATACCAATGCTGAGCAATGGCTTAACTCCATGAAGAATTCAAATACCTAAGGAGACAATTCGAATTCAGTGAGTGAGTATAGCTTAACTGACTCTCAACCATTCAATATCACTCATTTAACCACTTGACCAAAACCCTAATTGACTCACCAAACCCTAACTGAAGTTGGAGTGCAATAAATGACTGAATCTCAACTGAAGGAGATTAGACACATGTCATAGCAAGCCAACCATCAAGTGCTAGTGCTCCATGACTCCAATGAACCCCGACGAGGTTAACTGAAGCTGAACTGACCATGTTGGTGGAGGCACCTTGTTGACTCCAGATCATTAAATAATAATAAATAATCATTAAATAATATATTTAATTACTGGAGGCACCTTAACTAACTATAACTAACTGGTTGAACTGATTGTAACCACCAGTTAGTAATTAGGTGCATTAATGTCACACAGATCACCCCCAGAGTGCTCCAGTTAGCCTCCTTGACTGTAGGAGAAGGATAAGTTAGCCTCTTTTTCTGTAGGTAGGCGTGGGTGTGACTGGATGATGGCAATTAATGCTCCACTGATGTCAATTAAAATTAGGATAGTGGTTTAACTAGGCCAATTTGACCAAAAGAGTGTGTATGATGGTAAATGTCTCCAACAATACAACCTCTAACTGAACTTGGTGCATAGGCTCTAACTGAAATCAGTATGTAACGTCTTCTAACTATATTCTCTTGGTGTGTAATTAGTTCCAATTGATCCCAATATTGGGCACCAATAGGATTCAATCACTATGATGTGGCTCATCCTGAGACACAAGATTCATGGTTCTAATTCTGCTACCAAGGGAAGGTGCATGTGCAGGATACTAGCGAACTCTTGGAAGCTGGGTAGGATGGGATCAGACTCATTGGTGATGTTGGTGAGCTATCTAGTGAATGATTTTGCATATTCCTTTTTTCTCTTCCCTACTTCTGGTTGAACTTTCTCTACATGGGAGAGGAACTCAGTTGAATTGGTGGGGAGTTATGATAGGATATAAAAATGTTTTGCACCTTTTCTTGCACATCAACAACAATATTTGTGACTTCCTACATTCTCCTCTCTACTCATTTTGATTTTCTTGGTTAGGGTGGTAATTTCTATCTTGGCCTTTTTATTCACAGAAATAGGTAGCTATAATAGGATTTATTTCTTTGCATTAATCTTGGCCTTGTAGTCTCTTATTTGTTGATCCACTTGTTGTAGCTTTGACACATCCTGCAGGTGGTTCAAGATGTTAAATTTGTACTCAGCGACCCCTCCTAAGGTTAGTACTCCCTACTTGGCTTGGTCTAGAGATTGCACTACTTCTTTAATATTCATTTATTGCTCTAGCTCCTGTAGTGATGGATTTGGATTGATCTACGTTGGAGTTCTTTCACTTCCTGCTAAAGCACAATAACCATGTCTCTAATATAGGATCCTTTTGAATAGGTTGCATTTGACCGTCAATTGAAGAAATGGAAATTGGTATCACAACAACACATTTTACACTTTTTCTTCTAACTAATCTCGTGCATGTACCTTTTGGGCCTAGGGACAAATAGGTAGAGTTTAGTTATAATTCTTACTAAGTAATAAAATATCCAGGTTGAAATAAGTAAAAGGACCTGCGAAGGAAGTAGAGAAAGAAGGAGAAGAAGTAAAATGAGTTGCGACAGAAGCAACCAAGGAAGGAAGGATAAGATAAAAGTAGTAATGAAGGAATATGAGACAAAAGAGGAACATAACCAAATAGAACTAAGAGCTCGTGACTAAAGAGAGACTGCAATAGAAGAGAAATTCCAACAAAAGGAAAGGATGTGGTGGAGTTAACCATGTCAGAATATGTGTAATGGCGCAACGGCTAGAAAGAGACAGCTTGAAAAGATCATGGGTACAAAGTTGATAGAGTTGGTGGGAGCCACACATATGAAATCATATTTGTAAGTCAGGTCATTAGTGCTTACTCTCATATGTCGATATAATAGGAAATACATCATGTTGGCTATCTCAATGAAGTCGGCTAAAAGCAACATGTAGGAACCAATAAAAGGAGCAACCCAAGCTGTATGTGGGTTAGCTTCTGGAGGGTCTGTTTATGTTAGTATTAGTATCATCTAGTCATTAAGTAATAGTCAGATTTTTATTATTGCTAGTCTATTGAGTTGTTGAGTTGTAGAGAAGAGTTGAAGAGCCTCTTGTTGAGTGCACAGGGGTGTAGAATACAATGGGTTGATCTAGACTGTGTGTGGATCATTAGCAGAAGTCTTAGTAGAGATTAAGTTGATCTAGGCTGTGTGCGGATCATTAGAAGAGATAAGAGGAGGAATAGTAGTGAATAGGAGATCAGAGAACATGAGAGGAGAGAGAAGTCTTTACAGATAATAAATAAAGATCTAGAATGGAGTATGTAGCTTAGTGTGTAGACCAAAGGTGCCATATATTTATCAAGCTAGATGAAGAGCACCTTTGTGGTTTTTCCAAGAGGGGTTTCCACATTAGACACTGTGTCAAATGTGTAAATGATGAATGTGATTGAATCGCATGTAAATGTTACTGTGAATATGTGTTTATGTGTCTGATAATGAATGAGTTTATATTTGTTCAATGCAGTGTTACCATTGAATGTATCTATGTTGCATTGAATTTATTGTTATAATTCCTGTAGAAGGACAAGTAATATAACATATTAGTTGTGCATAATATGTAGCAATATCCCACCCATTAGCCTCCATCGAGCAACTTGGTAGAAGACCGATGGACATGAAATTCCCCCACCCAACTACAGAAAATTGGTTTTAGTAGTTACCCAATAGAAAGATATCTTGGGTGAGGCTGCATCTGCATCGTAGGTGCTGTTGAATGAGCCTTTCTTTATCGATCTGATACCTTGGGCTTTGTTGCATGCAAGGGAAGGGATTGAACCTGGTTCATGTTGCTGGAAACAACAGATCCCATTTTAACAACTTAAAATGGGAGCCCCATTTATTTAGTACATTGGCTTTCGAATCCATGGTATTGTTATGGGAGTTTTTATCCTTTTCACTATAAGTACTTTGTATTGGTTTTAATAAAATTTCCTTAATTTTTCTTTTGTCTTGTTTTGTGTATTGCATAAGTACCCTTTTATTTCATATGTTTTGTCTTTCTTCAATGTGCATTATACAACCGTAAAGCAGATTGCGGAAGTCCTTTTTTTTGGGGTGGGGGCGGGGGGGGAGGCGGGGGTTGAAATCGATTTCTCGCATACCACAACCTGCAATTGTAGATTGTGAGTTTTGAAATTTTGTTTGTTTGGTAAATGGTTATATTTTAGCAACCTACAAATGTGGATTGAGGATTATGGAAATTTTTTGTGAATAAAACCTTATCTTTTCAGTTTCGCTTCCCACATTCAGCAATGCGGATTGCGAAAAGAGGAAAATTCTTTTTTTTTTTAAATTTTCCTTTTTCGATTTTGCAAACTTATCTGCAATGTGGATTGTGGAAAGAAAAAACTAAATAAAAATATAATATGCAACATTTATGTCCCGCAACTCGCAACCTCCAAATTTTTTACGGATTGCAGAAGTTAAAAAATATTTTTCCCAATTACGAATCTCAGTCCGCATCTCGCAACTTGCAATGCGGATTGCAGATTTGGGAAATCATAAGATTGAAAGTTTTGATTGATTTAATATTCACATTTTGGTTCCCCGCTTTGATCTTAATCATCCATTTTCTTGAAATCTATGACGTAATTACGTTAGCTGAGATTCCGCAGTTAAGATTCATAGCATCTAGTGGAGATTCTGCGGTGATTAATGTTGACGTTTTGAGCCAGGATTGGCTCATATTCAAGACATAGCGATTCTTGGAGGGATTGTTCATCTTTCATAGGTGAATTTATACATAAATAGTTCATTCGAGATGTGCCGACAAGGTTTGGTTTAGGCTTTTAATTTTAATTTTTAGTTTTTTTTTTTGTAATTAAAGTCTTTTAATTTTTCTTTTCCAAGTTTTAGTTTTAAATATAGTTGATTATTACTATTAAAAATTATTACTTTGGGTTAAGAAAAATTGATATAATAGTTTATTAAAATTAAAATTAAAATAGTTAATTAATTTTAGTCTATTGGTTTAGTTTATTAGTTTATTATTAATATAATGGGCAATATTTTATTCTAACAATATGAGTTTTGTTTTATATTTATGTTATAAATTAATTTAATTATAAATAGATTAACATAAATATAAAACAAAACTCATATTATTAGAATAAAAGATTGCCTATTATATTGATAATAAACTAACAAACTAAACCAATAGACTAAAATTAATTAACTATTTTAATTTTAATTTTAATAAACTATTATATCAATTGTTCTTAACCCAAAGTAATAATTTTTAATAGTAATAATCAACTATATTTAAAACTAAAACTTGGAAAAGAAAAATTAAAAGAATTTAATTACGAAAATAAAAACTAAAAACCTAAACCAAACCTTGTCAGCACATCTCAAGTGAACTATTTATGTATTAATTCACCTATGAAAGATGAAAAATCCCTCCAGGCATCACTATGTCCTAAATATGAGCCACACCTGGATTGAAATGTCGACATTAATCTCTCTCACCACATAATCTCCATTAGATGCCATGAATCTATGACGTAGATCTATTCTTTCATTTAGCCATAGCATATTTAAATCATTTGAATTCATTAATTATTCACCATTTTTGCTTGCGATTTTTTCACCATGCTTGATATTTTTATCGTATTTTTCTCATTGATCTCACCATTTCTCTAGTTGTCAAGTTGTCCACGGGTAATTTTCCTCCTCTTAGCGGTTGATTTCTGTTACTTTTACCATGGTAAAATTTAATTATGGTTTCCAAATTTGTATCAAAATTTACATCCCAGTCCACCAATATGTCTAGAAACACTAGGTCCAAGACTGCTCTAAATTAGCAAAAGAGCACGAATCCCATTGTAGGAATATTCACTGACACGAGTGGACGAGTGTTTGAAACCCTTCATCTGGACTGGTCCAGAATATACACCATATTTTTCAATGACGACTTCTCTGTTATCACTCATGATCAACCCGCATATGCCAAAATTAGAAATTTGCAGTTCCATTGCATTTCAACAAGACCTCCTTTCATGCCATACACAGACCCGGTCAAGTGGGAAAGTGACCATGCAATCCCTAAAGAAAGGTATTTTAATGACCACAATAGAACCCCATTGGCCTCTTTCCACCCATACGTATTTGCAAGAACATATGCTCTTAAACATTCTCAACAACTCCTAACTGTCCAATTTCTAGATGCGGCCATGACCCAGTTTGACTACAAGGAAATAGTAAAATCCTGGATGGACAACCCTGCAAAGTTCATCCCGAAAGAAGACAAGGCCAACCCCATTTCTTGGTTTAGGGATTCATTTTCACTTCTAGAGGCCATGCTTTTCCCGTTATATGGCTACCCAATTGCATTGAGTTCAAATCTAAATGGGCTCCAATAACCCATCACATATTGATTATAGTTGAATCCTGAAATTGGGAATAGATCCTGTCAGTGGTACTAAAGGAAGAAATAGAAAAGTATCAGAAGAATTCAACATCGAGGAATCTAGCTTTCTAGTAGTCAGGATATGTCATGGATGTTTTATATGCAACTACTTCATTCCTGACAATGGGTTGGAATTGGAACAATCCCTCTCATCCAGTCCACACTTATTGCTCAAGCATGTGGAAGGACAACTTTGTCCCTCAAATTTATGAAATATGTGACCATTTCAGAGGGTTAATGTACCAGATGATTTTCATAGGGGATGACCCCACGTTCTCAGAGAGGGATAGAGAATTTATTTCCTTAATGGGTGATTTCTATTAGGGGAATACTTATCCTACATTCATATTTGGGGCAACAACACAGTGCATCTGCTGCCGAGGATAGTCCCAGAAAAAATGATCTTACACAACATGCATTTTAGACTGTCATTGATGGGGTCTTCCCAAAACATGAAACATTGAAAAGGAAGTGTTGGCCCAAGTTCCCTTTGAACATGGGGTTATTGAATTTGAAGAATTCCACTAATGTTGCTATCTTAGGAAAATCCATAGAAGAAAGGAACCTAGGGGAGGTACCCAAAAGGATGCATGATCCCAAATCTTTATTGGAAAATCATTTTGTGCATGAGCACACTAAGATATCATACGCTCATCAAGACCTCCCTAATGATTCTAGATATAGAGGTGCCATTTATTTCTCATAGGTGTTGCGAAAGATTCCCACTCCTTTGGAGAATACTCACATCTTCTAGTATCAGAAGGAGTTGAAAACTGCATCCCCACATTTCATATAGATTCGGTTGAAAGTGGAAGAGGATGCTCACAAGAAAAAATCATAAAATGAGGCTAAGAAAGAATTATCCATCTCTTCCACTATTCCTGGGTACAAGTCAAAGTATAAAGGTGAGGTTGTTCTTGAAGGTCCTGAGAAAACAAAACCTTCCTTCACATTGGAAATATTGCATAGAGCAGCAAAATTCAATAAAAGTCTAGAAAAACGTAGCTAAGAGGTAGAAGCACAAGAAAGAATGGTTGAAACACTGACAAAGAGGAACAAGGTTCATGTGGCTATTCCACTAGTGCAACTACAGGAAGAAATCCCTTAGCCCCCACCACAAGTTATTTAAAGGGTGGAGCATCCTGAACAACAAATCCTTTAAGTTCAACCTATTCAACATGTGGAACCACTTCCCCTGTCCAAAGTTGAGGTACATGAGATCCACAGTGATCTAGAGGAGGAAAATACTCCTTCCACCTATCATGTTAATGTTTTCACTACCATGACCTCATCTACTACAACCACCCATTTATTTGGGAGAATATTTTATTCCTTGTTTTCCCAACATTATTTTTTCAAAATTAATTTGTCTTAGGTACTTTATTCTACCAATGGCATGCCCTTGGTATAAAAAAACACACTTATTTCCATTCCTCTTTCTACTTCATCGATTCTTTTTAGCTCATCAGGACTTCATACAATTTCTACACCCTCACATTCGTTTATTCTACAACTTGATATTTCCTCCAACCCCACATCTTCCCCCCCCCGATATATTACATCTATCCCCACTTTAATTCCTTCATCCCTTACACCAATCATTTCTACACATTCCGCCATTATTCCATCCCTTAGCATGGAAGTCCCCATACTTGAAACTTCCCATCCTGAAACCTTAGTAGCTATTCATGAGGGAACCATCTCAATAACAGATGAGATGGCCAATTTTGGAGAAGAGGTAGTGGTCTCCCTCGGACAATATTTTTGGAGAAAGAAAGAGAAAGTTGTGGTGAAAAAGGGATCTAAAAGGTTAAGGGAAGGAACCTTCAATAAGGGGTCAATCCCAAATCAGATCATTTGGAAAAGGGATTCCTCTGATACCAAAAAGGAAGCCCTAGACACAACAACCGCTATGGGAGCTTTTGCTGGAGCTAATTTTGATTCAGTGTCTCAACCGAATAAAGAGTTGGAAGAAAAGGAGCAATAACTGAAAATTTCCAAACAAGACCTAGAACAGGATGAGAGACACCATAGGAAATAAATCCAACATCTAAAGGATGAATGTCAGGGGAAGCTAAAGAAGCTTCAAGGAAAGAATGATTATCTCAAGCACAATCTTGAGAAGGAATATCACCTGACTGAGAAACAAGATGATAATATTTCTATCTTTGAGAAACAACTCAAAGACCTCCAACTTGCATCTACCACCTCTTCCTTCTCCAAATTCACAAGAGAAGAATTTCAACAATTATCCTGTAGAATACATGATGAGTATTATCAAGGGAGAGTTAATATGTCTAAAGGGTTTAATGAGATGCCGTAATTGTATAATGCATTTGAGCATCGATCATACATTCTCTGTTCATAACAGAAGGAGAAAGGATGCAAGCAGTGCTTATGACCACATCATAGAATGACAGAAGTACATCAAATAAAGACTAGATGATCTGCGAGTATTAGATAAGCTCAAGCTTAACAAAATCGAGGTTTCATTTGAGACATGGGAGAATACCTATGAGCTGGTAGAGTCCATCATTAAAGATGGATAAGTGGTTTTCAAAAGGAGGCGGTTTTCTTCAAATACATTTCCCGATTATCTAGATATACCACTATTAGATCCTATTGATGAGGATATGCCTACGAAATTGAAATTGGAGTAAATTGAGAGTGACTTTGCTAAAATAAAGGAGTATATATTAGATATCACTCAACTTACCATGGATGAAATCAAGAAGTGGATTGAGACTCCTCTCTCTTGATTGATTAGGATTTATCTGTTCCTCAAATAATGGGTGAATATCAAGAAAAAGGAGATTGCTTTCCTAATATGTAAAGAATAATTGCATTTAGAGAATGCTTAATTTAGGGATATCCAAGATTTGATGGATGCATTTTCCAAGTGGTGTTTTTCCCTTGGAAGACCATGAAACTGAATATTTTTGCAATCCCACATCTTGGGAAGTGTCTTTTCTTTGTACAATTTTGTAATAGTATTTAAGGGGAAGAGTACCTTCCAATAGGGGGGCTCACAGGATTAAGTCTAGGAGATCCACAGGAGAAGAGACTACCATAGACGTATCTGGAAAGCTTTGTAATTTTGGAATGTTGTAATGTTTTGCAAGTTTAATAAAATTACATTGTTACTTATGTTATGTTCGATGGTTATTCATTAAATGTGATTCATGAATTCCAATCATTCTTCTATCTTTCTGACATACTAATCATTGGTTTCTCATCTACTGAATGAGTTGATTTATGTATTGATGTTTCTTTACAATCTTGACATGTTAAATATGCATTGAATACATGTTTTTATTTAATTCACATACCTTTTTGTTTGCAACTGATGAATAGTTATTGATCCTTTCTACTAATTTTTAAATTGGTATTACCTGATAGGACAGTTTTACACATATAATACTTTGGATAAAGCATTGCAATTGTTATTGTTTAAGTTTTATTTAAATTTGATTAAAGGAAGTAAGACTTGATCTATATTTTTATAAGTTGAGTAATTATTTATCCCATCAATTGTATATCATAATTGTTCTTCCTAAGATCTTTCACAACCACTATCTTAGTTTCCTCATACAATTTAGTTTAGTATCTAGTGACTTTGAAATTTCTTTCAAATCTTCCCTATAGGAACAACATATCTTTATGATATAAAAAACCTTGTGCTAGTGGAGGCCTTGTATCTATATGATATAGTCATCCCAAACAACTCAGGGATAGAATATTCTTTGCGTGGGATCAATTTGAATCATTTTTTGTTGGAATTTATCCTTGTGTTGATTTCCTGTAGATTATCGAACAAACTGCATCCCAAGCCATAAACAAATGGCACTATAAGGAGTTCCATTGAAAAAAATGTCATGTAATAATACAAGTAAACCTCCTCCTCCCAGGTCACCAATCATCACTAGAAGCAAGATCCAAGATTCTATGTCTACAACTTAGTCTGTAGAAAGTCAGACAACAGTCCTTGTCATCCCTGTTCTAGAAAAAGTCATTAGAATACCACAATTTCTTTCTCTTTCACCAACTAGGGGAACTATTACCCTTGAACAGTCGAGAAATAATACATAATAAATAACTGCCAAGGTAGAGAAAAGGACTGAAGAGGATATAATCCTCAAAGTTATTAGATTATGTCACAACAATCTTAAGACAAAGCACAGACTTACAAGATATTCAAGACAATTTAGGCATGAAATGACATAACAGTACTGCAATAGGAGGTTGCAGTTGTATACTTTCAATAATGGAATGAATACAATAATACAATGTCATGCAGAAATTACATGAATGGAGACAATTCAAATTCACCATAGGTCATTCGAATTAAATGAATGGGTGTAGATTAACTGTCTGTTAGGCACACTGAACACACCAGTTAACCACTAATCTAGACATGATTGACTCTAAATGAGTCCTAACTGAATCAGATTACAATGAATGACTGAGTCTAACTGAAAGTAACTCAATCTGCATGTCAATCAGTAGGTGGGGTGCATCACTAACTCTAGTCAGCTCTGATGAAGTGAACTGAACTGATACTGGTCATTAGAAATTGTTGGAAGCGCATTAACTCACTCTAGCTCACCCAAATCAGCCCAAAATACACAATGAAATGAGGGAGCTGCCTTTACAACTCATCTTAACTAATTTTTAGGAGAAACAACATTTAGTTAACTCATTGGTGCACTTATGACTCCCAGAACACCCCATAATTTCTTCATGATTGAAGGAGGAACCCTAGTTAGCCTCCCCGATTGAAGGAGAAGGCTTAGTTGGCCTCCTTGATTGAAGGAGGGCATGAGTGTGGTAATGCTGATGCCATGAGTGTGCATGCTGATGCCAATTTGAGTCAATAAACTTAGGATAGTGGTTAATTAAGCCAAAATTGACCAAAATAGGTGTGTGGGTTGGGTAATGACTCCAACACCCCCCCTTAAGCTATACTCAAGAGGAGTAAAAATAAAATGCATGAAATGATAGGGCCCCAGTAACAAATACCATAGGCCACCCTATACAAAAATTAACTCTGAAAATGCTCAAAATAAAATGCTAAGTGAGGAAAGAGGAAAAACCCAGTGGGAACCCCCCTCGCCCCTCAAGATGAACACTAAAGAAGTAACTGATCACCCTAATGAACTCATCCCCAATAGTGAATGGAGGTAAGTGAAATTTTTCTCATTAAATTTCTTGGTGAATATATCTACAATGTGCTCATCTGTAGGGTAGTATTGCAAAACAATGGTCCTGTCATGCACCAACTCCCTGATGTAGTGCATGTGAATCTCAAAATGTTGGTCCTCTGCCACTGAACTAGATCTGTGGAGATCTTGA
This sequence comes from Pseudotsuga menziesii, assembly GCA_001517045.1. NCBI lineage: Eukaryota > Viridiplantae > Streptophyta > Pinopsida > Pinales > Pinaceae > Pseudotsuga > Pseudotsuga menziesii. Next base: position 94,587 of record LPNX010767681.1, on the reverse strand, counting down.
TAGCACTTTGGTTGTCAAAAAATATGATTGTGGACAAACCACTACCAATCTCAAACTATGAAAGAATTCCTTGCAACCAAACAACTTGTATGCAAGAAATCACTGCTACCCTGTACTCGACCTCTGCTGAAGATAATGCAATGGTAGCTTGTTTTTCTCTAGACTAGAAAATGGGGCCACCACTAAACATGAATACATACCTGAAAATGGACATCCAATATATGGAATCCCCTTCCCAATATGAATCTTTATAACCAACCAACTCTAGCTCAGAATCTGCAGCATAGTGAATGCCATATGATCTTGTGCCCTGAATGCTGTTAACACTTTATCAAAATTTTGATTATAAGAGAGATGTGGGAAATTTGATCCTGTCGAAAAGTGTTGGGAAGGAAACCTTTAAGTTTGCATGGAGGTTGATGGCATATAAGAGATAGTATTCAGCCACTAGAATAGGCCGCAGTGGAAATGAAGGAAAGGACAAAGTAGATTGGCGGCCTCACTCTGGAGTAATAAATATTGAAAGCAGCAAGACACTCCATGGATCATAGATGCAAGGTAAACAAGAGAACATAGAATGCATTGAAGGCATTAAATGGGAGTCATAATATAAGGCTAAGATTGACTTGATGGCAGATCAATGGCGTCAAAACATTTCGCACGATGAACATGCTCGACCAAAGCCACTTTTTCGAATCATGAAATAGGTTAAAAGGTGGAAGCATCTAATAGCCAAGGTTGGGATCCAAGAAGATCCAAGGTCATAAAATATTTCACATCCTAGATTAGAAAAAATGCAGTAGTGATTTCGGATTGTGAAAAGTGGTTCAGGTCACTCTGAATGACGATCACTACAAGAGCAGAGGGATATCTACGGTCGTGGTTTATTTCACAATCTAAACTAGCATGAAGGGGATCAGAATATCACATCGTGAAAAGTGGTAGGGTCCACTCAGATCAATGGTTGTGAAGAAAATCCAATCTTGATTGACGGTTGAGCTACAAAAGCATGAGGTAAGGAAGAATGTAGCATAAAGGGCCTCACATACCAAAGGCTCAGATCACAAGGAGTAATATCCATGGTACAAACTGCTTGGGAAGCATGCAAAGGTTATGCAGTGTAAAACGCTATAAAAGGATCCACATGAAGTTGGAAATTTGTTTCCTTTCTGAAGCCCCGAAGCCATAGAATACCCAACCGCATATAAAGCACCAACACGGACAAACAAGGAGACTGTGCTAAAAAGCAAGATAGGCCCCTGATACCTCCTCAGTGTTATTTGAAAATGGATGTGATAGGAGAAGTAGAAGTGGTAGGGGTGAGAGATGATGCAGAACCCAAGGTCACATGTTGGAGGGTAGAGGAAAGTCTCATAGATGAGAATGCCAATATTTTCGATACCATCTTGGTGGGAGAAGCCATTGAAACTGCCAAAGGTAAATTGGAAATCCTTAAGCACCGAGGTAGATATACCTACAGTGTTTTTAAATTGTTTTTCCATTTATTCTCTATTGTCCAAACCCCCCCGTTTCCCTGATTTTGTCGAATGGTGTGTAGACAATTTATCTGTTGCCAAAGAAGTCATTATGAATAAGTCAATGTCCAAAATCCTTTGTTCAGTCTAGGCTTCCCTGGTTGGAAAAACCCCACACATCCCAGACGAGTTTGTACATATATCCCAAAACTACCAAGAGGAAAATATTATACATTGCTTCATAGAATCTATCGACGAAAGTAGAGAAACTTTCTTGAAGGCCTGTTCATAACCCAGTGGTGAACCCATCAACCTGTCATACACTATCAACCTTAGCCAATTCAATGAAGAAAATCAGTGGTGTATATCCCTGGTGAGTCAATTTTTAGGTCTAGATACCAATGGTTATGTCACCGAGTCATTGTTGAGTCTATTGTTCTTCTTGAGTACTTGTCCGACCAAACCTAAATTGCCTAGGAATTCTTATCAGTCTTGTTGTCTTTGGTTTGATGAATTCCTAGCCGAGAACATTCATTCTCAGTTAGCGAATTTCCACAACACTAAAGTGTTCAGATTCCAGTCCTTTTTTATGAGGATACTTAGAGCTTATAACGAAGAAGACCTACAAGTACTTGAATTGGAAATCACTATCGATATGGCCATGGACTACTGTAAGTTCATGAACCAATTGATGGCCAAATTATATGACCTTTTTATTTCAGGAAAGGTTACCTAGGGTGTTTCCTAAGATGAGGAATATGATATAGTTTTCAAATAGCAAGAAGATAGGGGACTGGGTCCTGACAGAATTCAAAACTACCATAAGATTTTACGGATTTGTGTATCAACCCTACATTTTGCCATCTTTTCTAACTACCAGGGTTTTCTCCCTGGAATTGATTCGACAAAGACTCACTATTGAGGAAGAGCACTTCTTGAGCTATAAAAAGAGCTCAAATTTGATTTTCCCCTGGGAAGTGGGACCATACAAAGTCAGGAGTAGAGCTTATTTTCCAATAGTTACCAACTTGCTCAGGGGCATGGGGTTTTCTCTGGAACAAGCGGTAAACTATGAACCTCATAAAATAATTTCCAAAAGGAGAAAGGCTCACAAATGCAAGCCTTTTGAACAAACTAAAATACTCAAACTCAGGGAAGCAACAAAATGGGATGATTTTCCTAATCTTGCCTCGATGGACACCAGCATAGATTGAAGCATTGGCTCACACCTGCCGGGAATAGCTTCTCCCCAAAGAGAATTGGCTAAAATAGTTTCAATAGCCGTGGATGTCTCATCATTGGTCAGCTATTCAGTGAGTTTAGTGAAAAGAGGGGGTTCCAAGCCTATGGATGCTAAAGAGGTGGACACGGCCAGCATGCCCAAAAGGTAGAAAATAAAACAGGGGCAACAGTTAGTGTAGGTTAAAAAGGGAAATACAAAGGGATAGATGAAGAAGAAGAATATGGAGAAAAAAAAGAAACACGGAGAAACTGAGGTAGCCAATTTACAAATCCAAGAATATGTATTTGACGGGAAGACTCCAAACATGCATGCATCCAAATAAGACTGGCTAGGCTCTTATCTAGAAAGGGATAATAAAACTTTCAAAGAGATAGCATAGCTATATAGCAAGGCAATGCAGTTTCCTTACCCAAATGTGGCATTAAAAACTATAAGGGATCATGCCACTGACACCCTTAGCTTAGCTTTGACGATGGAAAATAAGGTGTCAGAGGTTAATGTGAACCTCTCGAAGGTTCCCACTACTGACATAATACACCTCAATAAAGAAACCGGAGATATCTTGAATGCTAGACTTCTTAACGCCACCATACAGATGTCTAAGCTAGAGGAAAGTAAAACAAGGACTTTGAATATTTATAGAAAGGTAAGAGTGGAGAAGAAAGCGCTCAATGCCTAATTCAACATTTTGCAAAATGAAGCAATACAAATAGAGGGACCAACATATAAGGGAGTTTTGGCTCAAAAATTGCTTGATGATAAGGAGAAAGAGATCCATACACTAAAAAAGAAGTTGAAAATCCCCGCTACCCAGCTCGCTCAGACAGAAGAATTGGTTGATTTCAAAAAAGAGAAAGAGACATTGAATGCTGAGCTTGCCAACTGCAAAGCCAAGTTGTTAAAGCTTGAAGAAAAGGAAAGGTAGTGGGGAGAAGACATCCATCTTTTGAAGAAAAGTGAAGCAGAATTAAAAGCCATATTAGCAATAAAAGAAAGAGAGCTTCAAGGAAGGAGTGTTGAGAGTGCAATTCAGTCCGTAGGTGTAGCTGGAGAGATAGACACCGATTCTATTTCTAGAGAAATGTCCCAGATAGGCCTGAAAGATACAAATCTTGTTAAGTTAAAGAAGCAGATCGAGGAACTAGAAAAGGAAAATGGAGATTAGAGACAAGAAAAGGAAAAGATGGAAGAGAAATGCCAAGGAATGACTCAACAAAATGGCAAGTTAAGCCAATAGGTGGTCGGTAAATTTTCCTTGCAAGGCACTAGACATTTGATCTGGGATTAGATCATTATAGAGGCTGACAAGTTCTGGCCTTATATAGATTTCATTGAAGACCAAGAAAACACTATGATAGAGGCTAAGAAAAAGGTCTTGACAGTATTAGGGGAAGTGCAAAAAGGACATGTGGCAACAACAGAAAATGTCGTTGCTTTCCTAAGCTCCTTGTCATACAATTTGGCCAATCGGTACGGTATCCAAAATAGGGTTGATGTTGTCTCCAAGGCTAGAAAGGTAATTGCTAAGAACAAGATGTTGGAAATGGTACAAGCCAAAATAGAGGTTTTTGAGCACAAGTAAGGGAGGTTATCAAGCTATTCAAACCACTGGTAGGAAGAGGGATCCCTTTCTTCTGGGAAGAGGAGGGTCCTTTATTGTCCCAAAAGGAGTATCAGGAGCGTCTGGTCCATTTTCAATTAGAAAATAGAATGTTTGGAGATATGCAACAATCATTGTCAGGAAATATCGTTTTTAATAAGCTAGACAATGAATTTGAATTGTTGTTTTATTTTAAAGCCACCTATGCTGAAGTCCCTGAGACTTCGTACCTGGAAACAATGGAGCTCAAAGTGTAAGCATTCGACATGGCAGTTGTGCCTCTTCCTGGTCCTAACGTATGGAGATCCATTTAGCAATACAGGTTGGCCAAACTCAAAACACATCCATAGAAGTGGCAATGATAGTACATGGGAAGTTTTCTCTATGGGAACACCCTTTCCAATGGTCACCTCTTCTGAAACTATGTACAACTATCACTTGCTAGATGGAAGCATGGAAGAATCTCATGCATATTTTCTCCTGTAATCCATATTTCATTTTTTAGTTTTTATGTAAATCATGGCCGATGTGTCACCTAAGAGTTTGTTAGAAGTTGTTTTTCAGTTGTAACAAGTTTTGATTCCTGAACCTCGGATTGGGAAAGTCCAAAATAGTATAAATATATCTCCTTAAGAGGGAGAAAGGGTTGGAACCGATGTAATTTTGTAGTGTATGCTTTCAAGAGTATTTTAATAAAGTTGCAGAGGTGAGGTCCATGTTTTACACAGGGATTCATGTGTTGTTTGTATTATAGTATGTTGCTTCCTTTCTCATGTGAATGTTTTTCTAGTTTATCTCTTTCCAGTACATTTTATTTCATGTCTGAAATAAGTGTATAACAGTTTGGAATTCATACATGCTATGCTCCATCTGTTGTTTCAGATATTCACCAAATATTTCTTCTAAAGTTAATACAGAATTCATTTTCCAATGCTCTGTGTTAATGGTTTGTTCATGTTCTTCTTTTCCACCAGACAATTATAATTTTACTATTATTTAATGGCTATCTTGCCTTTGTGTTGAAATCATCTGCATAAGTTTTGTTCATTTCTGTTACACTTCTTGACTCCATCGCCCAATGGTTCTATGTCTTGTTTCAACCAATTTTACAAAAAATTTATAGTTCCACTTGTACATATTTGGCATTGTCAATATTTGGTGAGAGGTCCCTATAAGAAGATTAGAAGGCTAGTTCTCTCTTCGAAAGTGGTTCTGTTGTTACCTGGGAGCGGGCCTTCCATAACCTTTGGCTCAATTCCAGTGCTAACAAATGTATTAAAGGATCCTCTTGGCTGCCTTCCAATGGAGCTCATGAGGATGATGAATGTATCTTGATACATAATTCACATCATAACAAATATCATTCCATGAATGTGTCAAGCATAGAAAGCTTCCAATTAGCTGGCGGTAAATAGTGCAATCCATGGGGGGAGTGGATTTTCCCTCTTCAAGGCTAATCCTTGAGAGGAAAGGAAATGGTGCAGACTTGCAATCAGCCATGTTAAACTTAATTAACAGGTATCCAATATATTTTGACTGAGTTACCATTATCCCATCAAATTATTGGGAGATTTCAAGCCCCAGAAATTGCTTCAGGAGCCCCAAATTGCTCATTTCAAATGCATCATGAAGAGCAATTTTTATGAAAGCAATCGAAGTAAATGTGCTTAATGTTATCAAAATATCATCAACATATAATACTATGATAATAATATTACCATCATACTGCTACAAATATACATTGGGACCATATTTTCATCTCTGGAACTTTTGTGAAAGCAGAAAGGCATCCATCTTGGAATACCATGATCTTGGGGGATGTTTCGACCCATATAATGACTTCTGCAACTTACATACCAAAGAAGGATATAATGTATACCCATTAGGATTATTCATGTATATTTCCTCATTCATATATCCATTAATAAAATCACTCTTGACATCCATGTGATGCACCTCCCAGTGCTTGGATGTGGCAATAGCCAAAACTAGTCTGATGGAGTCCATCTTTACCATTGGTGCAAAGGTCTCATGATAGTCCACTCCTTGGACCTGGAAGAACCATTTTGGAACTAGAAAATATTTTACTTTCAGGTTTTTCCATCAGCACCAAAATTTGTCTGAAACACCCACTTTCATTGAACCAATTTCCTCCCAGGTGGAAGAGAAACTAGCTCCCAAGTAGCATTTTTCCAAAAAGAATTAAACTCTTCGTCCACAACAACTTGCCTTCTCAGATATTTCCAAGAACAGTATTAGGAATTTGGATCTGAAACAATCATTAAATAAAAGGTATTGGACAGCAATGAATCATGAGAATAGAAATCAATACCTACTCTTTGAAAATCAGACCCGGTTCTTCTTGGATCAGCAGGATTTCCAATGTTTTCCCCGATGGAAGAGAGAGTTTTCTTGGGCCATGTTGGGAAATTTTTTTGCACTTTGGAATATGATTCTGAACCTGGTATGTTTTTCTCACTGATATCAGATATCAGATCTGAAAAAATAGATCCTTCACTCCCACTTTCATCACCCAAATTATCAGTAGAGCAAGAGGGAATTTCAACAAAATTTTCTTCAACTAGTTCTACCTCTTGGAGTGCCTCTTCAAATCAGACACTTCTTTCAATGAAAATTTGTTTTGTTCTGATATTAAGAAGTTTGAATCCTTTATATTCTTCTGGATATCCAATAAACAAACATTCAATACTTTTTGGTTGCAAATATTTCCTCTTGTCAAGAGGAATCCGAGCCCATGCAGTGGACCCAAAAACCTTGAAATTTGACATATCTGGCTTGTGTCCAAAATAGGATTTGAAAGGATTCTTTCCTTTCACTGAAGAGTGAGGTACTCTTTTATAAATGTGTGCAGAAACATTCACGGCCTCAACCCATAGGTTAACAACTAAACCTTTTTCTTCTAGCATGCAGGAAGTCATCTCTTGAGGGCTCGGTTTTTCATTTCTGCAACACCATTTTACTGTGGTGTGTAGGGGAGTATATCAGTTCTAAATCCATCGAATACCCAAAAACATATAGAGCACCAACATGGAAAAATCAAGAGACTATTCTAAAAAGCAAGGTAGGTCCCTCATACCTCCTCAGTACTATTTGAAAATGGATGTGATAGGAGAAGTAGAAGTGGTAGGGGTGAGAGATGATGCAGAACCCAAGGTCACATGTCAGAGGGAAAAGGAAAGTCTCATAGATGAGAATGCCGATATTTTTGATACCATCTTGGTGGGAGAATCCATTGAAACCGGCAGAGGTAAATTGGAAATCCTTAAGGACCGATGTAGAGACACCTGCGGTGTTTTTAAATCTTTTTTCCATTTCTTCTCTATTGGCCAAACCCCCCATTACCCTGAGTTTATCGAATGGTGTGTAGAAAATTGATCTGTTGCTGAAGAATTCATTATGAATAAGTCAAAGTCCAAAATCCTTTGTTCAGTCTAGGCTTCCCTGGTCCACAAAACCCTACACATCCCAGATGAGTTTGTCCATATATACCAAAACTAACAAGAGGAAAATATTATACGTTGCTTCAGAGAATCTATCGACAAAAGTAGAGAAAATTTCTTGAAGGCCTATTCAAAACCCTGTGGTGAACCCATCAAACTATAATACACTATTGACCTTAGCCAAATCAATGAAGAAACTGAGCGGTGTATATCCCTAGCCAGTAAGTTTTTAGGTCTAGATATTGATGCTTATGTCACATAGTCATTGTTGAGTCTATTGTTCGTCTTGAGTACTTGTCTGACTAAACCTAAATTTCCCATTCAATCTTCTCGGTCTTCTTGTCTTAAGTTTGATGAGTTCCTAGTCGAGAAAATCCCAGTTAGCTAATTTCCACGGCACTAAAGTGTTCAGATTCCAGTCCTTTTTGATGAGGATACTTATAGCTTATAATGAATAAGACCTACAAGTACCTGAATTGGAAATCACTATTTTTATGGCCACGGAATATTGTAAGTTCATGAACCAATTGATGGCCAAAGTATATGACCTTTTCTTTTAGGAAAGGTTACCTAGGGTGTTTTTTGAGATGAGGCAAATGCTACAGTTGTCAAATAGAAAGAAGATAGGGGACTGGTTCTTGACAGAATTCGAAATGACCATAATATTATATGGCTGTGTGCATCAACCCTAGATTCTGCCAGCTTTTCTAACTACCGGGGTTTTCTCCCTGGATTTGATCCGACAAAGACTCACTGTTGAGGAAGAGAACTTCTTGAAGTATAAAAAGAGCTCAAATTTGATTTTCCCCTAGGAAGTGTGACTATACAAAGTTAGGAGAAGAGCTTCTTTGCCACTGGTTACCAACTTGTTGGGTCTCTAGGGAAGACCTGAGTTTACTTGTTATGTACCAACAAAACCCCTAGCTCACTAGCCCTTTCGGCGACAGACTGCAGAGCATCCTGAAGTCTCACCCAAAGTGATCTTAGATGGGGTGGCTGAAGACTCAAGTGTCCTCAACCAGATTATGTAGCATCCTGGGGTCTCGTGACTCTTCTTAGCCAGCGGTACCTCTCTCTGCAATGGCGACCTTTCTTACTCACTGGCCCTTGGAGGGAGTGGTCTCTTATTGCATCACTACCTCTAGAGCGATGCGCAAACTATTTCCTCGGCTACCCTCTTCTACTGCGATATCTCACACCGCGGTTCCTCCGACAGTGTGATATCACCTTTTTATACTATGATATACTTTATGGTAAGACTTCAATATGGCTCTCATGGTCCAAAGTCTCCTCTCTTAGTATACTAGTTAAGCTAAACAGCCTCACGTAGACTCCTACAGTCTAATATGCTTAACATCAACTATGCTCAACTCGCTAAACTAATATGCAAAAATTACTTAACACTGTAACTGCAACTGCCGTGCATCAAACACTGATAAACTCATATACATGATACTTGATACATTCAACTCACGGTTAACCTTCTATGCGCTATAACTGAAGCATAACATACATACATTCATCACTGATAAGAAACATCCATGTAACAGATAACATATAACAAACAGGTAAAACACAATCACATGAACAATCGCACAACACACGGGTTTTACGTGGTTCACTTCCAGGGGGGAAGCTACGTCCACGGGAACTGGTTTTTATATTATATCTTGAGAGAGTAAACACAGTTCCGTTGCAACCTATTATGCAGCCTGAGATCTTCTGGGAAACTCCACACACACAACCAGGAGCCCTTCTCTCTTAGATCTCTTCTTCTTCTTATATTTCCTTCTTACAATATACTCCTCCTCTCTCTCTCAATCCATGCAGATTGTTACATACATGCTCTAAGATCCAGCTACTGGTTATAGTAAGATAACTACAGACTGAATAATAGAACCAGATCTTAACTCTTATACTACTGAGACTCTAGAGACACTTGTCTAGCTAAATGACTCAATGGATGCTCCCCGTCTGACTGTCTAAGCAGCTACCCAATTGTCTAACCTTTTACATTACAAAATACATGTTTATATAGGTGTCCTGAAGGTCTCGCCATTACAAAAATGTGGGCATTTCCCAACTGTAACCCAAAAACCCTAACTATGACAGTCGACGCATCTATACTGTGGACTACCACTTACCGTCACACCACATCTTCATGCAGTCTTCCACGCTTCCCGGTGCTGATCGTGGGTATGGGCACCACTTCCTGCTGTCCTTTGTCTTCAATACCTTGGACTGTTGCTCCTTTTCCTTTATGAGGGTAGCTGAGCCCTCCTATCTTTGCCGCTGCCTTAAGTGCAGTGGTTGAGCTCTCTCTTCTCGGCTGCTTAGGTACTGTCTTCTTTGACTTCCCTGTCTTGATGTAGCAGCTTTTCCTATAGCTGCAAGGCCTTGCTCCAACAGTCCCCTAACACTTACTTGTTGCTCGTCCCTGAGCCACTAACAACTGCCTTCTCTTGCTGTAGCTTCTCCTTGGCTTCCCGCAAAGTCTTTGTAAGTCTCTCGTGAAGTCCTGCGACTTCTTTATTCATAACCTCGACACACTCTTGTGTCGTTTCAAGCATAGCTTGACTAATGATGGAATCTTTTGTAAACTTAGTTCGTCGGTCTCTCTTAGCTTTCCTTTCCTTATTTTCATGTTCTCGTTCTCGTCGCTTGCAAGACCTGCCATCCATTTGTTCATCATAAGGATTCAAATCCATGGTATCATGAGAACTCCTCCCTATATGGATTTAGAACTCATATCCCAAAGAAAATATAAATCTGTATATTCCAACATTCTTAAACATTTCACTCAGTCTGGATCCTTTCATATGAAAACTATACAAACCATGAATTACATTCCGAGAACAAGCCTTTGTCTGCATTCTGATGTTTTGCTTGTTGGTTTGTTTTCCCCTTTCACTTTTCTCCTCAACAAATCGCTCCAGGTTTTCATGCTTCCTTGATCTTCATATTTTCGTTTCTGTGCCTCTGCAATCTCTTGTTCTTCTCTTATGTGATGAGATAGGTCATCTTCCTTCTCCTGTTGCCATCTTTTCCTCATTTTTACTTTCTTCCTGGCTGGAGATTTCTTCTCATCATTCTTCTTCTCTGTTTTCCTATCTTCAGTGATCTGGTCGTCTTTCTGCTTCTCTGTAGTAAAGACTTTGATGACATCTTCTACATCCTAGGTTTGAATCCTCATCCTTGGCATCTGTCTAACCTGTGATCTACCTACTTTGGCAACCCTGGGCAGCGTCGTCATAGTGGACGCAAGGCCACCACGCTGGAATCTTTGCACAATGTCTTCTAAAGGTTCCGTCTCAGACAGAAACCACTCGATGCAATACTTTGAACTAGAAATGGCTACGAATTTGGGGAAAACTAGCACTCTGTAATTGTAGTATCTCTTCATAGGGGAAACTCTTACAAATTTCTCTATAACTCTCAGAAATCACAAAAGTAACCCTTCTGAGTGAATGATCTTATGAATTTATAACGAAGGTGATACTCTTTGAAGCAATGGTCATCTAGCTAGACCCGTCAGTGGTATTAATTGCATGGACAAGCCAACACCCGTTGTTTCGATCCTCATTAATTGCTGAAAATATGATCAAATTTCCCTCGAAACTTGTGTATAGGCACCGGTCTCGACCAAGATTTAGCAAATCTGGAAAAATCATTATACTGTTTCCAAATCTAGGGTAATGTATACTGGTCATTTCTGGATTAACTGCTTGTCAAAAGGCGAAGTGAATGGTCCTTTGTCTCTTTTCGAACTTGTCTACGTGGCACGGGGAGCATCTCATTGCTGCGATGTCACACCACATCGTTCTGATCCAACATGCTGGCATGAAACTCCGCAACGTTTCAAAAACTACACAAGCATCCTATGACTTGCGCAACATACACTTTTTTTATTCCGACTCTCACCTCTGCAAGCATCCTATGACTTGCGCAAAATAGACTTTCCTCATGAGATTCCTTATACTTAGAATACTTAGAAATCTTTACCTGCCGGTGTAGACTAATTACCGGTGCGATGCCTCCTTTCAACTACACTGGGCATTTGCACACTTAAAGTTGTCTGGGTTAGGGCGGAGGGGTGGAGTGGCTGTCACTATAGAGATTAAGCCCACTGCCATTAATCAACATAGGAAGAAGCTCCTCGTTTAGTTTGGTGATTTGAACAACACCTCCTTCTGTAACATACTGAATCTGATATGGCCCCAACCAATGCATCTTGAACTTACCTGGAAACTTAACAAACTTACTGTCATATAGGAGCACTAGGTCTCCTATTTGAAAACTCTTGCTCTTGACGTGCCTGTCATGCCAATATTTCTCTCATGCCTTCTGCACTTTTTGATGAAATCCTGCGATGAATCTCTCTTCCTCTAAGGCAAGCAGATACGCTAGCCTTTCATTCATCGTACCTGTATCAGCTATAATTTGAGTAACTCTTAAACTGGGAATAATATATTCCATAGGCATAATAGCCTCTTGTCCATACACCAAGCTAAAAGGTGTGTGTCCTGTAAGTTTCTTGCATGTAGTCCTATAAGCCCATAATATAGCATTAACCCTGAGGTCCCAATCATTTCTTTGGCTATCACAGATCTTAGTAAGAGCATTTTCTAGAATCTTGTTAAAGGCCTCCACTGTGCCATTAGCTTGAAGATGGTAGGGAGTGCTCTTATGGTGCTGGATCTAAAATTCCTCTGTCAAGGCCTCAATAGTGCAGTTCAGAAAATGTGTGCCTTGATCACTCATCAAAATTACTGGACATCCAAATCTAGTTATGATGTTTTCAAAAATGAACTGTAGAAGCATCATAATTCCTTATTGATTTAGCCTCTGCCCACCTGGTGAGGTATTTCGTTCCTGTGATGATGTATCTCGCACCAGTTCGTTTCCTTGGTGGGTTGATAGGACCCAAAAAATCTATATCCCACTTGTCAAATGCCCGCAGCGTAATCTGTGGTCACAGCAGCATTTCATTTCTCCGCGAAGGTTTTCCTACCCTCTGAAAGATATCGCAACATCTTCAAAAATTCTTAGTGTCTTTATGCAAAGTAGGCCACCATAACCCTACAGTCAGGATTTTCTGAGCAGTCGACTTTCCTACGAAATGACCTTTTACGGTACCTAAGTGTGGTTCTCTGATAATGGTCTCTTTCTCGTGTGGCATCACGCATCTGCGTAGGACTTCATCTAGACCTAACTTATATAGATGTCCTGCGATCAAAGTGAAGTCTGCTACTTTCACAACTAACTGTTTCTTTTGCTGCTTAGTAAAGTCAACTGGTGCCCACCCTGTAGTGAGAAAGTGAATAATATCCTCATAGTACTCATCTGCGATCTGGATAGAAAATAATTGCGCATCTGGAAAATTATCATCTAAATTACTTGGTTCTTCTCCTGAATCTATCCGCGACAGATGATCAGGTCCGACATTTAATTTTCCTGATTTTACAATAATTTCAAAATCATACTCTGGAAATAAGAGTAACCATCTACAGATCCTTCCTCCTAATACTGGTTTATTAACCAAATACTTTAAAGTGGAATGGTTAGTAAACATATTGAATGGGGCACCCAACAGGTAGTGCCTGAACTTTTGTAGAGCATACACCATAGCTAATCCTTCTCTTGCTGTGGTGGTGTAGTTCTTTTCCGCGGTAGATAGCTTTCTGCTTGAGAACACAATAGGGTGATCAATACCTCCTTCTCCTAGCTGTGTTAAGACAATCCCCAGTGCGATGCCAGATGCATCCACATGTACATGAAATGGCTTGTTCCAATCTGGGAATACTAAGATGGGTGCTGTAACCATCTTCTCTTTAAGTGTGTCTAAACTTTTCTAGCATTCCTCATTCCATAGGAATTTCACGTCTTTCTTTAACAGCTTTTCCATAGGTGCTGTGATCTTTGCATAACCTTTGATGAATTTTCTATAGTACCCAATATGACCGAGAACTGTTCTCAATTGCTTGACTGAGTTGGGTGCTGCAAGATGTACAATGATGGCAATCTTTGCAGGATCTACCATCAAGCCTTGTCTGCAAACAATATGACCCAACAGAATACCAAATGGTGCACAAAATATACATTTCTTCAAGTTAAGAGAAATATGATATTGCCTACATTTCTCTAACATGAGCCTTAAATCTCCTATATGCTTGTCGATTAATCCAAATACATTCCAATCATCAAAATAGACTTCTAAGAATTTATGGATGTATTCCTTGAATATAGCAACTAATACTCTAGAAAAGATAGCTGGTGCATTTTTAAGACCAAAGGGCATTACCATGTACTGGAATGAGCCCCATTCTATCGCAAAAGTGGTCTTGTGTCGATCCTCTGGATGGATTCTAATATGGTGATAGCCTGAAAATCCATCAGTGAAGGAGTAGACCTCCTGTCCTCCCACATTGTCTAACACTTCATCAGTGAAAGGTGTTGAAAATGGGTCATGAAGTGATGCGTCGTTGATTTTGAGCAAGTCGACACAAATACTAATTTCTCCTTTGGTTTTCTTTTCCTGCACGACCATGGGACTAACCCATTCACTTTCTTCTACTGGCTCAATGATGCCTGCTGCTAGCATCTTATCAATTTCATCCTTAACTTTTTATTTATACCAATGATTCAATCTGTATGGGCACTGCTTAAATAGCCTAGCATCCTCTTTCAATGGTATGCGCATGACTCCCAAATCTCCTACTATTCCCTTCATCTCTGTGAACTTAGTGGGAAATAGGTCCTAATAGTCATGTAAGAGATCTGCAATGTGTCCTACTGTTTCATCATCCCAATAGTTTCCAATAGAGGCAAACTTAGGTTCTGTTTCTATGCCAATATTGATCCTTTTAATCTTGATAGGTTCTGTGATAGCTAGAATTTCTAGTCTGGGTCCATCAACGTCGCGAGTCCCTTCTGACTCAGGAATGTTAACACTACGAGGATTCTCATCCTCATCATCTAGTTCTACTGTGAATTTGTAACATTCTAGCACATGTTCCAACTGGCTGGCCCAATCAGGCTGAGAGGGCACTGATAGTGTACAGTTGTCAAATACCTTAGTCTCTATTACATCTAGAGCCTGATCAATGCTTGGGTACTCAGATTTAAAAGTGAAAGTGATTAGGAAGTTGTCTATCATAAGTGGCCATGTGATGGTTCCTCTACGCAATTCTGTCTCAGTGTACCAATTCCTTGGAATTGTGTCTAAAGTGTGAATGAATAGGTGAACCCATTCATCCTCTGGAATATCCAACCAACTCTGTTCGCAAATCTGAATGTGTGACCTGGTGTCACTCTCTCCTATGTATTTCTGCTATAAAGGCCCCTTGTCATTAAAAAATCTGATCGCTATCAGTCTCTTAAGATCATCCCATGATGCGATATGTTCTTTATGTGCATGCCACCATCTTGCAGGTGTGGCTTTTACTGCAAGGTCCATAGTTGTCATCCTCTGCTCCTGAGGAATTTCCTGCTCAAACTGCTATAAAAATTCATTGACATCCACTAAGCAATGAAACGACAGAATATCAATGATCTCTGTGCCAATCCATCACAGTGACTTAGTCATAAACGCACATCTGCGAGCTGAGACTTCGTAAAGTCTGTTCTACTAGTTCTCTAAACCAACATCTGAGTCTGATGTGCATGAGCTATCGCATTGCCAACTAATGTTTCCTTTTGCGGTAGGGTTGATGTAATCACTCTGATTAGTAGTCATCTAATAAAGGTTTTCGATGTTGCATACCTCCTCCTCTACCCTGATAGGTTCAATGTAGCGAGGACCTTAGAAAGGATCCAACGGTGTGATGACCCATATCTGATTATTCTCAAAGGTCATTTTTATTTTCTTTAAGTCGATAAAAGCCATGTTATTGATTTCCTAATCAATACCTATTAAAGCTAGGTATGGTCTACTATCGCCAATGATCTCTATATCTTCAAAGTCTGTAAATCTGTGAACTCCGTCAATATCAACTGGTACCTGTGGTAATCGACCCAGTGGTGATACCCGCTGCTGATTGGATAAGCACAGATGGATAGCCGATCTTGCTAACTTAGGGCTACCCATATGTTCCCATGTCTTCTTAGTCAGAACATTTACCTCTGATCCTAAATCTAGGATTACCTCGTCCATTTAAAATTCTCCAACTTGTGCTGTGAGTCTCATCTCTCTTCTTGTTCTTGTATGTCCCATAATATTATGAATAGCATGCTACGCACTATTCATGGAAGAAGATGGCTGACACTGATCTATGATGTGCTGAAGCTCTTCGATAGCTTTCTCATTTCTAATGAGTTTCAAGCAAATTCACAGGAAGGATTGTACACTTCCTGTTGACTCATCCTCTTCGCACCTTCCTGATGTGGTAGCCCGCGATATCTGCACAGGACTAACGCCACAAGGTTCTTGTTGCGGTATGCCCCTGCATGGAAGTACCTGCGATCTCGATGTTGTAGGTTCAGTAAAGAAAGTTTTTACTTGCTGAAAAATTTCTTTGTTTTTCTGCAGGTCAAGTGGTGTTGATTTATTAGTCGCTTTGCGCACCCAATGTGGACTTGTATTCTTTTCTGTATCATCCTGCGATGTTCTACTAGTAGATGCACCACTGTGAGTCACTATATTGACTCTTGGTTCTAGCTCTTTCTGCTCAACAGCAATAAGCTGGATGTTCTGGTGTACTGCTAGCTTAGGTTCCCTAATCTTGGTTATCAAGATTGGACACTCTTCTATAGGGTGATCATAGGACTTGCAATACTTACATGTCGCACTAGGGTTCTGGAAGTCCCTAGCATAATGTCCTATGGCCACGGCCAAAGCCTTCTCCATGGCCAAAGCCTTCTCCACGGCCAAAGCCTCCTCCACGGCCTCGTACTCTGAATCCTCCTCCATGACCAACATGAGCCTCTTCATGCTGTGGTCCTGCTGCTGGACCTGCTGTTTCTGACTAGACTCTATACAAGTCATGCTTTCTTTCTATCATAAGATCATAAGCTCGACAATTATGTTCATCATGACCTACTGACTTACAGAAGTTACAATATTAGTTCTTAGGGGTTTGTACATACTTTTGAAGTAAAGGGCATTCCGGTGGTCGATGTCCTCTTGTTCTGCAGAGTTCACACCACAGCCCTTGAGTCTGTAATAAGGGGTTAGTAGCCCCACTTGCTAAATATTCAACAAATATTGGACAATTATCCTTAGTATGGCCCTGTCCTTTACACTTTATACACCATAGTTCTTATGTAATCTCTTTTCCTTTCTTAATCTCATGCATCTGTAACGTGAGATTGGCTAACTGGTTCTGTAAGCTTGTCATTCCTGTACTAGTCTCAGCTAGAGGTGAAGCCTCTAGTTTCATTGCCATCTCCAACAGTTCATCCTACGTACAAAGTCTCTGTTGCATTAATGGAAGTCTGATGTGAGGAAGCAGTACTACGATGAACCATTCCTTATGCTGCTCTGGCGTAAACTCAAAGCTAACCTGGTCTATAAGAGCTTTGAATTTCTGATCAAAGTCCCATACTGACTCTGTAGGTAATTGTTTAATGTATTTAAGCTCTGTGATACACTGTGACTCAGAATTAGGTTTCTAAAATTCTTTAATCATTGCGGTCTTGATCTGTACGAGCGTTCTGGACGGTGTTGTTGTATACTTCATATACCATGTTAAGGCTTGGTCTCTAAGTGTAGTGACCAACTGGACAAGTTTAATGTTATCATCTTGGATCTGTTTAATGGTCCATATGGCTTCACATAGGAACCAATGTTTTTCTGGGTCTTCTGCCCCTGTACCCTTCAAGGTAGGTAACTTCGTGTCATCCCCCATTCTGTTTCTAAGTGGTGGATGCTGATTTGTTGTATTACTACCACTTGGCGGTGTAGGTGTAGCTGATGTAGCGGTAGTATGTACTATATGTGAACTACTATATGTAGTTCCTACGGGATTACTCTGAGTCCTGGCTATTTTCTGCGGGGTATAAGGGTGGTAAGGGATACCTCCTACTGGTCTCTCTCTATTACTGTGACTCTATTCTCTAGTGCTGTCTGAACTATTTTCAAAGAGAGAAGTTCTGAAATCTACTTTATATTTCTTACCACTATGTGTACATCCAATTTCATCAAAATCACTCTCAAACTCTTGTGACATTACACTGACTTAGCTTATTTGTCTGAGAATAAATCCATTACTCCTTTTTCATGTAATAACATCTTAATGAACAAGTTTAAATAGCTTAGGTACTTACCACGGTAGCCTTTGAAGAAGTACCTCTCTGCTTCGCTGAAATTTTTTCTTTGATCAACTGCAAACTCTGTAATGAAGCCTTCCAGCAAACTCGCAAGCTAGAAGTCTACTGCCCATGAAATGGGATTATCTATACTCTTCACGGTCTGAATCCGCTCCGGTGTCCAGAAAATGTTCCTTTTCTTCTTGAATATGTTCTGATCAGTCAACTTTGATAACCAGTCGTACAACTCATTTGCATAGGTCACAAAAAATATCGTATGCAGATCAGTGAAGATATGTTTTTGTAACTAGTCCTCTGTACTCAGTCTAGGACTCTTGTTTTCTTTTTCAGCAAATTCTTTCTCCTTAGAATCAACCTAGTGGTTAAGTTCTTCTTTAGTAGGATGCCAACAGAACATTAGCTCGTCAATGTTTTCAAAGCCAACAATGAAACCATTTGTTGGGTCTCTGTGGCAGACCCGGGTTTACTTTTTATGTACTAACAAAACCCCTAGCTCACTAGCCCTTTTGGCGACAGACTATAGAGTAGCCTGAAGTCTCACCCGAAGTGATCTTAGATGGGGTGGCTAAAGACTCAAGTGTCCTCAACCAGGTTCTGTGGCATCTCGGGGTCTCGTGACTCTTCTTAGCCAGTGGGACCTCTCTCTGCGATGGCGACCTTTCTTACTTGCTGGCCCTTGGAGGGAGCGATCTCTTATCGCATTGCTGCCTCTAAAGTGATGCACAAACTATCTCCTTGGCTACCCTCTTATACTGCAATATCTCACACCGTGGTTCCTCCAACAGTGCGATATCGCCTTTCTATACCGCGATATACTTTATGGTAAGACTTCAATATGGCTCTCACGGTCCAAAGGCTCCTCTCTTGGTATACTGGTTAAGCTAAACAGCCTCACTTAGACTTCTATAGTCTAATATGCTTAACATCAACTATGCTCAACTCGCTGAACTAATATGCATAAATTACTTAACACTGTAACTGCAACTGTTGTGCATCAAACACTGATAAACCCATATACAGGCTACTTGATACATTCAACTCACGGTTAACCTTGTATGTGCTATAACTGAAGCATAACATACATACATTCATCACTGATAAGCAACATCCATGTAACAGATAACAGATAGCAAACAGGTAAAACACAATCACATGAACAATTGCACAACACACGGGTTTTACGTGGTTCACTTCCAAGGGGGAATCTACGTCCACGGGAACTAGTTTTTATATTATATCTTGAGAGAGTAAACACAGTTCTGTTGCAACCTATTATGCAGCCTGAGATCTTGTGGGAAACTCCACACACACAACCAAGAGCCCTTCTCTCTTAGATATCTTCTTCTTCTTATATTTCCTTCTTACAATATACTCCTCCTCTCTCTCTCAATCCCTACGGATTGTTCAATCCATGCGGATTGTTACATACATGCTCTAAGAGCCAGCTACTAGTTACAGCAAGATAACTATAGACTAAATAATAGAACCAGAGCTTAACTCTTATACTACTGAGACTCTAGAGACACTTGGATAGCTAAATGACTCAGTGGCTACTCCCCATCTGACTATCTAAGAAACTACCCAATTGTATAACCTTTTACATTACAAAATACATGTTTATATAGGCGGCCCGAAGGTCTCGCCATTACAAAACTGTGGGCCTTTCCCAACAGTAACCGAAAAAACCTAACTGTGACACTTGGCGTGTCTGTACTGTGGGCTGCCGCTTACTGTCACACCACAGCTTCCTGCAGTCTTCCACACTTCTCGACGCTGATCATGGGTATGGGCACCGCTTCCTGCTGTCCTTTATCTTAAATACCTCGGCCCATTGCTCCTTTTCCTTTATGAGGGTAGCCGAGCCCTCCTGTCTTCACCGCTGCCTTAAGTGTAGTGGTTGAGCTCTCTCTTCTTGGCCGCTCAGATACTATCTTCTTTGACTTCCCTGTCCTGATGTAGCAGCTTTTCCTGTAGCTGCGGGGCCCTGCTCCAACACAACTTGCTTAGGGGCATGGGGTTTTCTATGGAACAAGCAGTAAACTATGACCTTCATCAAATAATTTCCAAACGGAGGAAGGATCACAAGTGCAAGACTTTTGAACACACTGAAATAATTGAACTTAGGGAAGCAGCAAAATGGGATGATTTCCCTAATCCTTCCCCAATGGATAGAAGCATAGAATGAAGCACTGGCTCACACCTGCCAGGAATAAATTATCCCCAAAGAGAATTGGCTAAAATAGTTGCAATAACCGGGGACGTCTCATCATTGGTTAGCTATTCAGTGAGTTCAATGAAAAGAGGGGGTCCGAATCCTATGAATACTAAAGAGGTGGACACGGCCAGCATGCCCAAAAGGAAAAAAATATAATAGGGGCAATAGTTAGTGCAATTTAAAAAGGGAAATACAAAGGGACAGATGAAGAAGAAGAATATGGAGAAAAAACAGAAACAAGAAGAGCCTGAGACAACCAATTTACAAATCCAAGAATATATATTTGATGGGAAAAAACCAAACATGCATGCATCCAAAGAAGACTGGTTAAGCTCTTACCAGGAAAGGGCTGATAAAAATTTCAAAGAGACATCAAAGCTATATAGTGAGGGAATGCAGTTGCCTTACCCAAATGTGGCATTAAAAACTATAAGACATCATGCCATTGACACCCTTACCTTAGCTTTGGCGATGGGAAATAAGGTGTCAGAGGTTAATGTGAACCTCTCAAAGGTTCCCACTACTGAAATAATACACCTGAATAAAGAAATGGGAGATGAGGGTCGTAGTTTACCGCTTGTTCCAGAGAAAACCCCATGCCCCTAAGAAAGTTGGTAACCAGTGGCAAAGAAGCTTTGCTCTTGACTTTGTATGCTCCCACTTCCCAGGGTAAAATCAAATTTGAGGTCTTTTTATAGCTCAAGAAGTGCTCTTCCTCAATAATGAGTCTTTTTCGGATCAATTTCAGGGAGAAAACCCTAGCAGTTAGAAAAGTTGGCAGAATGTAGAGTTGATGCACAAAGCCATATAATATTATGGCCGTTCCGAATTCTGTCAGGAATATTAATTCTTGCACATGATCTAGGAACTAAGAATCAATCTCATGAAAGAATAATCAACAAATACTCATGAAATGGTGTTAATAGGAACCGGAATTGGTTTCCTTTCTATATATTTAATAAACAAATGAATGGTTACAATACCAATGTCGAGCAATATCTTAACACCATGAAGAATTCAAATACCTAAGGAGACAATTCGAATTTAGTGAGTGAGTCTAGCTTAACTGACTCTCAACCATTGGTTCACAATTAGTTAACCACTTGACCAAAACCCTAGTTGAATCACCAAACCCCAACTGAAATCAGAGTGCAATAAATGACTGAATTTCAACTGAAGGAGATCAAACAGATGTCATAGTGAGCCAACCATCAAGTGCTAGTGCTCCATGACTTCAATGAACCCTGATGAGATTAAATGAAGCTGAGCTGACCATCAGAAGTTGGTGGAGGCACCTTGTTGACTCCAGATCATTAAATAATAATAAATAATCATTAAATAATATATTTAATGATTGGAGGCACCTTAACTAACTAGTTTAACTGATTGTAACCACCAGTTAGCAATTAGGTGCATTAATGTCACTCAAATCACCCCCGGAGTGCTCCAGTTAGCCTCCTTGACTGTAGGAGAAGGCTAAGTTATCCTCCTTGACTATAGGTATGTGTGGGTTTGATTGGATGATGGCAATTAATTCTCCACTAATGTCAATTATTGTCAATTATACTTAGGATAGTGGTTTAACTAGGCCAATTTGACCGAAAGAGTGTGTATGATGGTAAATGTCTCCAACACTCCCCCTTAAGCTATATTCAGGAAGAGTTAGAAAATATAGATGCATAAAATGCTAGGGCATTGGAAACTAAGGCCATAGGTCACCCTATACAATGCTGAAACTGAAACAATTCTCAAAACAAACTAAGTGAGGAAAAGAGGGAAAACCCAGTGGGAAAACCCCCCCCTCAAGCTGAACACTGAAAGTAGTCTAGATCACCCTGATGAACTCACCCCCAATAGTGAATGGAGGTAAGTGAACTTCTTTTCTGAAAATATCTTGGTGAAGATGTCTACAATCTACTCATCAGTCGAGCAGTACTGCAGAATGATGGTCCTGTCATGCACTACCTCCCTGATGTAGTGCATGTGAATCTCTACATGCTTGGTACTCTGCTTGGTAACTGGATCCATGGATATCTTAATAGCACTCTAGTTGTCACAAAAGAGGATAGTGGACAAAGTACTACCAATATCAAACTCTAAAAGAATGCCTTGCAACCAAAATGCTTGGATGCAAGCATTCACCACTCCTCGATACTCGGCCTCTACTGAAGCTAGTGCTATGGCAGCCTGCTTTTTGATTGACCAGAAAATAGGGCCACCACCAAACATGAATACATATCTAGAAGTTGACTTTCGATCAATAGAATCACCCTCCCAATCAGAATCTATGTATCCAACCAGCTCTAGCTCGGAGTCTGCAGCATAGTGAATGTCGTAGGTCCTGGTTCCCTGAATGTACTGGAGGATCCTCTTGGATGCCTTCCAATGAATATCATGAGGCTTTTGCATGTATCTTGATATAGCATTCATGGCATAACAAATATCAGGCCTAAAATGTGTCAAGTACAACAAGCTACCAATCAGTTGTCGATAGATAGTGCAGTCCATGGGAGGTGTGTGTTTTCCTTCTTCAAGGCTGATCCCTGAAAGGAAAGGGAATGGTGCAGGCCTACATTCAGCCATGTTAAACTTGAATAACATATCTGAAATGTATTTGGACTAAGTGACCATAATCCCATCAGAATTTTGCTCGATTTCGAGCCCCAAAAATTGTTTTAGAAGCCCCAAATCACTCATTTCAAAGGCATTGTGGAGAGCAGTTTTGATGGTTGAAATGGAGGCAATTGTGCTACCTGTGATCAGTAAGTCATAAAAATATAAAAAAATGATAATTATATTTCCATCATGCTTCTGTAAATACACATTTGGATCTGATCTACATCTCTGAAAGTTTTGCGAGAGAAGGAAGGCATCCATCTTGGAATACCACTCTCTTGGGGCCTGTTTTAACTTGTATAGTGACTTCTTTAGCTTGAAACCAAAGATGGATCAGTGATGTAGCCCTCAGGCTGCTTCATGTATATATCCTCATGAATATATCCATGCATAAAGGATGACTTAACATCCATGTGATGCACCTCCCAGTGCTTGGATGCAGAAATAGCCAAAACAAGGCGGATGGAGTCCATTTTTGCAACCGGTGCAAAGGTCTCATGGTAGTCCACTCCTTGGACCTGAGAGAAATTTTTTTCTACCAGCCTTGACTTATATTTTCAGGTGCTTCCATCAGCATCAACCTTTTTCCAAAACACCCACTTGCATTGAACCAATTTCCTTCCCGGAGGAAGAGAAACTAGCTCCCAAGTAGTGTTTTTTCTGAAGAGAATTCATCTCTTCATCCATGGCAACTTGCCATCTCGGATCAGTCCGAGCATGGTAGTAGGATTTTGGATCTGAAATAATCATCAAATAGAAATTTTTGGACAGAAAATTATCAGAACAAGAGAGTGCAATACCCGCTCTTTGGAAATCAGACCGGGTTCTCCTTGGATCATCCGGATTTCCAATGTTGTCTCCTACGGAGGAGAGTGTCTTTTGGGCCCATGTAGGAAGATATTTTGAAATTCAGGTTTTTATTCAGTATCAGAAATAAGAGGATCCAAATCAAGGTCATCACCCCCAATTTCATCATCCAAATATTCAGTGGAATAGGAAGGAAATTCAGCAGTTTTCTCCTTCACTAGTTCCACCTCCTGAAGAGGCTCATCGAACTTGACACTTCTCTCGATGATGATCTATTTGGTATTGATATCCAGCAGTTTGAATCATTTAGATTCATTAGGATACTCAATAAATATACATTCTATGCTCTGCGGTTGCAAATCCCTTCTTTTATCAAGCGGAATCCAGGCCCATGTAGTGGACCCAAACACCCGTAGGTTTGACACATCTGGCTTGTGTCCGAATTATGCTTCGAAAGGAGTCTTTCCTTTCACTGATGAATGTGGCACCTTGTTATGAATATATTCTGTAGAATTCATGGCTTCAAACCACAAATTTTCAGCAAGCTTCTTTGACTCCAACATACAGGTGGTCATCTCTTTGAGAGACCAGTTCTTCCTTTCCGTTACTCTGTTCTGCTGGAGAGTGTAGGGAATTGAATATTGGACCTGAATACCAATTTGGGAGAAAATTTATAGAAAATAATTACTAACATACTCCCCTCCATTATTATATCCCAAGATCTTGATCTTAAGCCCAGAGGCATTTTCGATCAAGGCCTTCAATTCAGAAAATTTTTCACATACTTTTGATTTCTTTTTGAGAAACAAAACCCATGTATACCTTGAAAAATCATCAATAAAAGTAAGGAGGTACCTTGATCCATTCATGTATGTGACAGGAATTGGACCGTTGATATTATAATGTATCAGCCCCAATATTCTTGTAGCTCGGTTTTCCTTCCCCTGATCGAACTTGTGCTCATGGTGTTTTCCAATCACACAGCCCTTGCAGACTCCTGTGGTTGACTTTATGACCGGGAGGCCTTCAACCATGGAGTTTTTCTGTAATTGCTACAAATATTTGAAACTAATATGGCCAAGCCTCTCATGCCACAGCCTACTAACCTCATTTCCATGAGTTAGCAAAGTGGTGGGCTTTGCATCTGCAACAAAGTGAGAGAACTCATAGTCTTTTGCATGATGATTTGCAAGGCCTTTTGCAATGAGTTTCCCGGATGCAATTTATGTTACCTCAACATCATTTGGGATGAAATAGACTCTCTTATGCATTCCTATTTGTGTCATATAATAGACACTAAGGATATTTGCTACTAGATACGGTACATACAAAACTTTAGAAAAAAAACCATTTTCTAGGTCTACAATACCTTGTCCTTTAGAAATGATGGTGGAGTCATCTCCCATGTTGATGGGGATGGATTTTCCGGTATCCAAGGATGAAAAGGAGTCTTTTTCAGCCATCATGTGATTCTAAGCTCCACTATCAATCAGCAGTGCTTTGGGCTTCGAAGTTCTTTCCATGAGGGCATGACCTTTCTCATGTTGTCGTTCCCGATCTTGGTGATCTCTCCTCTGAAAGCTCTCCAAAATATTGATGTGATTCCTCTCAAGGAGAGAGGTTGCTTCATCAATATTTTTCTTCATTTAGTCATGTTCAGGGTGAAAACCCTTCCCACAGTAAGAGAACCTGAATTTTTCTTTCCCATTGTGCCCTTTTCCTTTGTTCTTCCTTGAGCCAGAAGATTCATCATGCTGCTGATTTTCAACTCTAGGCTTGGGAGCGTCAAATTTAGTTTTCTCATTTTTCTGCTGCTTTCCTTTACCCTTCATATCTTTGGGCCCTAAGACATGGAGGGATTGATCATGGGAAGATCGAATGATCCCCATCTGGACAAGCTTGTCATGTTCACTAGTTAGGGACTCAATGAAGGCATTGAGTGTAGGCATCTTCCATCTGGGGGTTGTGAGCTTCTCCACACGAAATGTAGAAACAAAAACTGAATAATCCACCCCGAGTTTGGAGAGGATGTCTAGGATGAGCTGATCATCCTCCTTCTCCACTTTGCATTGCTTCAAGAGGAAAACATTATGCTTGAACTTTGTAAATAAATCATTCAGAGTCTCGAAATTGGAAAGTTGGAGAGACATGAGTTCATTTTCGAGTTGGTAAACTCTCAAGTTATCATGCTTTCCATATAGAGAATCCAATTTGTCCCATATTTGTTTCAGTGTCTTCAGATCCTTAAGATGGAAGAGAAGGTCATCGGAAATAGAGAGGCACAAGAAACCGAAGGCTTCATCCTTCTTGTTCAAGAATCTTGATTTTTCTATGGTGGATCTAGGCTCAACTTCAGTGTCCATGGCGACTCTATAGAGTCCTTTGGAAAATAGCTGAATCTCCATTTTACTTTTCCATGTGTGGAAATTGTATGGAGTCAATAGAGGTACTGAGGAGGCCATCTGGATATGCTGTAGCGAATGCTTCACCTGTAGAAACCTGAAAATTAAAACAGAAAGAGAAAAAAAAGGTCGACCAGCCTGCACATTCTAGGCTTTCATCACACCCAGCATAGTCAATCAAGCAAGCTTGATCAACAAGTTATTTACTTGGGATATTTAGTGGTAAGCCTTGGCTTCTGGTGCAGTGCTAGAATTTTGAGCTATTGCTCACTTTTCATGGAGAAATCTGTCAAAAATCTTGTTTTTGAGAGATAGATCTTCATCCCGCCGTATGCTCTGATACCATATTAATTCTTGCACATGATCTAGGAACTAAGAATCAATCTCATGAAAGAATAATCAACAAATACTGATGAAATGGTGTTAATCGGAACCAGAATTAGTTTCCTTAATGTATATTTAATAAACAAATGAATGGTTACAATACCAATGTCAAGAAATAACTTAACTCCATGAATAATTTGAATACCTAAGGAGACAATTCGAATTTAGTGAGTGAGTCTAGCTTAATTGACTCTCAACCATTGGTTCACACTTAGTTAACCACTTGACCAAAACCCTAATTGACTCACCAAACCCTAACTGAAGTCAGAGTGCAATAAATAACTGAATCTCAACTGAAGGAGATCAAACACATGTCATAGCAATCCAACCATCAAGTGCTAGTTCTCCATGACTTCAATGAACCTCGATGAGGTTAACTGAAGCTGAACTGACCATCAGAAGTTGGTGGAGGCACCTTGTTGACTCCAGATCATTAAACAATAATAAATAATCATTAAATAATATATTTAATGACTGGAGGCACCTTAACTAACTGGTTGAACTGATTGTAACCACCAGTTAGCAATTAGGTACATTAATGTCACTCAGATCACCCCCAGAGTGCTCCAGTTAGCCTCCTTGACTGTAGGTGGGTGTGGGTGTGACTGGATGATGGAAATTAATGTCAATTATACTTAGGATAGTGGTTTAACTAGGCCAATTTTACCGAAAGAGTGTGTATGATGGTAAATGTCTCCAACAAGGAACGAATCCCCTATCTTCTTACTATTTGACAACTGTAGCATTTGCCTCATCTCAGGAAACACCCTAGGTAACCTTCCTGAAAGACAAGGTTGTATAGTTTGGGCATCAATTGGTTCATGAACTTACAATAGTCTGTGGCCATATCAATAGTGATTTCCAATTCAGGTACTTATAGGTCTTCTTCGTTATAAGCTATAAGCATCCTCCTAAAAAAGGACTGGAATCTGAACACTTTAGTGTCGTGGAAATTCATTAACTAAGAATGGATGTTCTCGGCTAGGAATTCATCAAACTTAAGACAACAAGACTGATAATATTGCCTAGGAAATTCAGGTTCAGTTGAAAAAGTACTCAAGACGAACAATAGACTCAATAATGACTCTATGATATAAGCATTGGTATCTAGACCTAAAAACTGACTGGACAGGGATATACACCACTGAGTTTCTTAATTGAATTGGATAAGGTTGATAGCGTATGACAGGTTGATGGGTTCACCACTGGGTTTTGAATAGGACTTCAAGAAACTTTCTCTACTTTCCTCGATAGATTCTCTGAAGCAATGTATAATATTTTCCTCTTGGTAGTTTTGGGATATATGGACAAACTCATGTGGGATGTGTATGGTTTTGCAGATGAGAGAAACCTGGACTGAACAAAGGATTTTGGACTTTGACTTATTCATAATGAATTCTTCAGCAACAGAGAAATTGTCTACACACCATTTGAAAAACTCAGGGCAATGGGGGATTTGGCCAATAGAGAAGAAATGGAAAAAATATTTAAAAACACCGCAGGTATCTCTACCTCGGTCCTTAAGGATTTCCAATTTACCTCTGGAAGTTTCAATGGATTCTCTCATAAATATGGTATCGAAAATATTGGAATTCTCATCTATGATACTTTCCTCTACCCTTTGACATGTGACCTTGGGTTCTGCATCATCTCTCACCCCTACCACTTCTACTTCTCCTATCACATCGATTTTCAAATAGCATTGAGGAGGTATCAGGGGCCTACCTTGCTTTTTAGCACGGTCTCCTGGTTTGTCTGTGTTGGCACTCTATATGTGGTTGGGTATTTGATGGATTCAGAACTTATATACTCCCCTCCATTATCATATCTTTGATATTTTACCTTCTTCTTAGATGCATTCTCAACCAATGCTTTAAACTCAATGAATCTTTCGAACACTTCATATTTGTTCTTTAGGAAGAAAACCCAAGTGTATATTGAAGAGTCATCAATGAAAGCTAGTACATACTATGAACCACTCATGGATGCTGTAGGCATGGTTCCATTGGTATCAGAATGAATCATCCCCAAAATACTCTTTGCAGGGTTTTCCTTCCCCCGATCAAACTTGTGCTCAGGGCGTTTTCCAATAGTACAACTTTTGCAAATTCCACTACAAGTTTTGATGGCTGGGAGGCCTTCAACCATGGAAATTTTCTGAATTTTCTACAAGTATTTTAAGTTCAAATGACTGAACCTCTCATGCCATATCCTACTAATATCATTCCCATGATTCAGAAGAGCGGTGGGCTTTGCATCCGCCACAAACTAGGAAAACACATAGGCCTTAGCATGATGGTTTCCTATGCATGTTGAAACAAGTTTCCCAGATGTAATATCATTTATTTCAACATCATTTGGGCTTAAAGTGACTCTCTTGGGCACTTCGGTATGAGTCATTTTATATACAAAAAATATTGGAGGCCAAGGAGGGTACATAGAGAGCATAAAAAAATTCCATGTTCAAGCTTTACAATACCTTTTCCTTTCGAAATGATCTAAGAATCATCTCCCATGTGGATGGGAATGATTTTGTCTATGTCCAGGGATGAGAAGGAATCTCTGCTTTCCATCATGTGATTAAAATATCCAGAGTCTATGAGGAGAGCATTTGGATTTGAGGTGCTTGCCATGAGAGCATGTCCTCTTTCTTGCTGGGTATCCCGATCTTGATTATCTCTCTTCCGAACACTCTCCAGAAGATTGATTTTGTTTCTCTCAAGAAGAAGAGTCATGTCATCAATATTCTTCTCCATGAAGGCATGTTCAAGGTGGAATCCCTTCCCACAATAGGAGCACTTGAATTTCTCTTTGCCTTGGTTTCCTTTGTTCTTGTGTTTCTTTGATCTAGAAGGATATTCTTGCTGTTGGTTCTTTTCTTTAGGATTTGGAGCATCAAATTTATCCTTTTGATTCTTTTTCTTTCCTTTACCCTTCAAATATTTTGGCCCTGAAGAAAAAAATGCTTGATGTTTTGAGGATCTAATGATCCCCATCTGCACAAGCTTGTCATGCTCGTTTGTGAGGGACTTGATGAAGGCATCCAGTGAAGGAATTTTCCAATTTGGGATTGTTAGCTTCCTAGTACAAAATGTGGAAAAAAATATTGAATAATCCAAACCAATTTTTGAGAGCATAGCTAGGATGAGATGATCATCATCCTTGTCAACCTTGCACTACTTTAATTGGAGCATGAGGTGCTTGAATTTTGTGAAAAAAACATTCATAGTTTTGTAGGTTCCTAGATTCAGGGAAATCAGCTCATTTTCAAGACGATAGATCCATAGATCATCTTGTTTATCAAACAAGGAAGCGAGCTTATTCCAAATCTCCTTCGGAGTCTTAAATCATGCAATGTGGAAAAGAACATAATTTGAGATAGAAAAACATAAGAAATCATAAGCTTCATCAAGATTATTCTAGTATTTTATCTTCTCGGCAGCAACATTTGGCTCTATTTCTGTGTTCATTGGGACTCTGTAGAACCCTCTTGAATGGAGCTAAATCTTTTTATATTTTGATCATTTAAGAAATATGATATAGGATCTTATCTAAGAGAATAACATGCACAACAAAAATAACAAGAGACAAGAGACACAAAGAATTTTCCTCGTGGAAACCATAAAGGAGAGAACCCCACAACTTCCTCAAAGATAGAATGAGCACCAATGTCAGCAGTAAAACCCAAAGACAGAAAGATGATCTCCATAACTATTCCCTCTCTCTCACTTGAGATAGATTCTCCTCTCTCACTCATGCGCCCCAGTGAGTGAGTGTGTGTATGATAAATAGAGAGGCTCACTCTCTATTTATATTCTTTTGTTCACTTAATGTCCAGGCCAGCATGTCGGCCTCACTTAAAAATTACTTACCAGGGCTGACATCTCTAGGAGAGTCTAATAACCCTAGTGCCCCACAACTGTGGGGACTTTTCCCTCTGATCAACAACGAGGGTTAGCCTTAACTCAATTGTGGGGACTATTTCCCTAACTTACAATGGAGGGTTAACCTCAAATACTTTACATGAATTGTTTACATTATTGAATCTCCCAATCTAAACATAGGGGAATGACATGACTCAATTAAATTACAGATACTTCCCGGAATAAACATTGGGGTACAATACATAAGGTATAAAGTGAATACATTCTGAAGTTACAAATACATCAACACTCCCTCTTAACGAGGAAGTTTTTCTCTTGACACAATTTAGCAGCACAAGTCTTCTTCTCTAGATCAAGTCCGGATCATCTTCATCTTCAAGTCATCTTCATCAAGTCTATATCATCAGATCATCATCATTGGATCATCATCAAAGCTGGATCATCACTCGATCATCATCAAAGCTGGATCATCATGATAGTTGGATTATCATCATCATTACTGCTTCCTCCATATCGATCAACTAGTGCTATATCTTAATTTTTCTCATCATAGGAAGTTCTACAAATCCAACCCTTTTTCATGTTGGTTGTAGGCCTATCCTCCATGTATTTCTTCATCTTCTTTAGCACTTATATCTGACTGAGTTAGAAGGGCCCAACCAACACTTATATCTGGCCATGGGAGGGCCCAGCCTGCCCCCATGTCAGAATGACCTAGCCCTTACATCTGACCATGTGAGGGCTTAGCCTGCCCCCATGTTAGAATGGCCCAACCCTTACATCTAACCATGGGAGGGCTCAAACTGCCCCCATATTAGAATGGATCTTCCCTTACATGTAACCATGGGAGGGCTTAGCCTGCCCCCATGTCAGAATGGCTCTACCCTTACATTTGACCATGGGAGGGCCCAACCTGCCCCCATGTCAGAATCACTCTCAGCTCTAGGCTGAGTGTCAGTCCCAAACTGAAACAAATTCCTGGTAACTGACCAGGTACCTCCATTCTCCCAAAGAATGGCCTCTCAACACTACGCTGAGCTTCAGTCCCAGGCTGAATCAATTTCCTGGTAACTGATCAGGTGCCTCCATTCTCCTAGAGAATGGCATCTCAACACTAAGTTGAGCTTCAGTCCCACACTGAATCAATTTCTTGGTAATTGACTAGGTGCCTCCATTCTCCTAGAGAATGGTCTTCAGTACTTATATCTAATCATGTGGGAACACATCCCTCAATCACATCAGAATGTCTCTACATTGATCATGTGGTAACACAACCCACAATCACATCATATCATCTCTGCAGTTACATCTAACCATGTTAAGATCATCCCTTCCACCATGTCAGAAGGGCACAACACGTATATTTGACCATGGAAGGAACCAATTCTCTCACCATGTCAAAAAGGCTCACAGACTCACCACTTCCCCTTGGAATGAACCTCAATCTAGAGAACACCAAGCTTCTCTCTGAAGTACTCAAACTTCACTCTGGCCATTTCTAGCATAGAATCACATTAGGGTTAATTATGTCCAAGGATAACCTGCGAGCTTCGCTAGGACCGATTACATCCGAGGAAAACCTACAGGGCTGATTACGACTAAGAAACCTATGAGCTTCACCAATATTTTATGCTTAGATAAATTGTCTCATCGGCTATGCTAGAACTCCCTCTTTTGAGAGATCTCAATCTGGATCACTGCTCCCCTCTTCATCATACAAAAATGCAAGTCAGATCAACCAAATCAAATATTATTTTTCAAAGGAAACATACTACCTCTCAAATAGAAAGTGGGAACATATTTTGCCTTAGCTGTACTCAATGCCATGAAGGACTCCATTCTTCCAAACCAAGAGATCACACTTGATCCCATACTGAAGTAGCACCTTGAAGTGCTCTTGTTATCAATGGTACTTCCTTCCCAATACAAATCCACATAACCCTCTAGGTTAATCTTTTGATTCGCCTCACACTTAAGCCCATAATCAACTGTATCCTTCAGGTACCTCAATGCATGATTTGCAATCATCAGGTGAATATGTCTCAGTGTGTTCATATCAAAGAAAATATCTGGTCTTGTATTCATTAGGTACATCATGGAAAAAATCATCTAACGATACATTGTGGCATCAACTGACTCTAATGAAGCAACACTCAATAGCTTCAAGTTCGATTCCATAGGTGTGGTCATGGCCTTGCAGTACATCATCTTGAAACTCTTCAGGATATCCACTGCATACTTCCCATGTCCCAAGGATATTCCATTCGCATTCTGCCACACCTCCATACCTAGAAAGTAGTGCATCATATCCAAGTTCTTCATTTCAAACTCAGCAACAAGTCTCCTTCTTGCAACTTTACTGGGTTCCCCTTTCCTGTTAGGAACAAGTCATTGACATATAATAGGAGCATCATTGGTCTTCCACTTTCAATGCTAAAGTAAATGTTGGAATCTACTTTACTCCCAGTAAATCCTAGAGTCATTAGTAAGTTGTCCATCCTGTTGTACCATGTCAAACCTTAGGATCTTCTGCAGTCACTCCCTTTGAAGTGGAGCATCATTTTCCCTCTGTCTTTCATAGTACTCTATGCATTGATAAATTCTATACCGGAGTGACAAGTAGCTTCCGCTGCTACTAATATTATTTGTATCCATCTAGGGTCACTGGATACCAAGATCCTCTATCTTGAACCTTTTAAAAAGTTCTTTTCGCACCCATTTATGATCTTGTCATCTTCTTCAAGATCCTCTTGTATGTGTTATCCCATGCGTGTCTTCTGAGCTCATACAAGGTCTTGTTTAATTTGTACACATGAGTGTGCCTGTCATGTGCCTCAACTCCCACTGGATGCAAATGTCTCTTCATATTCTATGCCTTCTTTCTGTAAGAATCCTTGTGCTACAAATCCTATCTTGTATCCCATGATGTTGTCATCTACTCCATGCTAGATCTTGTAGATCCATATGGAATATACTATAGAATTCCATTCAGGTCTCAATGCTGCATCCTAGACATCATTCTTCTTAACCTAGCACTCTCCTTCCCTTTCTTTGTGGCTACTTCTTCATAGCTGGAAGGTTCTGCATCAATGATGTCACTGCATTAGTCACATTATTCTTCATTCTTGGATTATTTCTCAAACTATCATTACTTGTTCTTTGGAACAAGTGTCGTCCTTCTTTTCTTGTAGGTGACTGTACATGATTTTTCCTACAATTCAAATGCATTTGTATGGTTAGAAACATTTCATAAGGCATATTCATAATGGAAAAATTATTATGCATTAATATATGATCATGTAACTATTTTATCCAATACAATATTCATCCATATCTCACGGAAATTTTCTAGATGCCTTCCATCTCTACCAGGACAACATTGAGATCGTGCACTAATCCAATATGTCAGCAAAGAGGTTTCATTCTAGATAAGTATAAATGGAGAGTTGTATAGCACCATGAGCTACTTACCCATCACATGCATATTAGTAGTATACTATCATTAATGAAAATATTATATCATGCATAATACATCAAGTGAATATAAACAAATGCATAACAAAACAATATCATGAAATGACAACTGAATACTTATCTTTATTTGTTTTGTGGGTAGACTCCTTCTTTCAGCTTCATCATCTTCTTCATTCACAACAACATCATTTCTTATCCAAATGCTAAGATGGATAAGAGGTTATTCAAGAGTTGAGTCCTTAGTATTCCTCGTCGCCTGAGGTATCTTCTTTGAATCATGAAATCTTGATCTTCATTTGCTCCCATCTTCTTTTCTCTTATTATGAGTTGAGCTTCATCTTCTTCCCAGAGTCTACTGAAAGTAACCACTTCCTTTTGGCACACATTCATCGAATGAATGAATCCCATGATCCTGGGAGGTCATTCAAGGTGGTTATCACAACTTCTGCATTCTCCACTTCTTCTTCTATTGCTTCAAGTCATTATTTGATTTGAGAGACCCTTGTAAAGTATGACTGTATGGTCTCGGCATTCTGGATATTCACATTCTTCAACTATTTTCTCAAAGTCATCTTCCAATTTATGTTATTTCCTTCAAATAGCTTGATCAAGGAATCAAACATGTCTTTCGGTGTCTTTAGGGAAGACACTTGTGGTATAAGGTGATTTGTGATTGGATCAGATATGATCTTCTTGGCCTTGACCAAGTTCTTCTTGTGTAAGGCTTTTAGCCTCATCTCCCTCTAAAACCGGAACCTCTCCACTTATCTAGGTGTCCAATTTATTTTCTTCAAGAACCAGTGAGATCTAATATTGCCATGCTTGGAATTTGTCAGTTTCACCAAACTTGTCATCAAGCTGGTGTGATTATTCATTTAGAAATGAGAACCTCAAATGAAAATAGAAAAATATTATATCTTACCGATTTGAGGTGTTTGTCTTGGTTCCGGAGTTGGCTGATCTAGGGTTTGTCAGAGAAACCCTAATTTTAAAAATTTGTAATATTTTAGATATGATTGGATAGAAAGATATACCTCTTCAAGGCAAGCTATCCAATGTACTCCTTTTTTGAAAACAGTGGAGCGAAGCTCCCAGAATAGGAAGCCCTAGTTTACCAATTTCTTCTGCATAAATGCTTGATAATGTTTCTGTGGTATATACGAAAGTACCTATCCTATATGTTTGAAATTTAGTAGTGAGTTAGCCTCACTTTTCCCTATTCCAACAACATAGGTTTCTTTAGAACTGGTTTCACCAATTGTTACTTATGATCGGTTTCCCAAGGTGACTAGTTTCAGGACTGTTCAGCATATCGATGTTGTACGGACAACCACGTGTCACTGTTTCATCTCTGGGGTCTAAAACTTTTACCACAGAAATTAAAGTTAATTTTATTTCTGGAAAATCTTGAGAAATTTCATTTGGACCTTCTTATCCCGAGATATAGCAATTCTCCCCAGGTGTCCTGTTTCAAGAGGAATCGTGGGAGAGGCTAGAACCCTAAATTGGAGGAATCATATCTCCTAGAATATAGCATATCTGAGGATTAAACTTGGAAAACATGTAAATCAAGAATTTATCTTCGACCTATAAAATTTTTGGCACCTGATCCTTCTCCAATATCTAGATATAGCGAATCTACCAAAACTATCAGTTTCAGTATTTAAGGGTTTTTTCTGTCCTGGGGTCAAACTAGGGTTTGACTTTCTTGAAGTTTCACCCAACCAAAAATATTGACCTAGGCCTCTAAAATTTGATTTTGATGAGGAGATAAATGCTATGCTGGGCTCACTAAAAAATTTCTCTTCTGTAAAAATCCCTAATTTCCCGCACCAAAAACTGAAAATGCCCGGAATCAAATTCTGCTTTGACAGAAAGGTGCACCCTTCAATGGAGAGTCATCCTAGCCTTCTTTTTCTGATGGATTATGGAGAGAGACCCAAAAAATAATAATCCATAGCTTCTGTAGCTCCATAGTGTCTTCTTCTCAGGTTATCTCTGATACCATGTTAGACTTTTATCATTTAAGCAATATGATCTAGCATCTTATCTGAGAGAATAACATGCACAAAAAAAATCGCAAGAGACAAGAGACACAAAGAATTTTACTAGGGAAAACCATAAAGGAGAAAATTCCACAACTTCCTCAGAGATAGAATGAGCACCAATGGTAGCAGTAAAACCCAACGATAGAAAAGATGATCTCCATAGCTGTTCTCTCTCTCTCTCACTTGAGAGAGCTTCTCCTCTCTCACTCATGCACCCTAGTGTTGTAAGGGATTATGCACCTAATAATCGTAGTTCAGGGGTTACCAACATACTCAAAAACTTGTAT